>JANAVB010009598.1:375915-705915 GCA_029216955.1 Iris pallida
CGTCCATAATGCTCTGGAAAACGTCAGAAGGCACCTGGAGCCTGCATCTCCGGAGAGCGCACAGGTAATCTGGAAGTACAAAGAAGCCCATACTCAGGTATTGTTCTCTCCATCCAATGCCTAGTATCATCATCTCCATGACTGATATGAACCTCTAGTTACCGTCAAGTCTTCTAACATGCAATTCTATTGGCAGTTACTCCTATCCGTCGTACGCTCCATACGTATCGGTGGCCAGCCGACTACATGGTACGTGTCCTACATGTGACTCACAATATGTGGTAAAGCAAGTGTCAAGGCCGTATGAGATATACCAATACCTCATCAATAGGTGTCACTAGACTAAGTCAATGCAAGAGAAATAAATAAAAGCAAAAAACGATCGATAGAGTCGCTTGCACCCAAGAGTGACTTGGACGCACAGTTTTATAATAACAACAAATAAGAAATGCTGAATAATAAAAATAATATATGTAAATCACAGAGTAATGTGACAAGGTATCTTGCCTAGCATACGGAAATAGAACTCCAAGCAATAAATCACGTCAGCAATAAATCCCAAAATCCACGAACGGCCCCGGATGCTGAAACAAACATCAAGAACGTTCCCGATGTAAAAGATATATCTAGGAAACGCCTGACCAAAAGTCCAATTCTGGAACAGGGGTAAAATCATAATTTTGGGTCAAACGATGTCCGTCGTTGAACCCGTTTTGTACCGAAATACGTGCCAAAGTCTATGATCTCTAAAGTCGTCAACTACATGTCTACGAATTCGGTTTGAGGAGACGAATCCAATGATATCCAATTTTGGATTCCATTGAGCCGTGCATAATTTTGCCCCGCCAAATTGGCGTTCCGATCAACTTTCTCAGAATCACCAAACTTGGCATACATGACCAAAAAATCGATGCGGTCCTGATGGCGTAAATTTTGTGTCGATCCGACGAACGTGCACAAAGTTATGGCCAAGTTTGTAAAACATCGATACTGGGTATATTGACGGATACACACTGATTTCGTCGCTCACGCGCCAACAAATCGAGTTCCGTCAGTTTCCACACATCGGCAACATCCATACGCGTCTTTCGATATTATAGTGCCGACCACGTCGCCCGGTTTGTCGGGGCGCACGCTGTATCGGAAAGTTTTCTAAATTTTGAAAACAGAATTGACAATTTTTCGTGAAACTTTAACCAAGTGTAACTCTTTACTTACTGGATGAAAAGTGATTCCAGAAGGTGATTTACAATCTCGTATTATTGTTTTTGACTTTCTTTAATTAGTTTGTCAAATATTTAGTAATCGGTCCGAAAATGGCTTCCAAGTTGGTACTTTAAAATAGTTTTTATTGCTACAGAAAACAGGTTTTTCGCTAACTTCGTCTCGATTTTTCAAGCAAGTTAGTGGGTCATTTTGAAATCCGTCTAAAGGATCTCGAAGAGGGTCATGTGGGCTTCGCATCGAAATTCATAGAAGTGAAACGAAGGAGTGAGCATGAAGAAATTAGATCGGAAGATGGGTACCTCGCTGTATTTTCAAAATAGGGTGTTCTGTCTCGCGGCTCAGTTTGTCATCGTTCTCCGTCATCGGCGTGCGGCGATCAACGGCCAAGTGCAGGCGGTGGGGTACCTGCATATGGACGTCAACAAGGCTCGGGTGCAGGGAATTGAAGTTTTATGGAGAATCGAGGAAGGATTTTGAAGAAATCCAATTTTTGGTTTTATGGAGTATATATATTTAAATCCGAAATTAACTGGGATTTGATTCAGTTTTTTATTCAGATTTGAATCTAGTAGAGAATCCAATTATGAGTGTATAGGAAAAGATTGAAGCAATTTGATGGAGAGTTGAATTTGTTTTGAATTTTTGAATTCTGGGAATATCCGCTCGCGAGCACGGGGGTTCGGCCAAACTCGAGTACTGTAGCTTTGCTACAGTACTTTTGTTTTTATATTTTTTTCTTTTATCTTTTCTTTTTATCTTTTCTTTTCTTTATCTTTTTCTAACTCTTTTCTTTTTTCTAATTCTTTATCTTTTTCCTTTCTAATTTAATACTTTTTCCTTTCAAATTATTATTCTTATTTATTTTCTAATTTAATTTCTTTCGAAATAATATTTTGAATATATATATATATATATATATATATATATATATATACGCACACATGTATATGTCTTCACATATACACGTATATATAAAATTCGACCAATTATAACTCCTAAAATTCTCTTTATGTATATATATGCTCATATATTTTTTCATATATATTTATATATATACATATAATTCATTGTTGTTATTAGTTATTATTATTAATCACATACTTACATTTGCTCATAAATTATCTTAGCTAACATTTTAATTATTTTAATTGCTTTTAAAAATAGAGGGTTTTACATCCTTCCCAATTTAAAGAAATTTTGTCCTCGAAATTAAACTAAGGTAGGGCATCGAACGCAATGCAAGGCAAGGACTTATTCTGGATCTAACATGTGCAAGACATACCTTGGTTTCAAATAAATGAGGGTAGCAATTTCGAATGTCGTCCTCGCGCTCCCAAGTAGACTCTTCCGGCGAGTGATACTTCCAAGCCACGCGAACCATAGAATCGATTGATTCTGCAACACCTTAACTCGGCGATCAAGGATGCCTACCGTTGCTCTTGGTATGACAAACTCGATCCAACAGTGATTTCGGAGTGATCGCACGTGACTGCTGTCTGCTACGTATCGCCTCAGTTGTGACACATGGAATACATTATGTACTTCCTCGAGAGACGGTGGCAATGCTAATCTATAGCAACCTCTCCAACACGTTCCAAGACATTGAAAGGCCTTGGACTTAACTTGCCACATCCTCCATAGCGAATCGTGCCTCTAGTGGGGGATATCTTCAAGAAAACATGGCCACCTTCCTTGAACTCCAAGGGTCGACGACGATTATCAGCCTACTGCTTCTGTCGATTCTGCGCTGCTCGCAAGTGGTCTTGTATCCTCTTAAACTTCTCTACTGTACTCAAAACCAACTCGGGACCCAATATATGTCGCTCTCCGATGTCGCTGTAACATACAGGAGATCGACACATTCTGCCATACAATGCTTCAAACGGAGCCATCTGAATGCTCGCTTGATAGCTATTGTTGTAGGAAAACTCTATAAGATGAAGGTGGTCCTCCCATGATCCTCCAAAGTCAAGCATACATGCTCTCAACATGTCCTCTAGCGTCTGAATCGTACGCTCTGACCGGCCGTCTGTCTACGGATGGTACGACGTGCTAAACTTCAAACGCATACCCAAACTTTCTTGCATACTCCTCCAAAGTGCGAGGTAAACCTTGAGTCACGGTCCGACACGATGCTAACTGGTACCCCGTGTAGCTTACTATCTGCTTTATATACATATCCACCAAAACTTCTGTGGACTGTCCCACTCTAAAAGGTAAGAAGTGGACTGATTTGGTAAGTCTATCAACGATCACCCATACCGTATCTCGTCTAATAGGACTCTGAAGAAATCCTGTGACGAAGTCTATCGTAATGTGCTTCCACTTCTACTCGAGGATGGGTAGCGACTGCAATAACCCGATCATCCTCTGGTGCTCGGCCTTCACTTGTTGGCATACCAAACACATGGCCACGAAATGAGCTATCTCCTGCTTTATTCCATGCCACCAATAATACTGTCGAAAGTCCCGGTACATCTTAGTTCCTCCGGAATGAATAGAGTAAGTCAAACTGTGTGCTTCCGTCATCAACTCCTGTCGTAATCCTCCATTAGGAACATAAATACGATCACCACATCGCAATGTCCCATCGGGATGAATCCTTAATCCCGTCTGCTCTTCTGCTTCAGCCCTCTCTCTAAGCCGTCGAAATCTAGCATCCGTAGGCAATGCCGCCTTGATCCTCTCTACTAATAATAATTGCACTTGGAGATTGGCTAATACGCCATCTGCTCCAGGCAATACTCCCTTGATACCGAGCTGCTTCAAGTGTCTAATCAACTCCTTCTGTGGGTCAAGAAGTGTGCCATGGGCCTTCGGCTTAATGCGTCTGCCACGACATTAGCCTTGTCCGGATGATAATGTAGCTCGATCTTGTAATCCTTCATCAACTCCAACCAACATCGTTGTCGCATATTCAACTATTTTGTGTGAACACGTACTTGAGGCTCTTATGGTCAGTGTAGATGTCAACCTTCTCGCCATACAATTAGTGTCTCCATAGCTTCAAAGCAAAGATAACCGCTGCGAGCTCTAGATCGTGGGTCGGATAATTCTTCTCATGCACCCTCTCCTTCTTCTTTGGTGAACTCAAACTCCATTGTATTCGGCGTCTAAAGATGATACTGCCCCTATGGCAATCTATGAGGGCAAAATGCTGGCTCAACCAGTCCATTCTGAGAACCACGTCGAATGTAGGCATAGAAAATAAAGAAGTCGCACTTTTATCTCTCTACCACATATCACTACAGGACAAAGTCTAAACACCATTAACATGTACAACTCCTCCTCAAGTGAGGATTCTAATATTTTTTGATAAGGGTGTGATGGGAATGTTGTGTCTAGTGGCAAAACTAGTGGCTATGAATGATGAGTGGCTCCAGTGTTAAATAATATAATGGGAGGAAATGAAGTAACTAAACCATACATGTTATGACCTCTGCCTCTGTCTATATCCTCAATAGCAAGTGAGAATGCATGCCCATAATTCTGTCCTGGTCCCTGAGCTCTAGCCTTGTTGTACTATACGCCTTGGGGAGGCAATGCTAGGCGAGGTTCTCCTGCTACAGGCCATGGTGCTGGAAGTACTGGGCTGTAGGCCTCGGGTTCTGCCATACATGTACTATCGCCTGTTGCTCTGGACAGTCCTTGAGCATATGCTGGTTGGATCCACATCTCAAGCATAAACCATGGTGTGTCCTGCAGTCATTCTGGAGATGTCTTTGCTTTCCGCAGTAATGGCAAACGGGATTCTGATAAGGTGAAGGCCTCTGTTGGTACTATCCTGTGGGCCTCCTGATAGGTCCTCCCTGAGTAGCTCGGGCTGGTGTAACTGCCGGTGTATGACGTCTAGATGTCTATTGCTGCTCCTTACGAAGATCTCCTGAGCGCGAGCTTCTTCTAAGACAGCTGAATGGGATACTCGAGACTGCGTAGTCGTATAAGACTTGAGCTCTGGTACAAGAACCTGATGGAATCTCCTCGCCTTCTCTAGCTCTGTCGGGATCAATCCCGTACCAAATCTACTCAGGAGATTGAATTCTGAGTCATACTCTCAACCGTCATATTTTCTTGCTTCAAATGAAGGAACTGGTCGTAGATACCGTCTCTGTAGCTTCCCTTCCTGGAGAAATTTTTTAAATATTTTTTATTATTTATTTGATTTAAATAGTAATTTTAGAATTTTATAATAATTATTAGTTAATTATTATGGTAGATGATTTTAGCTATGGTTGAGTTTTGAAGTACCAGACGACTAGGAATCATGGCACAGATAGTGCAGTAGTGTGCCTTGACTATTGTATTAGCCATGGTAGGGAAGACCGAGCCATAGTGACGTCCTAACTAGGAAAACCAGGCCAAGTTGCGACTTAACCGTACTAAAGATTTTATTTATTATTTATTATATTATTAAGTTTTAGGGAACCCGGTTGTACTGAACCTGACCAGATTGGGCCCAAGTCAAATCTAAGCCCATGTAGGCATGTAGTGGGACCAAATACGACCTTGTAGACATGTTTGGTGAATGCAAATATTTTTGTGTATATATTTAGGAATTGGCGATTTATATTTATTAAATCATTATTTATAAATATATATATATAATAATATACGTGTGTATATATTTTATATATATATTTATAAATAAATGATTTATAAATATATACGTCATATATATATATAATATATACGTACATATATATATATAAAATATATAAAAAAATATATACGTACATATATAGTATAGGTATATATATGTGTGTGTATATATATATATATGAATATATAAAAAAAATATATATGAATATATATAAATATATGTGTGTATGTGTATATATATATATATATAGTATGTGTGTATGTATACATTTATAGAATATATGTGTGTACGTGTATATATATAAATATGTGTGTACGTATACATACAGGTATATATATATAAAATATATATTATATATAATATGTATATATTATATATATATATATATATATATATATAATATATATATATATATATATATATATATATATATATTAATATTTATATATATGTTGTAGGTCCTAAAAATCAAGTTGCACCAATCAAAAAAGCAATAAAAATCAAATTGCGCACCATTCAAATGAACTACGCAGGAAACAGATTGCGCAAACAACTCAACTGCGCAAGCTGAACTGCGCACCCATCCAAGCGTGCTAGATGACGTGGCAACGTCATCATTATCTGACAGAAAATCAGATCTTCTGACAGCTGACAGCACGAAAAGCGAAGAGTCTGTTCGTTTCTTGAGCCGCACCGTACTTGATGACAGTTGTACAACCAGCGCAGTCTGACAGCTCAACCTCAGCGCAATCCGAGTCTTAGCGCAAACCATTGGAAGCGCAGTCTGATGCTAACGCAGTTCAAGTGGCACAATCTATCAAGATAGCTGACATTTTGAACGTGGCATACATGCCATCAATTGCTCATCACGTGGCAACCGTCTGTACACGACCAAGCACATTTCAATCAAACAATGCCACACGTCTCATACAGTTGGCTCACGATCGAGTAACTGCCAGCGCAGTTCGCTGCTTGCGCAGTCCAATGCTTGCACAATCCAACCTGCGCAATCCAAAATAACTACTAGTTAGTTATTTTCCAGAACTCTATAAATAGAGTTTCAAGTCCTTCATAATGGGGATCGAAAATGCGCAAATCAGATCAGAGATAATCAGATCATTCAAGATCATCAGAGAGATCAGGAGTTCTTGCCCAAGTGCTGCAGCTTTCTTCAGAGGCTACCGTCTTCAAAGTTCACATCGTCCAAGGGATAAAGCGATCGTCTTCAGATCGGATTCCTATAGTTGTACTTTTCCAGAATTCTATTATAATCTTCTTAGAAAGTTTGTGAAATAAAGAACATTTTTGTTTTTTGCAAACAAAATGGCGACTCTGCTAGGGATGACTTTCTCCTCCGACGAGGAAGTGACAACTCAATGTGACGTTGCGTCTATCAGAAAGACGCAGAAGACGCTGGTTGTAAAGGTCAACCAGACGGCCTACGAGGCGATGATTAACTCCGGGACTACTCGTCGTACTGCAACTTCTGCCAAGAGCAAAGTCTATTCAGTGTGGACTCCAAAGTCCTCTGCACAATCCACTGTGCATTCCTCTACGCAGTCTGCTGTCTCTGCTCCCAAAACTGCTGCACAGTCTACTGCCTCTATTGTCCATGCACAGTATACTACTCCTCTTGCCATTGCACAAACCAATTCCTATGCTGCTTTGGCAAAGTGCAAGACTCCTCTTCCCCTGGCACAGTTGGCTGCAACTCTTCCTACGCAGTCTACCACTCCATCAACCAGAGTGCAACTCAAGCACTTTGAAATCAAGACTGCTGCTGCACAAGCTACAGTGGCTGTAGCCAAAAGACCATCTATCAAAGATTCTCATGCACAACCAGCTAATGCGCCTACTGCCAAATCAACCTCTGCGCAAGCTATTCCAGCGCAGTCCAACAGGGATAGTCCTTTGGCTAATCTTCTTTCTTCTCACAGCAAGAAGAAAAACTCTACTCCTCTTTCCAAGCACCCTGTTGATCCAGCGCAATCCACTGGGGGTAGTCTGTTGACTGCTCCTCATCCTCCTCAGAACAAAGGAAAAGGCCCGTTGGTCTTTTCTTAAACTTTTCGTTCCATGACTTGGAAGACAACAAAGGGAAACGCTCTTTAGCTAACCCTTCTTCACAAAACAAAGGAAAAGGCCCTTTGGTCTTTTCTCAGTCTTCTCCGATTTTTACCGTAGAAGATCCATCTAAACGTGCCTCGGCACCAATCAGTACAAGAACTCTCAAACAAGAGCTCTTCTCTCCAATGTACTGATCAAAGAGGTATTCTGCCTACTCCGGTAGCGGAATTCCAAGATCTTCCTACTCTCCAGATATTCTGCTCACAGAAAGGAAAATTACTGGTATCTCAGACAGAAACCCCTGGGGTGAGTTTGCTGATTTACGGGATTATCTCAATAGACCTCGGTCTACATCAACTTTGGCAAAATGCAAGCAGCCAATACTGAAGATAAACCTGCATCAGAGACAAACTTCCAGGATGAAAAATCCTGACACCTATGCTAACGAAGTGAGTACTTCTCTGTATACCCACGGGACAAGACATCTGAAGAACCGAAACCATGTTCCAAATATTGTCAAAGAACATATCCCTCAAACTTCTTCTCGTCCCGTCATTGTTCCTGACCTCCGAGAGCACCTCAGGCAAAAGCATGACAATATCTCAATACCTCCAGTTCAGCCACTTGGATACCATTGTAATCACAAGGTTGTCATCAAGTGCTGTTGCCAGACAACAAAACGGTCTGTCTTCGATCGTCTGAATTTTGCAACTCCTGAACCCATGACAGAAGATGAAGACGAAGTGTAGTATGCTTCCGTCAACATGGCAAGCCTCGTAGACCCAGTCAAAGATATATGGATCTACTCCAAGAATCTTCTGAAGGAGTATTTCGACATACTAGATCCCGAAGCCGAGACACAATCGGTCAAAGAAATCTTCTCCAAGATCCTTCAGGTCATCTTCCTACTTCTCATTCAGGAGATAACTCCTTCTCTGATTATGATGCATACAGCGAAAGTTCTGAACAGACAGTATCTTCTACTGTACCTAGAGAAGTAACAGCTTATGTTGTCACCGAAGACCCGGATGCTTCTAGTTCGGCTAATCAAGAACAACGAATAGCTGCACTAGAAGACAAGCTGAAGACCATGGCTGAAATGGTCGACAGTATGCATTCTATCATTGTGGCCCAACATACAGTACCACCAACTGTACCTGCTACAAGTCCTGAGATCATAGCATCGTCGGTGCCTAACATGAAGGGCTAGGGGTAGTATCTCCTCAAGTACCCCCTGTACAAATTCAACCCACACCCAGTCAGTCAGGTGCTAGGGGTAGTGCTTACCACGCTGTTCCTCCCCCTAACACTCTGATTCAGCCTGCTCCTTCTTCATTATCGGAGGATGCTAATGAAGCTGTCAAACTCTTGTGCACTCAATTCGAGGCTTTCAAAGAGAAAGATAATTTGCAAAGATTGGGAATCAAGTAACCTTATCCTATTGAATGGAAGGAAGTTTCGTTTCCTCCTAAGTACAAGATTCTAACAATCACCCTGTTTGATGGCAACACTTCTCCTAGTCAGTTCATTAACCACTTTGAGGTAATGACTGTCCAACTTCAGCCAAATGATGCTCTTCTTACCAGGGTATTCGTCGGCTGTTTAGCCGGTATGGCATACGATTGGTATAGAAGCTTGCCTGATGGCTGTATCACCTCTTTCTCGGGTTTCAAACAGATCTTCTTGGAACGATTCTATGAGGTAATCAATGACATGACCATGTCGGCCCTCAACAAGATCAAACAAAGACATAATAAAACTGCTAAAAGTTTCATTGAAAGATTATGCCGAAAAGCTTTGAAGATGCCTCCTGGAACTCCGACCGCTGTCACTATAGATACCTGCAAGGCAAATCTTTTGCCTACCATCAGCATATGGACGGGGTCAGTTCAATTTCATGACTGGCCATCAATCATTGTCAATGCTAAAGCAGCTGAAGTTAGTGCTGACAAGTTCAAGCAGTTGGGGGTACACATGTCTAACTCCGACCGGGATGCACTCGACACAGCTTGTCGGTAATCGCCAGAACAACCGCAAGGGTAAAGAGACTTTGAACATCAATTTAAAGAACAAAGAATCTCTAGCGGTCAACGTAGCTCCACCTACGTCTACTTCTACTCCTTCTGCACCTCCACCAAGGGAACCTCGTCCGAAAGTAGAGTACTCCTTTGACGAGAATGACACCGTGAGCATCTTTGATTGCTTGATCAAAAGCAATAAGCTCCAACTCCCAGACCCGAAGAAGCCTGATGAAGTTGTTAAGACTGATCATCCCAAATATTGTGTTTATGACAGGTTCATTGGGCATCCCACTCGAGCATGTTACGTGCTCAAAGGCAAAATTTAAGAGCTCGTTAACGCTGGTGTTGTCACTCTGCAGCAAGATGAGAAGACTGTTACTGCGAATATGGTCTCAGTACAGGTCGGTAACTTCCCTCCACAGATGGTACAGCATGGTGTCATCCCTATCCCCAAGGCCACTCTTGAGATCGAGAATCTCCCTCCTCTACGAAGTGAACGTCTCGTCCCCTTATCTCTTGACAATGGTGAGATTATGTGGATTCACCCTGATCTTGCTTCAGAGTTCGAAGTTCCCTCTTCCTCCAAGAAGAAAGAACGCTCCAAGTGTAAAACAAAGATCTGCAATATGGTGTCTTTTGACCCCATAGTTGAAGAGGAAATCCTTTTGGGCACCAGATCAGGAAAAGCCTACTTACGGGAAGTTTCTAAAAATCCCGAAAACCCTGCTTTTTCTTCTGTCCGCTCCAGTACAACCTGCTTCTACTGAGGGCATCCCTGCTGTGTCCTCACCGGTTGTAGAACCTACTCCTTCCAAGCCGACGGCAGCCGACAAAGGCAAACAACAAGTTCGCTTGCCTCCATTGTCACAGTTTGTTGGAGTTAATTCCAAACATTACCTTCACACAGGATGATATGCTGTTAGAAGACAATAGGCATGACTGTTCTCTATACTATACAGGATATGTCGACTCGATGAAAGTCGATCGTAGTTTGATAGATCCAGGGTCAGCACTCATCATCATGCCAAAGGCAATGCTAGATGCATTGAAGATTCCATTACATAGTCTTTTTGGTACAATCACCAGCATCTTGGGGTTCAACCAAGGAAGAAGTGAGCCTCTGGGCAAGAATCGCCTAAAACTTCAAATAGGCAATCTCCGCACAAAGGTGACCTTCTACATCATAGACAACCATGGTTGCTCTTACAATGCTCTGTTGGGGAGACCATTCCTACATAAACACAACATTGTTCCTTCTACTCTCCATCAATATTTCAAATACGTTGATGACAAGGGAGAAGTTCAAAAAGAGGTTGCAGATCTCTATCCTTTCAAAGGTGTCGAAGCATATTGTAACGATGCTTGCATGTATAAAGAGGAGTTCATGAAAGTAGTACTGTCTCTGGACACTGAAGAAGAATAAGAAGCAGTCCCAATGACACCCTCATCATACCAGTTAAAGGGCATGTTTCTCATCCTTAGTCCTCCAAACCACTGGCTATTCACTTGCCAGTCCAGAAGCAACCAACCGATGGTGGTCAAGATAAAAGGGAGCTCACCTCTTCTGAGCCACTTGTTATCGACTTACGTCGTAACAAGGATAAAAGGCAGCTCACTCTTCTGAGCTACTTGTTATTGATTTATCTTGTAACAAGGATAAAAGGGAGCTCACCTCCTCTGAGCCACTTGTTTTGACCTCCATCGTAACAAGTCCAATCCTCCTCCACGTTCTTCTTCTCCCCCTCTTGTAATCAATCTGACCAAGCCTGCTAAGGCTAAAGGTCCTGTTGTGGATACAGATGTACAAATCAATAAAAAGCATCTCTTTTCCAGTATACTGATGTCATTTATCATGCTAAGTGCTATTTGGATATGTTAGATAGCTTTCAGTCATTTACAATAGGAGTTGTACAGTCTCTTCAAACAGAAATCTTACTCGAACACCTAGATGATTCATACTTTGTTGTCCCTTCTCGAAAGAGAGGCAAAGTCCAATACTTTTTAGTAAAGGACCAGAACAAAAATTCAGCTATACGGATGATAGCAAAAGTAACGATACAGGACATCTTCAACTTCGTCGTTACAGTCAATAATCAAAAGACATCATCCGAAAGATGGGTTATGACTTCAAGAATGGCCTCAACTACGGTAAGGGTAGAAGAACTTCTATCCGTATGGCTGTCCCGAAAGGAAAGTCAGAGATGTATTACAGCAGAACCAAAATATGTCTCGGATATGCTTTACCTCCGGTATTATCCCCAGCCGTCTCCGAATCCGATAGTGAAGAGCGCTCTAACTCTTCTGATTCTAGATCATAGGATTCTGATACCAGCATTGGTCAGATTCATCGGTTGATCGTATCTTCTAACATGGTCTCTGCCGAACTTCCAGAAGGCTATGACGAGGATATCAAAGAAAACTCTGAAACAGATCCTTAGGCTCAACGAATGGATACTCAATGGGAACTCCGATTCGAACAACGAGAACCTCCTACCGAAGATCAATTAGTTCAAATTGATGTAGGAGAGAGTGGGTCGCCTCGTCCAATATTCATCAGCAAGAACCTTCAGAGGCAGATAAGCAAGAATTAATCTTCTTATTCGAGAATATATTGATTTTTGCTTGGAGTTATGAAGACATGCCAGGTTTAGATCCAAAAGTTGCTACTCACAAATTGAATATCTTGCTAATGCAAAGCCAGTCAAACAACATCAAAGGCGATTCAAGCCAGAAATGATGGACGCTATTGATGATGAAGTCAAAAAGCTCATCGCTTGTGGCTTTATTCGAGAAGAACAACATCCAGATTGGGTAGCCAATGTTGTCCCAGTCTTGAAGAAAACTGGCAAAGTTTGAGTCTGCATCGACTTCCAGGATCTTAATGAAGCCTGTCCAAAAGATGAGTTTCCTCTCCCTATCACAGATGTCATGATCGACAATACTTGTGGGTTCGAGCAAATATCTTCATGGATGGATTCTTCGGATACAATCAGGTTCGGATGAATCCTAAAGATGAAAACACACCTCTTTTTGCACTCCTCGCGGAGTCTACTGCTATACTGTGATGCCATTTGGTCTCAAGAATGCTGGTGCAACTTACAACGAGCTATGAGCACTATCTTTTGAGATCATCTTCGTAAGACTGTCGAATGCTTTGTCGACGATATTGCCGTCAAGAGTCGTCTAAAGGAAGATCATATCCAAGACTTAAGAACAATCTTCAATCTCATGCGCCAACATCAACTCAAAATGAATCCCACCAAGTCATTCTTGGGTGTCTCTAGTGGCAAATTTCTCGGCTTCGTTATTACCTCTAAGGGTATACACGTGGATCCCGAGAAGATCAAAGCCATTCAAGAGATGTGTCCTCCACGCAATTAAAAGAGCTACGAGGATTCCAAGGTCGACTTGCGTACATCAGGAGGTTCATTTCGAATCTATCTGGACGCTGTAGACCATTTACTCAGCTAATGAAGAAGGGTATATCTTTCATTTGGACCGAAGAATGTCAACAAGCGTTCGATGATATAAAGCAATATCTCATGAACCTACCAGTCTTGGTGCCACCAATCTCAGGCGTACTATTCTTAATGTATGTCCGTGCTATGGATCATTCATTGGGTATTTTACTTGCCCAAAAGAACAAAGAAGGTCATGAATAGGCCATCTATTATCTCAGTCGTACTATGATTGGTGCTGAACACCGTTATAGTCCGATGGAAAAGAATGTCTAGCTCTTATGTTTGCTGTTCAAAAGACGAGGCATTACATCATTGGACAAACTATTCATGTCATATCCCGAGTTAATCCTCTTCGGGTACTGATGAAGAAGCGTAGCACACTCAATTCTCGGTTGGCTACATGGGCCATTCTGCTAGCCCAATATGATGGTATATGTTCCTCAAAAGTCTGTCAAGGGTCAAGCGCTGGCAGACTTCTTAGCAGCTCATCCTGTACCAGAGACATCTAAACTCTATGATGAAATTCCAGACGAGACATTGGAATCAAATTTGATCTCCGAAGAATTTCCTACTTGGCGTCTGTTCTTCGACGGAGCATCCAAGATCGGACCAAATGGTGCCATTGTTGCAGGAGTTGGAGTTGTTCTTGTTTCTCCAGACGGGTCAACTATTCAAAGAGCCTATTCCCTAGATGAACCTTGCTCCAATAACATAGCAGAGTACAATACTCTACTCATCGGCCTTCAATTAGCTAAACAACTGGACGTTGAATATCTTGAAGTCTACGGTGACTCCAAGCTGGTTGTTAACCAGGTCAGATGAACCTATGAAGTTTGCCATCAAGATCTAGTACCTTATCATGAAGCGACAATCAGCATGGCTACATCGTTCAAAGCCTTCTTCATCGAATATGTCTGCGAGCTTGCAATACTGAGGCGGATGCTTTGGCCAATCTTGCAGCAGTCTTAGCCATCCCTATCAAAATAGCAAGTGGTTGTTATCTCTAATCGAGAATTGTTTTACATCGAAAACAATCGTAATATTAAGTTCAGTAATCTTACTGAAGCCAATGTTATCAGTGAAGATTGGAGGGCTCCCTTCATCGATTTCGTAGTCCATGATATACTTCCTGAAGATCCCAAAAAGATACGAGTATTCGTCGACAGTCTCTACAATTCTACTACAATTAGACCACCAAAACTCTTTACCGACGGACTTACGACGGTCTTCTTTTACGCTGTCTTGCTGGTGATGAAGCAAAGCAAGTATTGCGTGAAGCTCACGATGGTGTCTGCGGAGTGCATCAACCCGTCCTAAGCTACAAGATCGCATCCGACGCATGGGTAATTCCTTCATCCGACTGCTGCTTCTTGGCCTTTCGAAGCTTGGGGCATGGATATTATAGGTCCTATCAATCCTCCTTCTTCTAGAGGACATCGGTTCATATTAGCAATAATCGACTACTTCTCCAAATGGGCTGAAGCTATACCTCTGGCTGAAGTCAAGACTAGTTGCGTCATCAACTTCGTCAAACATCATGTCATATAGATTTGGTGTACCTCGACGATCATTCATGACAACGGACCTCAGTTCATCAGCCAGAAGTTCACCAATTTTGTGATGATCATCGGATTGACAATATTGCTTCGACAGCTTACAATCCTGCTGCTAATGGTTTAGCTGAAGCATTTAACAAGACTATCATCAAGCTCCTTAAGAAGTTTATGCCTACTAATAAACGAAACTGGAGTGAAAAGCTTGGAGAATGTCTATGGGTCTACCGTACTACAGTCTGCAACCCCACAGGCTGTACACTTCTCTCTCGGTGTACGGTTGTGAAGCAGTTCTACCTTTGGAACTTCAGATCCCATCTCTGCGGATTGCCATCGCCAACGAGCTCACTACAGAGAACAACGATCTCCTTCGACTTCAGGAATTAGAAGCAATCGACGAGAAAAGGTTATTGGCTCAACATCATTGAGTTATACCAAGCCCGCATCTCGAAGACTTTCAACCGCAAAGTTAAAGTCAGAGTCTTTCAGAAAGGAGAAGTTCTAACCGTCAGACGTCCTATGACTATGACTCATATGAGCAAGGGCAAGTTCGATACAAAGTGGGAAGGTCCATATATCGTGAGCAAAGTCTTTTCAAATGGAGCCTATCAACTCTCTGAGCTGGACGGTCGAGTTGCAATGATGCCCATCAATGGAAAATTTCTTAAGAAATACTATGTATGAATGTAACAAGGATTTTATTTAATATGATCAGACAGTTCATAAATAAAGTTTGATTTTATTTCATCATGAATGATGTTACATAATATCATGGACGAGGATCACTATCGTCCTTCTTATAAACAGATGAGGACCACTACCGTCCTTTTCAAAAATAATCGCAAAAGAGCCGAGAACATCCTTGTACGAACCCACCAGGAACTTGCAAGCAGCCATCCTCAAGGCCTCTTCTTCCTCCGTCGTCCCTGGTTCAAGTAGGAAGTCCAAGATGTCCCTTGGCAGCTTGGGTGCAGACGAACCTTCGTCCGCATCTATCTGCTTTGGCTGGTTGGGATCGGCTGGACGTTCCTCGGGAGTTCTTAACCTTCGGGACAATCTCAGCCTTCTTGGATGTATCTCCAGACGACATCTTTGTGTTGAAAAGTAAAAATGATCATTCCATCTAGATTTCTGTTCTATTTATAGGCAGAGATTCTTGAAACAATGAAGCGACGTTCTTCGCAAAATTCATTACATTCATTCGACGGTTCGCCCGTTTTTTCATCCGACGGTTCGCCCGTCCATTACATTCATTTGACGTTTGCCCGTTCACCACATTCATTCGACGGTTCGCCCGTTCACTACATTCATCCGACGGTTCACCCTTTATTCATTCATTCATTCGACGGTTCACCCGTTCATTACATTCATCCGACGGTTCGCCCGTTCATTCCATTCATCTGACGGTTCATCCGTTCATTCCATTCAATTGACGGTTCATCCATTCATCCCGACTTTTCATTTCGTTCACACATATTCGACGGTTTATCCGTTCATTCCATCTATCCGATGGGTCACCCGTTCATTTCATCCATATCATTCATATCAGCAACTTGTTATGTATTTGTTACCTTTGATTAAGTTGTCTATTGAAATAATGATATTCAACAAATTATATTCTGCCACGTCCACATTACCTCTGAGCAGATATAATAATATAATTATTTTCTTAAATCAAGAAATATATCATGTTCCAGACCTGAATATATTTTCTATCGCTATTATTTATATCCGAATGAGATATACAAGAAATAATAGAGCCACAAAGAAAATGTCTTTTTATTGATCAAAATTAAAAGGCATTACAAAAGACATGTTATAAAAACAGAAGATACAAAAAGTCTTCCTATTCAGTTGGTGGGGTCATCAAACTAGCCATCTGCTGCTTTAAAGTTTGAAGTCGCTCCTCACGAGAATCCATCACTCGCCTCATAGCTTCCTCCATTCCAGACTTATCATCAAAAGTCGACAAGGTTACTAGTCGGCGGGAGATTTCAGCTTGATGAGTCCTGTCATACTCATTTCTTTCGCGGGTCAGAATGTCCAGTTACTGGACTGCAGCTTGATGTTGAGTGGTCTCTTCTTCCAGAGCAAGTTGAACAATTCTCAACTCTTCTTGAAGTCGATCAAACTCTGCTTTCAGCTCAGCAACTTTCTTTTCCTTCTCTCCAGCAGCAGATGCTATTATTTCCATCTGGGAGTTATACTCTGAAGACTTGGCAGCGAAAGTGTCCAAGAAATCCTAGAATTCAGCTTTCGTAACTGCAGCCTCTCGAGACATCTTCTCAAACTCAGCATGTACCAAGGGTTCCACCTCCCCATGATTAAGATCTTTGTAGATCTTAACTGACTTCTCCAGCTCATCCAGGATGTGTTCAAGATAAACCGCTTGAGCTTCATCACCTTGATGTCGGATGGCATTGATCAGATAAGAGGTTGGACCTCTAACAGTGATAAAACCAACATCTTCTTTATCTATTACCCTCTCTACTAAGGGTCCCAATAAATTGAAGAAAAGGTTGGTGAAGGAGCCAATTATAAATCTGTTAGTAGCTATGGCACCAGGTGTAGCAGCTACTCCTATGGACGTCGAAGCAGCAGGTGCCTGTACAGATGGACGTTCAGCTTCTTGCACATGAGTTGAGGTCTTTTGGACAAAGGAGCCATGGTAGAGCTAGTAGCCCCTCCCAGATGTTCCTTTGAGAAATCAAACAAACACCATCAGTTGGCTGTCATTAGCAACTATTGAGAAGGAACAAAAGTAAGAGCAATCTTACCATTGCTGGGTCCAGTGACAAGTTTGTCATCTAATGACACGGGTTGCAACCTCGCAGAAGTAGCTTCAGACATTACTGCCTGGCTACTACCCGCTTCGGAGCCGCCCGAAAAATGTCGGCTACTGCTGGCTATCGCCTTTATTGGCACTATATCAGTGCATATGGGAGGAATTGGAGAAGATTCAATTTTTGCATCGATAAAAATTTATATGTTAGTCATTTAATCTATGATAAGAAGATTGATAATATCATTCAATACCTTTGGGATCAGCAACAGTAACTTCCTCAAGTGCTACTTCCTTGACCGCATTCTTCTCTGGCGAAACATGTATATCAGCATCCTCTTCTGGATTCAGAGTATCATCAACAGCCTCTGTTGATGTATCTTTATCACTTGTACTTTCTTTTGGTGCTTCTTCACTATCAGTTGCGACGACCGGATCTACATCATCATGGAGGCTGAAGTCGCAGTCATTCAGAGCATCGATCATTATCGATCTTCTTCATCACGAAGTGTTCTCGGTGTAGCTGGAAGCTGGGTAGTTTCCACTGCAAGTGTAGGAGATCGCAACACTTCATCCTCTTTTTCCTCCCTGGTCTCTGTTTCACTTAACAAAATGCCTTGGAGGAATTGGCTTTTGAAAATAAAACAAGAAAAAGTACAAAAAGTACAAGTTTGATTCTGGAGAATTATTGCTATGGAAGTCTGATTCGTAAATGATCACTTTGTTCCTTGGACCATATGATGATGATGAAGATCACTGCTTGAAGTAGAACAACTGGAAGAGCTAAGTCGCCAGAAAGGTATCGACGTACTTGGGCACTGATGGCGAGACCGAATGCTTTCCTGCTTTACTTCACTTTGTTCTGAAAGAAAAGTTGAAGAAGAATGCTCTGGAGAATCAAAATCTCTAAGTTCTGCTCTCTGTATTCTCTCCTATCTCTCTCTCTTCTCCCTGTCTGTCTCTGTCCGTCCTTTGTTATGAGAAAAATAAGTCTATTTATAGACTTGGCTCTTGTACGTAAAAACTCAGCAAAAGTTCCATCTTTACGCTAACAACTGCCACCCATGATCGAGGCCATCCTCTGCATAAGTTGACGTGTGTCCCATCACTTCAGTAAGGATAGGATGCATGTACACACGTTCTTCGAAAAGAGTGGCATGAAAGCCACGTAAGCAAACCACGTTCCAAACTGGTGGAGAAGAATAGGGCGTAAAAATAGCCCAATGTACTCTGAGCGTAAAGCAGAGGATTTGGCGTAAAATAGCCTTGACATAGACTTCCCGCGTAAAGTGTTTATTAAATAACCTTGAGCGTAAAAGCAGCTCAAATAGACTTTACACACACGTCGACTGTTGAGCGTAAAGGCTCGTATAATCTTCGTGCGTAAAAGAAGCCGTAGTGTGAGCGTAAAGTAGCTCAATCCACACACTAAACGACAACATTGGTCTTTGTGTAGAGAAAAATCCCTTTGTGATATATGCCATCATTAATATCTTTATGTCAGAGTTTGTATTAAATGCGAGATTTGACGGCTTTGTCCAGCGTAAAAGAGGTTGCTCTGTCCTTGGCGTAAAATCATGGGTGTAGACCCGAGCGTAAAATGATCAGCCTGCTTAGGCGTAAATTGATTAGCCTAGTCTTGGGCGTAAAGAGATTACCCGCTCTGTTTGGCGTAAAACCAATCACTTATGAATGAGATGACTCTTTCTTTGAAGCACTTTTTACGCTCCTACAAGACCCCTTCAAAGTTTTCAAATATCTCCAAAATTTGAAACACTTTGAACAGAAGCGTAAAAAGTTGAGATTTGATCTGCCAGCGTAAAATTTGGGATACGCAACCGTCATCTGCGTAAAAGCGAGGATATCCAACAGTCGGCATAATTTTTAAGAAGAAAAATAATGTCGGTCAACACTTGACCGTCATAATAAATTTCTTTCTCGAAACTTTCGAACGTTTCCTTATCTTCCTGAGTGAGCAGTTTCCAACGAGAAATGTGAAGGGTTGTTTTGATTTGTATAAATATGGACAAATTCTTTATCCTTGACATTCATCCTCGTTTTGTCATGGCGCCGAAGAACGAGATTACCAACAAAGAGGCTTCGAGTTCCAGGCTTGACTTCGAGCGGGCGTGCAACCTTTTAGAGTGTTTTGGAGTAACTCCTGCCGTCTTTAATCACATTGATGGTGGTCCCCCAACTGCATACGAAGGCTCAGTAGATGCAGAAGCATTTTTAAATCTGATGCGTCACTCTGGGATTCGCAACATGCGCGAATTGGGTGCCTCCCTTCGTCAACCCAACGAAGGAGAAAGAAAATAACATTCCGTGTATTGTGACTCTCTTATATGTAGGGGTCCACTCCCCCCTTTTTATAAATAAAGTCTGATGTTAATCTCATCTGTTGGTACATAGAACTATTCAACACTTATTTTGACTGCTTCTATGGTTATTCATTCCCAAGAAACAAACCGACACATGGCGTCTGTCTTGTGGTTACGAGAGCCTTTAAATAGGATCTTCCCCCGAAATAGACTCATCCCAACAGTTTCTTCAGCCTTTAAAAATAGCCGAGAATATTTCATATATTCTCGTACTCATTCCTCTGAAGATAACTTTCTGTGATGTTGTTCTCCAACAAATGAGGATGGCGGAGCTTTCCCACGGTATTCTTTTGTACGCCCAGTCTTCAAACGTGGATTCAACCACTATTAGAGCCAAACCATTCAACTTAAATGGTAAGTCCGATCGTAAGCAAATATCTGTCTTTGAATTTTTTTTGTTGAAAATATCTATTCATGAGCGTAAATTCTTGACGAGCGTAAAAAAAACTTGCTGAAGCACTGGCGTAAAATCCTTGCTGAAGTATTGGCGTAAAAACCTAGCTGAATCTTTGCTGAATCACTGGCGTAAAAGCCTTGCTGAAGCACTGGCGCAAAAAGCCTTGCTGAATCACTGGCGTAAAAAGTCTTGCTGAATCACTGGCGTAAAAAGCCTTGCTGAAGCACTGGCGTAAAAAGCTTTGTGATCTGTTTTTAGTTAGCGTTTAATACGCATCTGATAATACTTATGTTTTAAAACACTTCTTCTTTGTTGTTTTCCTGCAGAAGTTTGGCTGAGCAGCTTTTCCAGAACCAGCATTGGCAATTTTGACGCTGTGAGGAGCGTTCTTCTGACATCAACATCAGGGAGCTCATGCGCTTTTTGACGCACAAATCAGACGACTCAGAACTCTTCGTGAGATAGAAGGGTCTTCCCTCTGTTGGTAGGAAGAGCCTTTATACACGGAGAGTTAGATGGTGGAGTCAACTCTACCCCGAGAAATCGGGTAGTAGAGTTCCTTTCACGGCAGAACTAGGAATCGTATCCCAATGCTGGATACATTCCTATCTTCTTTGAGGTGCCGCCACTAATCCACCAATTGTATTGGCAGCAACACGTCTTCGGGCTGCCATACTCTGGGGTTCTCCTCTCGTCTGAGAGAGAAGACCAGAGTTTGATTCCTGCTGTTCTGGTCGCCACAAAGGCTTGGACAGCAAGGAATTGACACCAACAACGAATCCGACGAAGAAGATCCAAAGAAGAAAATAGATCTCTATTAGGTTTATCGTTGTGTGCAATGAAAATCCAAAATTGTAATAGATTTCCATTATGATTTGTAAGAAAGTCTAAGAAATGTAATAGACTTTTCATGAGAATATGAGAGTGGAAATGACAAAACTTTCTATGCTCAATGATTTATATCTATCAAGATGTAATATGGACATGATAGATAATGAAATCTTATTTCTATTTTAGAGTACACAATACTATCAGAGGTAATATGGACATGACAGTATGTGAGAACTCAAAAGAAAATTAGATTAATTTCTATGCAGAGGTCAAATAAAAATGATAGATAAGAAAAGCAGGTAGATTTAGTATTTATTCAGAGGTTTACGAGAGGTTTACGAAAACATGATAAATAACGAATCCTACTTTTTAATCAATTGATAAAATGGAAGATTTAAAATTCCTCTCTCAGGAGACAAGAAATCTAGCTTAACCAAACCTTGGTAGCTGGAGAATAAGGAGACAGATGTCATAAGCATATAAGTCCGTATCAATGTATGAATGAATCAACGTAACTTTCGGAAAAAGAAAACATTGATTCAATCCCATAATTAAATGAATGAACCTGATAGTACGAACGGACAGGTCTTTTCGGGAATGAAAAGTTGTTCTCAACCTCAAAGATCGGTTCATCAACAGTCCTCTTCTATAAATAGGCGAGAACTCTCCGTAACATTTCATTCTTATTTCCACTCCTCTATTGAAAATGTCTTCCGAGGATGCACAGCAAAAGAATGAAGTTTCCAAGAAAATTGAGGACGTCACTGAGATGTGTCCCCTTGAGTCAACAGTGGCAGGCCCGACTCAAGTAGGCAACAGCTCTTCTACGCCCAAGCCACCATAAGATGTCCTTGCGTTCTTAGTAGAGCCAGGAAAAACTCCTGAAGAAGAAGCACTGAGGATGGCTATTTGCAAATTTTTTATGAGCTCAGGCAACGACGCCTTCAAGACATTAACTGACTATGTATTCCATAAGGGAGGGAGTGGCCCTCGTCCTTAGTCTTTTGTTTCGAACAAAAATAATAAAAGGAGCTTTATTTTCATTCTGTCTCCTTTTTTTTATACATAGTATTTCTTAAGAAACTTGCCATTGATTGGCATCATGAGCAGATCTCCATTGGGCTTTGATAATCGATAGGCGCCATTGGAAAATACGGACTCAATTACATAAGGGCCTTCCCATTTTGCTTGGAATTTCCCTTTACTTTTATGATTCATCACCATCGGTCTCCGAACAGCTAATACATGAATACCCTCTCTTTAACTTTACGATTGAAAGTTCGAGATATGCGGGCTTGATATAGTTCAATGTGCTGTTGTGCTTGAAGACGCTTCTCATCCAGTCCTTCAAGTTCTTGGAGTCGTAAGCGATCATTATTCTCTGTAGTTAGCTCATTAGCAATGGCTACTCGTAGAGAAGGGATCTGGATTTCCAATGGGAGGACAGCTTCGCATCCATAAACCAATGAGAATGGTGTAAAACCAGTAGGAGTCCGGACTGTTGTTCGATAAGCCCATAAACATTCTCCAAGTTTCTCATTCCAATCACGTTTATTAGAAGAGACAAACTTTTTGAGAAGTTTAATGATTTTCTTATTGAAAGCTTCGTCTAAACCATTAGCAGCTGGATTATAAGCCTTAGAGGCCAAATTCTGAATTCGATTCTTGTCACAGAATCGATAAAATGCTTGACTGGCAAATTGTGGACCATTGTCATGAATTATCCGTCGAGGAATCCCGAAGCGATAAATGACATGGTGCTTGATGAAGCTGATCATATTAGATATTTTTACTTCCGCAAGGGGGACTGCTTTTGCCCACTTAGAAAAGTAATCTATTATAGCTAATATGAACCGATGTCCTTTAATAGAAGGAGGATTAATAGGACCAATGACATCCATACCCCAAGCTTCGAAGGGGCCAAGAGGTTGCTGTAGGATATAGAAATTCAGATGGTTGATGAATAAAATCAGCATGAATTTGACATACTTTACATCTTCTGGCATAGTCTACAGCATCTGCTATCATAGAAGGCCAATAATACCCCATTCTTCGAATGCGGACTTGTAATTTAGGACCTGGTTGATGAGCGCCACAAATACCATCGTGAGCTTCTCGCAGTGTTTGTTTAGCTTCACTTTCTGAGAGACAACGCAGCAAGAGTCCATCATAGGAACGACGGTATAACATATGTAAAGACGAATCATAATAAAACCAAAATGATCGTCTTTTGATTGATGCAGCTTCTTTTGGATCTTCAGGCAAAATCCCATGAACTGCATAATCAACGAATGGGGTTCTCCAATCCTTATGCTGGGAATTTGACTCTGTAGTATAACTTTATTCAATGTACAAATTATTCTTGACACAGAATAAGTCTCGATCCAGCAAAGTAATTGTATTTTGCCTTCGGATTGGAACAGCTAGGTCTGCAGCTAAACTGGGAAGAGCATCAGCTTCCATATTTTGAGAGCGTGGTACAAACTCAATGAAGAATCCTTTGAATGAAAGAACCAGTTCAACTACCACTTGATGATAAGGAATGAGATCAGGATTTCTGACCTCATAGGTCCCTCTAACTTGATTAACAATCAATTGAGAATCTCCATAAGCTTCTAAGAAATCAATACCCAATTGTTTTGCAACTTGGAGACCAATCAATAGAGCATTATATTCTGCTACATTGTTGGAGCATGGTTCATTAAGAGAATAGACACGGTATATGACCATTTTGTCAGGAGAAACCAAGACGATTCCTACCCCAGAGATAATACCTGCCTTTAGGTCCTACTCGTGATGCTCCATCAAAATATAATTGCCATATGTCATTCTTCAAAGATAGGTTACAATCCACGACTTCATCTGGAATATCCTCATATAATTTTGATGTTTCAGGTATAGGGTGAGCAGCCAAGAAATCGGCTAATGCTTGACCCTTTATTGATTTCTGAGGTACATAAACCATGTCATAAGGAGTAAGCAACATCGCCCAAGTAGCCAACCTGGAGTTAAGAATGCTAGGTTTTCTCATCAATACCCGAATGGGATTTATTCTGGAGATGACATGAATAGTCTGCCCTGTCATATAATATCTTGTCTTCTGGACGGCAAAAAACTAAAGCTAGACATTCCTTTTCCACAGGAGTATACCTGTGTTCAGCTCCGACCATTATTCTGCTCAGATAATAAATTGCTTGCTCATGACCCACATCACTTTTCTGTGCAAGAAGAGCGCCAAGTGAATGATCCAAGGCTCGAACATATAGCAAAAATGGCCTTTCTACCACCGGGGGTACCAGGACAGGTGGGTTTATAAGGTATTGCTTAATATCATTGAAGGCTTTCTGACACGCTTCATCCCAAACAAAAGACACACCTTTCTTTAATAGACGGGAGAAAGGTTGACATCTTCCAGAAAGATTAGATATAAATCTTCTGATATAAGCAATACGACCCTAAAAACCACGGAGTTCTTTCAGATTGCGAGGAGGGCGCATTTCAAGAATTGCCTTAACCTTATCAGGATCAACGTGGATACCCTGAGAAGTAATGACAAATCCTAAAAATTTGCCACTGGAAACACCTAAGAAAGACTTGATAGGGTTCATTTTCAATTGATGCTGGCGCATCAATTCAAATACTGTCCTCAAGTCCTGAATGTGATCATCCTTTGATCGACTTTTAACAGCGATGTCATCTACATAGCATTCAACTATCTTCCGTAGATGTTCTTGAAAGATATTGCTCATAGCCCGTTGATACGTGGCACCGGCGTTTTTAAGACCAAACGGCATAACTGTATAGCAGTAGACCACAAGAGGTGTACGAAAAGCGGTGTGCTTCTCATCTTCTGGATGCATCTTGATCTGATTGTATCCTGAGAATCCGTCCATGAAAGACATGCGTTCAAAACCACATGTATTTTCTATCATGACATCAGTAATTGGAAGTAGAAATTCGTCCTTTGGATAAGCTGCATTAAGATCTCGATAATCTATACAAACTCGGACTTTTTCGTTCTTCTTCATGACAGGAACAATATTGGCAACCCAATCCGGGTGTTGCTCTTCACAAACAAATCCACATGTGATCAACTTTTTGACTTCTGCTTCAATTGTATCCATCATATCTGGTCTAAAACGTCGTTGCTGTTGTTTTACGGGTTTGACATTTGGCAGAATATTGAGTTTATGAGTAGCAACTTTAGGATCTAACCCTGGCATATCCTCATAACTCCATGCAAAGATGTTAATATATTCTTTGATAAGTTTTATCAACTCTTTCTTTTTATCTTCAGCAAGATTTTTACTAATAAATATTGGTTTGGACATAGTTCCATCCCCAACATCAATCTGGATGACCTCATCCTCTGTAGGTGGCTGTCGTTGTTCAAAACGGAGTTCCCACTGAGTATCCATCTGTTGAGCCCAAGGATCATTCTCAAATAGTTCTGATTCACCATCAATTTGAACCATATTGACTGAGAATACTTGTCCAGATTCATCTTCAGATTGAATTTCCTCTGAATCTGATGATTGTGAAGAGCTAGAAGAGAATTCTTCTTGTATATCGTCATAAAACATGTGGGACGGATCATATCCCAACCCATGACGAGTCTTTTGGTAAAACGGATCACCATATAATGGTAATCGTCTACCCTTGCCTTGATTGAGACCTTGCATAGTCTTCAAGTTATATCCCATGTTCTGGATAATCTTGATTGATTGTTGACTATACTTGTCAATTCGGATTCTTCCCTTGTCTTTATCCTTCAGCTCATCTGCCTGAGCAACAGGGATATTTCTAGCCAGGCCAAACACAATTTGGCGCTTGTTTTTCTTATCAGATGGAATCACGAAATAAGATTCTTCGTGACGTCTAAAAGTTACGCAAGCTTGTGATGAAGCAGCCACAGGTAGAAGATAAGGAGAAGATGTTAGGAACCTTTGAGCATAAGGTCCAACATCTATATGAGGAGAGAAAGAATTTCCTTATGATCGATGTATAAAGTTTCTTCTAGCTCGATGTCGACTTTATATCGATGACTTTGATTATCAGAAGATAAAGTCATTCTTTCGATAAACTTGACAGCCATATACTCGAAAAGGAAATCTTCATTGATATCGAAAAGTAAAGAATGATCGATATTTACCTCATTTACGATTTGACTGCTACGCCTCGGATTAATCATCAGTGGACCATTATCTGTCTTTTGCGTAGATTTGCCAAGATTGACAATCAATGGTGGTTCTGGATCATTCGTACAAGAAGTACGTCCTTTGACCTTGATCATGAAAGGTTGAACTTGGCTCTTAGCAGGAATATTTATTGATTCCTCAGATGAAGTTTGAGTTCTTCCTTTAACCTTGATTATCAGAGGTTGATCATTGACAGATTGGGATTGGATTCGTCCCTTGACTATGATCTTCAAAGGTTGCTCCTCTGGCGGATCTTCATTAATAGATTGATCCTCGGTAGATGATTGATCTTCAGCCATATCTGATATCTCTTTCACATGCTCTTGTTTATAAAGCCTTGAATCAGAAAAATAGGCTTCGACACCCTTGAAGGGATTGATATCAGCAAACTCATTTTCACAACTCCTTGGGAATCCACATATTTGAAGCATTGGTGGAGAGTTAAAGGTACAATATTATGCTCATGAATCCACGGTCTCCCCAAAAGGATATTATAGGAGACGTCTGAGTTGATAACATAGAATGTTACCATGGTTCGAAGATCACCAATCTGAATCTGCAGACGAATCTTCCCCAATGGCTTGCTCTTGCCAGAGTTAAAACCGATTATCGTAGTAATAGTGTAAGTCAAATCACTAGTAGGGATCCTTAGGAGTCTTAGCATACTCTGAAGAATTATGCTAATTGAGGATCCGGGATCAATATAAATCTTGTCAATTTCAGTGGATCTAATATACCCGGTGTAGCACAAAGGCCTGTCATGCTTGTTATGCTTCAACAGCATATCTTCTTGTGTAAAGGTGATATTGGAAATTGCTTCCATTACACTATGGCATTGTGGACATGACACTGGTATATTATCAGGAGTCTTGAGTTGAGCCAAGCATGAATCTACTTGAAGTAAAGCTTCACTCAAAGTCTCTCTGCTTTCTCTGGAAAGGTGAAGCAACTCAAATATAGATAGTCTAGCCAGAGTATTGGCTAACTGAGCTAGAATATTGAATTTGTAAGGCTTCATTACTACCCCCCTGACTGGAAGCAGACTTCAATGGGACGTCGAAGCGTACTGCTTTCTGTTTCCCCTTTTCAACCACAGAAGGATTAGCAGGAACAGAAGAGGGTTGAGTTGGTAGTGTCTCCACTACGTCTTCAGCTTCTTTGGAGGATCCCTCATGGTCTTTATGGTACTCCTTTTCGGATCTTGTACCAGCAAAAGATTCTTCTTCAGACTCAGGAGAAGGAAGTACCATATTACAGGATTTTGTCTTCCCTTTCTTAGCCTTCTTCTTGTGTGGATTGCTATGAGGAGCTTCAGAACCCAATCCAAGAGTGGAATTTTGAATCTGTAAAGGAAGTCGTATTCCTTTATCATAATTCAAACCTTCTGCCTTCTGAAAGTCATAACCCATCTTCTTCATGCGATGGACAGATTGCTGACTATACAAGTGAGCGGGCAGCAGATTTTTGACAGGTGTTCCAATAGAGAAAGAGGATGAAGCAAGACCTTCTGTAACCTCAGAAGAGTGGAGAATAGGTGTCGTTGTAGCCACATGAGAAGAAAGATTCGGGATACGAGAAAGAATCCCTGTTGGAGCTTTTTCATAAGCAGCAAAGACTTGTTGTGCCCGATATAGAAAAACACTATTCATGGCTAACCACTGCTGATGAGTAAGCTTGAGCTTGGTAGAAGGAGCTAGACTTGGGGGACAGATGTTCAGTCCTCTCAATCTATCTTCTAAAGGAAGTCCATTCCATAGGTGATCCGAGTCATCGGGATCTGGAATAACATGGGAAATCATGTTGCAGGTTCTGATTTTCTTGCCCTTCTTAGATTTTGAAGTTTTATCTTCACTTTCCAACTCAGGCACTAAGTCAGGATGTACCCACATGATTTCACCATTTTTTAGTGTGAGTGGCAGCAATCCTGCATTTTCTTCTCTGGCAGGCAGGATATTCACGATCTTCATTGTCGCCTTCGAAATTGGGGTAATTCCATCTGGGACTTGCTGTGGAGAAAAATCCCCAAACTGAAGAGAAACCATATTGGTTGTAACCGTATGGTCATCATTGGTTAAAGCGATAGCACCGCCATTTATCAGCTCCTGGATTTTCTTCTTCAGGACATAGCAAGCACTGGTAGGATGATTAATGTATCTATGATAGATACAATATTTGGGATTATCAGTTAGATTCACCTCATTAGGCCTCTTTGGCTCTGGAATCTGAAGTTTGCCACTCTTCACCAGGCACTGAAATATCCCTGGGATATCACTTTCATCAAAAGAGTATTCTTCCTTTGGCCTAGAAGATTCCTGACTATTCGGTATCGTTTTGTTTTTGGAAAGATTAACCATGAGGGTATATATTCCTTTCACATTACGATTACCGGGGTTATTACCAGGATTACTTTTCTTTCCTCTATCATCTGAGGTGAAAATCATCCCATGTTCACGAGCCAACCTACCATTAGTCTCGGCAGAGACTGCTGCTATGATAAATGAAGCCCAATCTGAGAATTGGGAACCTGTAAAACAGCGATGGATGGTCATAGATTCATCTTGCATGTATCAATCAACGCTGAATCTGGCATACCAGGAGGCATTTTTAGAGTAGCCTGTCGGAAACGTTTGATGAACGTCCGAGTATCTTCTTTCTCCTTTTGTTTGATTTCTATCAAGGAGGACATGTTCATGTCCATACCTCCTTCATAGAAGCGGGAGAGAAACATTGCCTTAAATTCGTCAAAAGACGAAATGCAATTGTCGGGTAAACTCCGATACCAATCATAAGTCGAACCCGTCAGGCACCCGATGAACACTCGAGTGAGAAGAGCGTCATCTTTCTGCAAGTGTATAGTCATAATATCAAAGTAATTGATATATTGACTGGGAGATGCTTTTCCATCGAACAAAACCATAAATTGTGGCTTGAATTTCGGTAGAAAGGGTACATCATTCTAATAAGGAGGATAAGGTTGCTTGATCCCTAACCTCTGGAGTTGATCTTTGTGCCTCAAAACTTCAAACTGTGCTTTGAGCTCACGCACTGCTTGAATGGCTTCACTGGTTTGGGGAAGCACATTTGATTGAATGTTTGTTGGATGTACCGTAACCCCCACTGGAGGTGGTACATCTTCAGGAATGATGGGATCTGGAGATGCAGAATTCTGATTAACAGCCGACTCTTGAGTATTCAAAGGTATTTCAGTCCCTTGACTATCTTGAGTTTGTGCTGCTACTGGTACTGGTGTTATTACCGTCGGCTGAGCAGTTTGCTGATTCAAAATTATCTGATGCATACTTTGCACCATGTTAAGCATATCTTTCAGTGATTGCTCAACGGCAGTGAGACGTTGTTCTGTATTAGCAGATGAAGTCTCTGGTTCATCTCCAACAGCGTAGGATTCAACCTCTCGTGAGGATACGGAAGGATTTGTGTAGAAGTATGAATCCATACTATCAGTATCAGACTCAAAAGATTGAGTACCCCCCAGCTTCTGAATCAGAAGTCTGCAATTGCCTTTGTCTTCTTGATCGAGTATTCTGATATACTCCTTCAAAGGAATCAAGAAGTCTGTTGAACTGTTGTTGACCTGGAGTTTGGGACATGTTCCGTCTCGGACGTCATCCTCTGTTAGTATGAGATGCCATGTTGACTGATGCATATGACAGCTCATCTTCTTGGTCTTCAGCTTGATGTTGAAGTGAAAAACTCAATCGATCAAAAACTGACCGTTTTGAAGCCGAACAACAACAATTGATCACAACCTGGTAATATTCACAATGATGTTTTTCTTGGGGGAGCGTCACCGGAGATTGTGAATTCTTACGCTTTTGTATGAGCAATTCACGTAAGTCAGAAGGAATGGAGGGAGTATTCTTCTTTATCACATTAGGAGTAGAAAAACGTTTAGTACCCTGTGTGTAAAGAAGATTACTAGCAGCATTTGTAGAACCAAATTGTACATTTCTACGCGTTTGGAGTTGTGTGCGTAAATCTTGAGATTTTTGAGCACGAAGGACTCCATCTTCATGGCGCGTGATTTACAAGTTTGGTACTTTGCATAAAGCAGTATAAGAAAGTTGTTGGTGTAGGACAAAAGTTTTACCAACAACATTTTTACGCTGTATGCGTTTAGGTATATTCATATTAGATGTACAAACATCGTTGTGAATTTTATCTACACTGTCACAGACAGGAGACTTACCTTTACGCGTAAAACATAAAAATTGATTATCTACCACGTCACAGACGGGAGATTTTGTTTTACGCGAGGAGCATAATTTGTGTGTGTCTACCACGTCACAGACGGGAGACTTATTTTTACACTCAGAAGCATTAGAATCTGCCACATTACAAATGGGAGACTCATTCTTATACCTTGAGCGTAAAACTTGGTTTTTACCCAGTGGGCGTAAAACCTGGTTCTTACGCAGTGGGCGTGGAACCCGATCATCTACACCGTCACAGACGGGAGACAAATTGTCACACTTAGAGAGCGACGCCGAAGTAAGAACTGCCTCGTTATGAACGGAGCCCCTACGACAGGAGAGGGAAGAATTCCCTTGTCATCAACAGGAACAGAGAGATCAGAAGCTATTTTGGATTTAGGAATCCAACTTTTCGTGCTTTGCGAGACTTTTGAACATTGGAGCAGCGAGAACCACCCCCAGTTCAGAGCATTTCTTCATAGGCAGTCTGGTCGAAGTGTACAACCAGAGTCTTCTTGGTCGAACCGACCGAAACATCATCATATTGAGCAATTGCCTCCTCGTCAGAGGAGAAGGTATTCCCCAGCAGAGTCGCCATTTTTGTTTCACTTAACAAAATGCCTTGGAGGAATTGGCTTTTGAAAATAAAACGAGAAAAAGTACAAAAAGTACAAGTTTGATTATGGAGAAGTATTGCTATGGAAGTCTGATTCGTAAATGATCACTTTGTTCCTTGGACCATATGATGATGATGAAGATCACTGCTTGAAGTAGAACAACTGGAAGAGCTAAGTCGCCAGAAAGGTATCGAAGCACTTGGGCACTGATGGCGAGGCCGAATGCTTTCCTGCTTTGCTTCACTTTGTTCTGAAAGAAAAGTTGAAGAAGAATGCTCTGGAGAATCAAAATCTCTAAGTTTTGATCTCTGTATTCTCTCTTGTCTCTCTCTCTTCTCCTTGTCTGTCTCTGTCCATCCTTTGTTATGAGAAAAAATAAGTCTATTTATAGACTTGGGCTCTTGTGCGTAAAAACTCAGCAAAAGTTCTATCTTTACGCTAACAACTGCCACCCATGATCGAGGCCATCCTCTGCATATGTTGACGTGTGTCCCATCACTTTAGTAAGGATAGGATGCATGTACACACGTTCTTCAAAAAGAGTGGCATGAAAGCCACGTAAGCAAACCACGTTCCAAACTGGTGGAGGAGAATAGGGCGTAAAAATAGCCCAATGTACTCTGAGCGTAAAGTAGAGGATTTGGCGTAAAATAGCCTTGACATAGACTTCCCGCGTAAAGTGGTTATTAAATAACCTTGAGCGTAAAAGCAGCTCAAATAGACTTTACGCACACGTCGACTGTTGAGCGTAAAGGCTCGTATAATCTTCGTGCGTAAAAGAAGACGTAGTGTGAGCGTAAAGTAGCTCAATCCACACACTAAACGACAACATTGGTCTCTGTGTAAAGACAAACCCTTTGTGATATATGCCATCATTAATATCTCCATGTCAGAGTTTGCATTAAATGCGAGATTTGACGGCTTTGTCCAGCGTAAAGAGGCTGCTCTGTCCTTGGCGTAAAATCATGGGTGTAGACCCGAGCAAAATGATCAGCCTGCTTAGACGTAAATTGATTAGCCTAGTCTTGGGCGTAAAGAGATTACCCGCTCTGTTTGGCGTAAAACCAATCACTTATGAATGAGATGACTCTTTCTTTGAAGCACTTTTTACGCTCCTACAGTCTCTACAACCTCATCCCTCCTCTCTGGACTGAAAGCTTCTTATCTGGGCTCAGGGACAGGTGTAGGAGACGACATTATGATTCCGGCGACAGCACTAGCCACGACCGATGACAGGATAGGTCTCGGAGGAGTGACTACTTTCTTTCTTCTAAAGACTATTTTCTTTTTGTGTAGAGGTCTCTCCGGATCTCTACATCTACAACATCTGCCTGTCTTTAAGAGAGGTCGGAGTCGTCGCCTCTTCTCTTTGAGTCGACGGCCTGCTGCCGAGATTGCGACCGGGTAGTACCCTTTCCGATGATTCCAAGACAAGCTTCTTCTTAGAGACTGGAGAAGAAGGTTCTTCTATCCTCCTCTTCCTCTCCTTGGCTGAGATCTGACAACCTTCAAGGAGACGCGCAGTAGCTCGTTGACTTCTTCAGGGAAGTTGGCTTCCCTCAAGCTCCAACGGTGCATCGGCCGACTTACGATCTTCATCATTGCCAGGAGCCGACACAACCGATGCTCCCTTCATTAATCGGGCCGCTGTCGCAAAGCTGTCTGCGAGACTGAAGTTCTCGGCAAAGGTATTCACTGATGTATAGAAGAATGAATATGTATACAGCATCCGAGGACCATGATCGCTCTTCGTCGGCATCGAGAATGTTGTTCTTGTGTCTTGAGCATTATAGTAATCCAAGCTCGGGCTCCATCGATCAGATAACCTTTTTCTTGTAGGCACGTGATGGCTTTGCCTACATGAAACTGGTCATAGCCGAATTGGCGTGCAAAACGGTGGGAAGATAGGGCTCCAAATAACATTCATCTTCAAATTGGTAGACCAGGTGTGACGGCCGATTGTCCTCAGCCAATCAAAAACTGCATGGCCCAAAGGCTGCCTCCCAGAGTCGACCAGATTTGTAGACATGTACTCGTAGCCAACTGGAGGAGGAACACAAAGAGTTCCATCCCTTTCGAGATTTAGAGCGCGTCTGCAATCTCTTAAACTTGTATATCTACTTACTTTTGGAGAATCTCCTCAAGAAGCACCGCTTACCGCTCCCATATCGGGTTCATCAATGAAGGATAGTGCAGAAGCAGCCATCCGAATAAATATGTGTATGGTAGCTCCAGCCGAGGAAAGCTTCCTTTCTCGCCTTTTCTTTAAGCATTTGATCGACAAAAAGGCGGAGGCCAGCGTTCACTCTGCAAGTCATCGCTGACAATAGATCCATCCGATAGCCAAAGACTAAGCGGACGGCAGCAAATAGTACGCCTCGATGAAAGCGATCGACGGCGCTGGCTCCAGGGACGACGAATCGTCGAAGCCAGGTGGTGAGGAAACCCGCCAGTTGGGCTTCCTTTGACATGGGCCTATCGCCATCCTCATGAAACTTTCAATAATCTCCTGTCTTGAAAGGAGGATATTGAAGATCATCATCGATCTTGATATCCATCTCCTTGTTCTCCTCCATCAACCCTATCACTTCGCTGTTGCTAAGTGGTCTGAAGAAGTTGGATTTGCAGTTATCGTGCTCCTTAGTCTTCTTCTCAAAGATATGGTTGAGAAAGAGATATGGCAACCATTTGGTCGAGTAGCAGGTGCCTGATGAACCACTCTTATAGTGCAAGGAACAAATCTTGTAGTGGCATAAAGCTCTTCAAAGACGGCCACCATGTCAGCATTCTCCTGACGAAGTTTGTCCAACTCGTCATTGGTTGGGACAAATTCCTCATGAGGGATATTCCCCATTGGCAAGCTCGAATGTACTTTATCTCGTGTAAAGCCAGTCCGATCTCTCCGCAGGGCGTCATAAAAGTCCCTGTTCTGTAGTTGTACCTCTCCGCCAATGCAAAAATAAATGAGGATTGGGTGGAAGTCGTAAACGGTAGAGTACACCGGTTGGTACTGCTCAATCTCTTTGAGCTTCTCTTCGAATTGAGCCAATATCCAATTGGCTATACAATTCCATCTCTTATTATCCGGATTCACAGACCTGTCAATCGGATATCTTGGTCTGGATATCTTCCCTCAACCTTCGCAAACTCATTTGCGAATATCGGCATTCTGACTGGTAGCAGTAGGAGGAGTTTTTTCGGTGGAATGCAGCCGGGTTTCAATCCTCTGAGTAGGGAGCTATGACGCTCAGAGGAACTGTAGAACATATCCTTGTTGTTTGGCCCCTTCTTCACACAAATATTCCCCGTTCAGGCTTGCTGAAGAGGAGTTATATCCCATTCCATCCTTCTGGGATAGCCCACAAAAGCATAGCGAGATAGGGGAAGGCATCTGGAAATCTCCGGTAGAAGTATCCTTTTCTCGCCTCTTTGAAAAAGTCTCTGTTCAACTCAGTCTGGGCTGAGAACTCTTATCAAGAGCCTCACCGAACAGGAACAACGGCTTCTTGTGAATAACGGCTCAGCAGTTTGCAGAGGCTGCCCGTTCATCAGACTCAGCAATGTTTCATTATCCTGTGCAGTCAAGATGGCTTGCCGAGATGACGGCAAGGCATACTGAGGAAATGTCACATGGAAAGATCCTCCTTAAACTCAGGTTCAGCCAAAGTCCCTGCAAAGACCTCATAATTGGGGTCTTCCCTGAGGTTAACTGTCACGACCCGCACCCACTGTTAGGTACGAGAAGGTAACTACTCCCAGCCTACGCCGCATGTCGGCGGTAGAACGCTGTCCTAGGTCACAACATTTAACAATATAATGCTAAGCAGTTTATACTCCCCGAATGGGGGTGACATAGCAGATACAGACTCAATCACATCTAAGGTAGAGCATGATAAGGATAGATAAAACATGAAATACAAAAGAGGTACACAGAGAGAAATCTAAGTGTCTAAGATACACAAATCCAGAAATACATCTCAAATCTCAAAATACAGTAATCCTTAAAGTAAATACAACTCCAGACAATGAAATAACTATCTAAACAACCTCTAATGTGTCACCTCTAGGCTAGCAGGCAACCTTCAGGCTATCTGTAAAATTTATCAACATTCCAGTCAGGACAGGAGCGAGCACAGTACATCTCAACAGATCATAGCAGGTTAGAAAATATAATCATGCAGTAAAGTAAGATACATGTACTGAAAGAAATGCAGTATGTAAACAGAGAGAGAACTGTAATAGAATATCTACTATACATAGAGAACTAGCAGTGACTAGTGAGTCAGAGTACAACATGGACATGTAAATGGCATGGATGATTCTGATAAGACACTACGGAATGATTCTGATAAGATACTACTGGTGTATTATTCACATGTCCACTTCTACTCCCCCGTACCCCCAATCAATACACAAGGATCCAATCAGGTTATGTTATGATTCCATGCAAAGGCCCCCGAAGGGTGATACATGGATGTCCCATAAATGGGGATTCTAGGAGACCCAATAAATAGGATAAGGATTCAAGGAAGACTCTATGATAATGAGAGTACATGTCACAAGTGATCAATGAACCAATGAAGCATAGTGATACGCCATGTAAGTGAAACACACAGAACATGAAGTACCTGATGCTCCCTAAGGATAACATCTCAAGAAGGGATCCATATAGTACCAATCCGTGTGACCAACGTGACAGTAACAAGTAAAATAATTTAATGCAGAAAATAATTCTAAGCAAGATATGAAATGATCAGAGAATGTACTCGCCTGATAACCTGAACAGCTGATAAGTATAGGGGGTCCAACTGAAGCCACAGAGTCCTATTTAAAGCAACACAGGTTACAAGGTGTTCAAGTTGTAATAAATGAATCTCTACAAAAATCTATTTTATCCTAGGTTCTTCTAAGTCAAATTAATTCTAGGTCAACTCCGGTCACTAATTTAGTCAAACTAGGTCAAGTGTTGACTTACAGTTGACTTTGGGTCAACTGGTCAACTCTGGTCAAACAGGGTCAATTTAGTCTAATTATTAAAGATATAAAGTGTACTTCGTTATTCGTACGTCGAAACTTACGACACGCAAATCGAGATAAGAATATCAATGGTAAGGTTGATAATCTTATTTAATGATCCACGTGTTCATCTTGTCAATTTCAGCGATGTGAGATCACTGGAATTGACTGATCTCAGTTTCGTTGTACTAATCCCGAAATACGAACATTATAGAATTAATTATTAATTAATTATAAAAAGGTTAAACTCAGAGAAACTATCAAACATTGTCGGACGATGAAATAAACATCGCCAACGTGTCCAGAATGGTCAAATTAGCGAGGATAGCCTACCCATCGGTCCAATTTGGACACAAGGGCAAAAAGAATTTCGGGTCAAAACGGTGTCTGTGTCGGAGCTGTTTTGCACCAAAATACAAGAAAAAGTCTATAAAAGAACAAATTATATGTCCACAAACCAGAATGACGATACGAACCCAACGGTATCTCCAGAATTGGATTCCGTTGACCCGATCTCAATTTGGCCCGTTGACCAGAACTTGGAATTCCAGTTTGCACGGAAATGCGTGTCGGAGCCAAAGTTCTCTAAACTCAGCAAACTACATGTCAACGAGTCCAGAATGACGATACAACTCAACGGTATATCCGAAATTGGATTCCGATGACCGATCTCAAATGAGCCGTTGACCCAGAATGTGGGACCCACTTTGCACCAAAAACGTGTCAGTCCCACGTTCTCCAAATCTAACAAATTTTATATGAAAACATGCAGAATGATGCCACAAGTTTACTGGTGGTGTCAGAAATGAAATCTGGAGTCCCGTGTTCAAAAATGGAATTTTACAAGTTGGAAATTACGAATTCGGACGACCAACTTTGGCGTCGAATTCAACCAATCAAACAAGCTCACAATAAAACGAAACTGGAGGGGTAGTAAGAGGGTTATACCAGCTTCGCACAGGAACTGGTAGCACGCCAAAAGAAGATGCGGTGGAGGAGATACAAGCTGACGAAGTTGACCCCGCGAAACTGTCCAAATTTTATACAATTTAAACGGTCAACTTGGTGGCCGGTTTTGATGTATCAAACGATAAAATTAACGGATGAAAATTGACAGGAGTGAAGGTGGATATACCGAGATTGTGACGGAGTGAAGAAATCGCCGATCCAACGGTCGAATTTCTAGGAAAATACGTACGAAGTTGCTGCAACGGAATGCTATTTCAGCCTCGTTCCCGAGCTCGTCACGACGGGACTTTGTGCGAAACGCACGAATCGTCTCGACGGCGCATCCCGGAGGACGGTGGCCGTCAGGGGGCTTCTCGCTGGAGTGGGGCGCATGGCCAGGGGGGCCACGGCGGCCGTGCGGCGGCACGGCGGCGCACGACAGCGGCCCGTGCGCACGCACGTACACGCCATGTATGCGACTGTGCGGTTGCTGCCACGCTGCGCACGGGCTGGCCTGGCCGACGAGGCGAGGGCGGCGGCACTGTCTGGCTATGCCCGGCGAGGCAAGGGCGGTGGCCGAGGCGGTTTAAGGTAGTGGTGGTGGCGGCTTGAAGGATGATGACAGTGGTGGTTGGGTTGCTATATATGGCGGTTGATGGTGGTTGGCTCGGTTGTAAAGAGGAGGAGGGAAGGAGGAGGAGATGGTCGGTGGTGGCACGGCGTGCTCGACCAGGAGTGGCCGAAGCTACGGCCAGGGTGGAGGAGCTCGGTGTTGTGGTGTGGTGGTGTTGTAGAAGTTGTTGTGGAGTTGAAAGTGTAGGAAATTAGAAAGGATGAGAGAGAGAGAAAGAGTAATAATTAATGAGAGAAAGGAGATAGAGAGAGAGGATAAGAAACTTGGGAGTTAGGGCCGGCCACATGGCCAAGGGGTGTGGGGAAAAGTTTCCATGTAGGATTGAATGGATGAGATTTAATTAGGGGAAAATCAATGGCTACGATCAAATATAGCTAGAATATGTCATTCCAATAGGGATTTAAATCAACAGAAATTTCTATTAAATATAGAAAAATAGGTAGAAGAGTACTTGATATTTGGGCAAGAAAATATGAGGGTGTTATGATGGAGAGTAACATGGAGCTGGACTGGACTCGGTGGAGCCGGATTGGGTCAAATTCAGACATTATTAATCGAATTAAAATTAGGTGTCGATGATTATGGGTAAATAAGTAGCACATGGGGATTCCAATAAATAGGACACAAGTGTCGGACGGGTAGTAGGCTCAATGTGGGCCATGTCCATAATTGGGGCTGACAGGTTTTGGTCCACAGGGTACCCACAAATCATGTTGGAAGATAAATGTGACACCGTGGGATAAAATAAAATCGGGTCACGTGTCAGAAAAGTTGTGTGAAGCAAATAGAGCACAAAATGGCGTGTCTGAGTGGGACACGAAGGTCATGGGTGACGAGCGTCTCGAGTAGATCATCAATGAGAAGTTGGTTTCAAGAAACTGACTGGTCTTGCGCTCCCAAATTAAAAGTCACGGTAACGTGCTAAAAATGATCAAGGAAAAGTGTGGGAAAATTAATTAATAATCAAATGGTCTAAATTGACCCGAAGTTCTGCGAAGCAAAAAGAGCACAAGGGAACAAGTCTGAGTGGGACACTATATACCATCATGAAGGTAATCCTGTGCACTCCAAAACTCGTGAAGAAGATTTCCAGAGTTGAACATCCCTGACACTCCAAATATCAAAGGCACGGAAAAGTACACTTAAGGAAAAAAAATAGAATAAATTATTTATCGAAACCAATCAATCAGAAAATAAAATAAAATAAAAAAATCAACCCGAAATTCAGGGTGCTCACATCCTACCCACCTTATAAAATTTGTCCTCGAAATTAAAATGTCCATACTCCCTCTAGGTCAAACCCCCACAATCAAAGTCCCAGATTAAAACAAATCATGTGATCAAAAGGACGACATACAGGGTCATGGCATATGGTGGTAGTGAAAGTCTCATCTAGGTATACTAGTCGTGCTAATACCAAAACGGTCATAGGGTATCAAAACACACAAGCAATCTAGGGTGCTAAACTAGAGAAGTTACAGAAACAACAAACCATCAAAACTGTAAGGCAGTCTACCATCCTATATGAAACTGGTACTTATCAAATAAAATAAAGGCAACTACCAATTATCTATAAAAGGTACAGAAAAATAAAATTCAAAAATTAAGGAATTGAAAATCACTTGCATTGAAATCCAATCACAATATATATAGAGAGCGTTAGAGGGGAAAACTAGCATTATGTGTATGGGGACATGTTCATATGGTTAGATAGTAGGCATGTGTGTAAGTGAATATACATGAAAGTGTATATGAGGATTTGGGTTTCAAAACAATAGCTATCCTGTTACACTACTCATGGCATATGGGTTAACAATCTACAATACGCAACTTATTTACTCATAACATGCATGGCTAACATTATCTATATATATAAAGAGGTAGAGATTTAGTTTTGTATCTATATACGTTATAACATGTATGCATAAACTCTATATATATATATATCTATACAGGTACATGATCATAACATAGAGAGGAAAGGTTAGGTTACATGACAGGGTATACTAAGTTAGGGTGTGTGTGTGCCTTGTACAGGATTATAGCTTAGTATTGAAAGGTTAAACCCAGTTTTAGTTCAGATTTACATACAAATTCTGAAAATAAGCTAACATTTAAACCAGTACAATGTTAACATAATGCAATTTCAAAATTTAGGAGTTTGAAATATCACAACTAATCTCAATGCTCCCAATACATCCTAACATGATAGAAATGAAACCCTAACATACTATCCATATATTTATCTACGCATACAGTTCAATATTACATGTTAAATCTAAAATTGAACTAAACATGGAAATCAATGTAAAAAGTTAACATGTATTCAGTTTTCAGGATTTTGGAGAATTTGCACATCAAAACCAACTCAATGTTTATCACAACCTATCATGTAAGAATATGAAACCTAACATTATATCCCTACAACAACAATGTACACAGCTCTAAATATTACATTTAAAACAACAATTTGAACTAACATTTTAAAATCCAGTATTAAGGGTTAATATGCACACAGTCTCAGATTTGACAAATTCAAACACAAAACTCAACCAAACACATTTTTTTTGAATTGAAACCCTATGTATAACATACATGTGCAGTGATGTAAACATAACTAATAACAAGAAATTTATATTTAAATTACGAATTTAAACTGGAAAAGCAGAGAACCAAAAATATTGGGGTTTGAAAATTTAAACATTAACGACATATTAATATGTATTCAGATAGGTGGAAACCAAGTGTAGCATGCATAAGTGTCAGGAAAGTGTCCACTATATATATTCATATATATATTCTCATGTCCCAATATAAAAATTAATTTCTACATCAAGACCAATCATTTAGATTTCTACCAAGATTGCAGGGTAGGTGATTGACGTAATCAAGACAGTTTTATTATCATCATTATTTAATATGAGAATATAGCAAGAAGGAAATAACAATGAAATCTATTCTGCTTATCTGTTTAAAGGAAACCCATTTTGAAACCCAGAGCTAAATTATCAAATCCAAGATAAAGTCTAGCAAAATCGTCGATTCATTGTATTAAGAAGGAATTCAAGGTAAGAAGTTACACAAGGTTTATAAAAATAGCTAAAGCTACATCCTAAGTAAAAAAATGAGAAGCAAAACAAAACCACTACAAGAAAAATGATCATTTACGACACGCAAAACGTGCCGTAAATGATCTTTTACGGCGTACATTTTTGTGCCGTAAAAGGTCATGCCGTAAATGATCCTATTATTTACAACGCACATTCACATCTTTTACAACACGCACGAAACGCTGTAAATGACTAATCTCCATCTTTTACAACACGCATCTGAATGCTGTAAATGATCTTTTACAACATGCATCTGAACGCTGTAAATGATCCCTCTCAATCTTTTACAACACGCATCTGAACGCTGTAAATGACTGCTCTTCATCTTTCACAACACACATCTGAACGCTGTAAATGATCCCTCTATCATTTTACAACATGTATCTGAACGCTATAAATAATCACTACAAGAATAATAGCTTTTCTTGACGAGAAAAAATCGTCAAGAAATGGGTATCTTGACGGTTGCAGATCTGTCAACTAGGCCGGAGTCAATATAATTCAAAATATCGCAAAGATCAAAGAACTATAATACACAATTTTTATATTAACAAATATGTTCGTACACCACAAACATCCAACCACATCGAAATAACCAAAGTATACAATTTTGTACAACATCTTAAACATCTAAAACCTATTTATACAAGTAAATCAAAATACATCTGAACCCGCAACACATCCCTCCCATCACAGTACAACCTTCATTTTACATGTAGTTCTTGAAGAACAAGAGAATCGAGTTAGTTAGTATGTGTGTTTGTATAAACCGATATCAATTCTATCAGAGAGAATAAGTTTTATTTTTTTATCATATATCAACTGTATCAAGAACAAATAAGTTTCTATGCCTCAATCAGTTGTGTTATATGCAAGTGATTCACATCAACTTAGTGTGTTTCTTCCCCCAGCATGTATCCATAACCTGTACGAGCCATACATCTTTTCAAGTCAACTAAATACATTTCAAGTAGATAATGAAGTAGTCTTCGATATATAAAACCAAAAACAATATTGCAGATGTGATACATTAAACATAACCAGAAGAGTGCATTTAAACTGCTAATCCATGTTAGCTTGACTGTTGGCCTTTTGGTCCGAATAGCACTTATGTAAAGTGTTTTTTAATATAAAAAATCAGAAGGTGACAGGATCATTGCTTTAAATATTCACAAATCTAGATGTTTTTTTTTTTATTTATTTTCATTCAAGTGCTAGAGATGACAAAAAAAAATGCATTGATGTCAATAACAAAGAAAGTTGAACATGATTACCAATTTGCTGAGTTTGGTTCTGCAAAACTCCTGAAAATTGAAAATTGCAAAATAGACCAAATTTATTATTCGGCTAACAGTAAGGCAGCTAAGTTACAAGAGCCTAAAATAACAAACTAGGCCAACCTACTAAATTTCAACCTAGGTTGTCAGTAGACTGAGGTACTATATAGCTGAGAACAAACCACATCTCAGTCAGGGCTATTAGCCATATAGTTATACCTAATTGTCTATGAAATCCATAACACTCAACATGATTTTTTCCAATCGTCAATGGATAAATAACAAAACCTAGCTGCAGCCTTTGAAGTTCAATCAAACTTCATCATTCAAATTTCCATTTCTACAGGGGAATTCCACCCAATTCCAAGTTAAATTAAATGAGTTTAAAGAAGGGTAGCAAAACACATGTTCCAAGGAACTTGCTCAACCCAGAGTCCTGAAAACATAAAAATATGAATGATCTCTGGTTCCAAAGTCCAACCTGATCTTTGAAACTAAATCTATACAAGTGGTTGGTAACATGCATCTAGCTTCCAATAGCAACCGAGGGTTTCCAAAGGTGATGCTACTTGTACAAGACAGGATGGCAAATGTCAAGCAAAGGAAACTTTGAAAGAGATCAAGTGTCAAGCAAAAGAAACTTTGAAAGATTTTACATGAACATGTGTATATTATATAAATGCAAATATGCAGATATACACGAATTGATCAGTTCTTCAATTAAATATAGACTTACATCTCTGCCCTTTAACTGCCCCATGATCATCTTTATCTCTCTATCAATTTCTAAAGTAGTAAGGTCCATTTCTAAAGTAAGGTCCATATTCTAAGGTAGTAAGGTCCATTTCTAAAGAAAGGTCCATATAGTGAGTGGCAATTGTATTTGGCCAAAATCATCACGCACAATTCTTTTCCAACCAAGTGCCACAAAAACCATTCTAATATAAGGCATTCTCAGACAATGTGCATATCCATTTACTGCATCAACACAAAACGTGCAATTCTGAAATTTTATATATGCATTAGTTATAGGTCAAATGAACCTTCAATTGTAGTTATCTGTAAGACATCCAGAAGTAATTTATTTTAGTCATCAAATTTGGTTTCAGATGTGATTATGAGAGAAAATATTTACCTTTGCAAGTGATTTCCTAGCAAACGCTCCGAGCACGACAAACTTTTAATCATATCTCCAATTAACGACAAGATAAACCAATGTTTTATAATTCAATTTGTAGGTGGCAATAAACAGATACCTGTTAAGGAACTTGGGCCAACACAAGTAGAAGCATGTGCAATATAGTTGTCCTCTGCTCCTAGCCAACTGCAGGGAGAAGGAAATGACAGTAGCATACAAAAGAGACAAAAAGAAGAAAGATCCCATTTATAGAAACTAAAACATATAATAAATTGAGAAGCCAACACCATTTTGCTGATCAATTCCCAAGTTTTTTGATGTTCTCCTTTATAAAACCCAAACTTATTCTCCACATACATAGAGCTGCTCAAGCAGTAGCATCCATTAACACACAACATTTACATCTTATACCAAAAGTTCGACAATGATAGTGAAGATCTAATATTCCCATAAAAAATTATAATGTGTCACTTACTTATCATAATTGCCCACTAAAATCACATATTTACCAGGGTAACATGGTTTCCATCAACAGGCCAGTCGAGAGGCTTTCACATTAGTTTGGAGCATAGTGTACTCCTGCTCTATTCTGAACCCGTTACAAGAATAATAATGTACTAAACAAACTCTCTTACATGAATGCATGGAAAAGCCACTCTAGCATATATACCGAGTTAACTTAATTACTGTAATGTCAGTTAGATTACACACAAATCTTGGCAATCAAATAGAGAAATTTGTGAATATCTAAAACTAATTTTTAACTAACTAGGAATTTTAATCGTATTTTTTTCTACTCCGATCAACTAATCCTAGATGAATCAGGAATAGGTGCAGAACCATCTAGGAATTTTAATCGTATTTTTTTCTACTCTCTCAACTAATCCTAGATGAATCAAGAATAGGTGCAGTCCAAAGTGCAAGAAGAATAACAATGAACTTCAGGTAGACAAATCAATGACTAATTTAAAAAAATATTTCCAACTTACTTTGTTTATCCGTCCAACATGGGTTGTCAACTTCCTTAGAGTAAGCTGAATGTCCCATGTTTCCCTAGCTGCCTGCCTCCTTTGCTTGGTTCAACAAACTTTCCTCATCTCTTTAAATAAATGTTATAGAATTTGTTTTAAAATGGAAAGGAATGATCGATTGTTATGTAAAGTGGGCACAACCTTCTGTTTAAATAAAGATAATATTTTGGTTCAATGAGAAATGACCACATGCTAATATGTTGCTTAAGTTCCATATACTGACATAATAAGAAGCTGCATTTGCCTATACTTTAACCAATAACCAGGCATAGAGAGACAAGAAGCAAAACAATTAAAAAACTAAAGAAGATAGTATTATGAATCACAAAAATAGTTATCAGTGACAGTCACACAAAAATAATTTAACACAAATAGTCATCAGTGTATCTACACACCCTTGTGTTACAATATAACAAATAGACAGTTCAGCCCAAGAAAGTTTTGTAGTTTCCTAAGAGAGAAAAAATGTGTTGCAATAATAGTCATACACCAAGAATCACATACCAATGCATGCATATGAAATAAATATTTCACAAGAGTTTGTCATGATATTACTGTTGCTCATAGGAAAAATGAACAAACACCTAGATGGCACAATTTTGCACTACTCCAGAAAGAACTCAATGGAGTCAGATTGGATGGGGCTCTTCCAGTCATACTCGGCCAGGCACGGGTGGTCGATGCGAACGGAGAGGAGGCCCGTGGCGGGGTCGAGGAAGAAGTTGCTGACGGGGCACATAATTCTATTTCAGATTTAATCTAGACTGAAAATTTAGATAGTATAGTAACGACAGTTCACAAATAAAAATAAGTTATTAGAATAATCAAAGACAATAACAATTATTGAGTACAAATTTTGCCAACACCAATGTCATAGCCGAGAACTGATCATGTAGAGCCAAGGCCTCTTGTTTAAGTCGTGCATAGACCACAACCGAGCCGCCATACATCGATTGCTCCAAAGAAAGAAAGAGTGCGGCCTCCAAGACATGGTAGCCTTGAGATGGCCGAAGCCCTTGACCGCAACGGTCGAAGAAAATCCCCAAATTAGAAACCCTAGAAAAAAGAGAAAAAGAAGAGAGGAACCTCTAGAGAGGCGACAATGGAGATCGACGACTGCAGGGCGGGGGAGGGAGCGATCGACGGTGTGGATGGAGTGGGGGCAGAGGGGAAGGAGAGGGGTGGTAGTGGAAGAAGGAGGGGATGGTGGTGATGTCGACGTCGACGAGGCCCTTGATGCTGCTCTGGAGTCGTCGAACTGCTGGAGAGGATCTAGGGTTTGGGAGGAGGGAGGAGAAGGGATGTTGGCGGCTTTTGTGCTGAAATAGATTAGGGATTTGTGAAATATAAACTTCTTTACTTCTTACCATTTTATATTTTAATTCAAATAAATGAATGCTCAAACACAACGTAAAAAATGTATGTCGTAAATGAGTGTCCAATTACAACACGTAAAATACATGCCGTAAATGACTCTTTAATTACAACGCGCAAAAATGCATGCCGTAAATGAGCCTTCAATTACAACACGCAAACATGCATGCCGTAAATGAATGATCATTTACAACGCACAAAAATAGACGCCGTAATTGAGGACTCAATTACGGCGTGCATGTCAAACACGCCGTAAATACGACAAAAAATAGCCCTTTTACGGTGCACATATTTGCACGCTGTAAAAGAGTGTCATTTACAACGCGCAACAACTGCACGCCGTAAATTGCGCGCCATAAATGATCATTTTTCTTGTAGTGAACAAGTCAAATAATAATTTTTTTTTGAAGGACTGCAACAAAAGTAGCAAAAATATGTTCAAAAGTATTTAAGGTACAATCTGATAATCATATGCGTCTATCCAAAATCATGGTAATCTAAATCCTCGTCATACTAGTAAGCAGGGCTACGATAATCACAGAGTCCTTGACTTATGCACATATCTCTAGAATCGTGGTATTTAACAATTTTGCGATGCCGCTAGCTTGGCTGCGAAAACCTTAAATTCCCACACCCGAGAAATATATCCAAAATCAGATTATATGTCCTCACCATGCTGGCTAATGTGACTATAGAAGACTAGATTCCAAAACTTAGATGACCTAGCCCATATAATTTCATCTTGACAAAAATTAATTTAAATCAACAATGAATACTCAAAAATGAAATTTATCAACAAACATCAAGATTCAAAAATGAACAAAAATCCTTCAAATCATATAACTACAAACTCGGATGCTATAGCTAACATCAAGATTCAAAATTCAACAATCTTCATCAAAATCAATAAATACAAACTCAAATTCAATAATACATCAAAATGAAATTCAACAACAGAAAGTAAAGATAAATCAAATCAATGAAAAAGAGTTTTCAAATCGAAGTTAAACAAGATTCTCAAGGGTCGTCCCAGGAATCTCTCAAGGAATCCTAATTGTGATTGAGTATCTTCAAAAATATATCCTATTCCTACTGCAGGCTGTAGTGGTACTCTAGTTCGAATACCACTACACAAACTCGACCTGCGTGGGCCACCACTAAAAACGTGTCATGACCCGCACCCACTATATATTAGGGTACGAGAACGTGACTACACCCAGCCTACGCCGCAGTATCGGCGGTTAGAACGCTGTCCTAGGTCACAACATTTAACAATATAATGCTAAGCAGTTTATACTCCCCGAATGGGGGTGACATAGCAGGTACAGACTCAATCACATCTAAGGTAGAGCATGATAAGGATAGATAAAACATGAATTCCAAAAGAGGTACAACAGAGAGAAATCTAAGTGTCTAAGATACATAAATCCAGAAATACATCTCAAATCTCAAAATACAGTAATCTTTAAAGTAAATACAACTCCAGACAATAAAATAACTATCTAAACAACCTCTAATGTGTCACCTCTAGGCTAGCAGGCAACCTCCAGGCTATCTGTAAAATTTATCAACAGGTCCAGTCAGGACAGGAGCGAGCACAGTACATCTAAACAGATCATAGCAGGTTAGAAAATATAATCATGCAGTAAAGTAAGATACAGGTACTGAAAGAAATACAGTATGTAAACAGAGAGAGAACTGTAATAGAAATATCTACTATACATAGAGAACTAGCAGTGACTAATGAGTCAGAGTACAACATGGACATGTAAATGGCATGGGATGATTCTGATAAGATACTACGGAATGATTCTGATAAGATACTACTGGTGTATTATTCACATGTCTAATTCTACTCCCCCGTACCCCCAATCAATATACAAAGATCCAACCAGGTTATGTTATGATTCCATGCAAAGGCCCCCGAAGGGTGATACATGGATGTCCCATAAATGGGGATTCTAGGAGACCCAATAAATAGGATAAAGATTCAAGGAAGACTCTGTGATCATGAGAGTACATGTCACAAGTGATCAATGAACCAATGAAGCATGGTGATACGCCATGTAAGTGAAACGCACAGAACATGAAGTACCCGATGCTCCCTAAGGATAACATCTCAAGAAGGGATCCATATAGTTCCAATCTGTGTGACCAACGTGACAGTAACAAGTAAAGTAATTTAATGCAGAAAATAATTCTAAGCAGGATATGAAATGATCAGAGAATGTACTCGCCTGATAACCTGAACAGCTGATAAGTATAGGGGGTCCAACTGAAGCCACAGAGTCCTATTTAAAGCAGCACAGGTTACAAGGTGTTCAAGTTGTAATAAATGAATCTCTACAAAAAATCTATTTTATCCTAGGTTCTTCTAAGTCAAATTAATTCTAGGTCAACTCCGGTCACTAATTTAGTCAAACTAGGTCAAGTGTTGACTTACAGTTGACTTTGGGTCAACTGGTCAACTCTGGTCAAATAGGGTCAATTCTAGTCTAATTATTAAAGATATAAAGTATACTTCGTTATTCGTACGTCGAAATTTACGACACGTAAATCGAGATAAGAATATCAATGGTAAGGTTGATAATCTTATTATAATGATCCACGTGTTCATCTTGTCAATTTCAGCGATGTGAGATCACTGGAATTGACTGATCTCAGTTTCGTTGTACTAATCCCGAAATACGAACATTATAAGAATTAATTATTAATTAATTATAAAAAGGTTAAACTCAGAGAAACTATCAACAAACATTGTCGGACGATGAAATAAATATTGCCAACATGTCCAGAATGGTTAAATTAGCTAGGATAGCCTACCCATCGGTCCAATTTGGACACAAGGGCAAAAAGGTAATTTCGGATCAAAATGGTATCTGTGTCGGAGCCGTTTTGCACCGAAAAATATGCAAGAAAACAAGTCCATAAAATATAACAAATTATATGTCCACAAAATCAGAATGAAGATACGAACCCAACGGTATCTCCAGAATTGAATTTCGTTGACCCGATCTCAATTTGGTCCGTTGACCAGAACTTGGAATTCCAGTTTGCACGAAAATGCATGCCGAAGCCAAAGTTCTCAAAACTCAGCAAACTACATGTCAACGAGTCCAGAATGACGATATGAACTCAACGGTATATCCGGAATTGGATTCCGATGAGCCGATCTCAAATGACCCGTTGACCCAGAATGTGGGACCCACTTTGTACTGAAAAATGTGCCAGGGCCCACGTTCTCTAAATCTAACAAATTTTATATAAAAACATGCCAGAACGACGCCACGAGTCTACTGGTGGTGTCAGAAATGAAATCTGGAGTCCCGTGTTCAAAAATAGAATTTTACAAGTTGGAAATTACGAATTCGGACGGCCAACTTTGGCGTCGAATTCAACCAATCAAACAAGCTCACAATGAAACGAAACTGGAGGGGTAGTAAGAGGGTTATACCAGCTTCGCACAGGAACTGGTAGCACACCAAAAGGAGCTGCGGTTGAGGAGATACAAGCTGACGAAGTTGCCCCCGCGAAACTGTCCAAATTTTATACAATTTAAATGGTCAACTTGGTGGCCGGTTTTGATGTATCAAACCACAAAATTAACGGATGAAAATTGACAGGAGTGAAGGTGGATATATCGAGATTGTGACGGAGCGAAGAAATTACTGATCCAACGGTCGGATTTATGGAAAAACGTGTGCGAAGTTGCTGCGACGGAATGCTATTTCAGCCTCGTTCCCGAGCTCGTCACGACGGGACTTCGTGCGAAATGCACGAATCTTCTCGACGGCGCGTCCTGGAGGACAGTGGCCGTCAGGGGGCTGCTCGCCGGAGTGGGGCGCACGGCCAGGGGGCCACGGCGGCTGTGCGACGGCACGGCGGCGCACGACGGCGGCCCGTGTGCGCGCACGTGCACCCCATGCATGCGGCTGTACGGTTGCTGCAACGCTGCACGCGGTTGGCCTGGCCGACGAGGCTAGGGCGGCGCACTGTCTGGATTTGCCCGGCGAGGCAAGGGCGGTGGCCGAGGCAGTTTAAGGTAGTGGTGGTGGCGGCTTGAAGGATGATCACGGTGGTGGTCGGGTTGCTATGGCAGTTGATGGTGGTTGGCTCGGTTGTGAAGAGGAGGAGGGAAGGAGGAGGAGATGGCCGGTGGTGGCACGGTGTGCTCGGCCAGGGGTGGCCGGAGCCACGGCCAGGGTGGAGGACCTCGGTGTAGTGGTGTGGTGGTATTGTAGAAGTTGCTGTGGAGTTGAAAGTGTAGGAAATTAGAAAGGATGAGAGAGTAATAATTAATGAGAGGGAGGAGAGAGAGAGAGGATAAGAAACTTGGAAGTTAGGGACGGCCACATGGCCAAGGGGTGTGGAGAAAAGTTTCCATGTAGGATTGAATGGATGAGATTTAATTAGGGGGAAATCAATGGCTATGATCAAATATAGCTAGAATAGGTCATTCCAATAGGGATTTAAATCAACAGCAATTTCTATTAAATATAGAAAAATAGGTAGAAGAGTACTTGATATTTGGGCAAGAAAATATGAGGGTGTTATGATGGAGAGTAACATGGAGCTGGACTGGATTCGGTGGAGCCGGATTGGGTCAAATTCAGACATTATGCAATAATCGAATTAAAAATTAAGTGTCGATGATCATGGGTAAATAAGTAGCACTTGGGGATTCCAATAAATGGGACACAAGTATCGGACGGATAGTAGGCTCAATGTGGGCCATGTCCATATTTGGGGCTGACAGGTTTTGGTCGACAGGGTACCCACAAATCAAGTTGGAAGATAAATGTGACACCGTGGGGTGAAATAAAATCGGGTCACGTGTCGGAAAAGTTGTGTGAAGCAAATGGAGCACAAAATGGCGTGTCTGAGTGGGACACGAAGGTCATGGGTGACGAGCGTCTCGAGTAGATCATCAATGAGAAGTTGGTTTCAAGAAACTGACTGGTCTTGCGCTCCCAAATTAAAAGTCACGGTAATGTGCTAAAAATGATCAAGGAAAAGAGTGGGAAAATTAATTAATAATCAAATGGTCTAAATTGACCCGAAGTTCTGCGAAGCAAAAAGAGCACAAGGGAACAAGTCTGAGTGGGATACTATATACCATCATGAAGGTAATCCTGTCCACTCCAAAACTCGTGAAGAAGATTTCCAGAGTTGAACATCCCTGACACTCCAAATATCAAAGGCACGGAAAAGTACACTTAAGGAAAAAAAACAGAATAAATTATTTATCGAAACCAATCAATCAGAAAATAAAATAAAATGAAAAAAAAATCAACCCGAAATTCAGGGTGCTCATATTAACTGCATCAAACAAAGAGACAAAATTTAGTACATACAAAATCAAAGAGTCTGTTCAAAAGATCAGCAAATTGCGCAAGTGTCAGATTGCGCTATGTGCAAAGCATCAGATTGCGCTAATGCAGCCTATATGCGTAAAATATCTAGTTGTGCCAACACATCCACTTACGCAAGACATCAGGTTGCGCTAACCTACTTGCGCAAAGCATCAGTTTGCGCTGACTCAACAGACTTGCGCAAATCGATAGATTGTGCCGAACATCTGCCAGTGCTTTCCAATCGATTGTGCAAGAATATAGTTTTTCATAAAAATGAAAACTATTGTGTGTGTGCAACAAAAACCCTAAACAGGGCGACAAAATACCATCAAATCTCTAAAAAGAGAGAGGTATGAAGGTTCGAAAATGTCAAGAACCCTAAAAAGGGTTTTGATCAAGTTCATCATCTACCTTGCAGCGCTGGGTGGCCAACTTCATGACGAGAGATTTGGAGCGCAACTCGAGTCGAGGGTTCGGCCACAGCCTTGCCCTTCTCGGTGGCAGTACACTTAGGGGCCATTGACGTCGACGACGAAGAGAAAGAGAAGTAGTCGGAGAAGATGAGCTCTTGTCTCTTGAAAACAATTGAAAACAAGTAAAGAATGAAAGAAAGAAGAATGGAAACTATTTATAGTTTTTCAAAAGTAACAGTCACCTCAGATTGCGCCGAGAAATTAGGAGCTGATTCCTCCAAACGCACAGTCAAAACATCACTTGCATAACTTGATTTTAAATTTAAAATTCAAAGTATTTCGAAACTTTGAATATTTTCAAATTTCAAAAACTTTGAAGGGGGTCTTGTAGGTCCTAAAAATCAAGTTGCACCCATCAAAAAAAGCAATGAAAGTCAAATTGCGCACCATTCAAATGAACTGCATAGGAAACAGATTGCGTAAACAACTCAACTGCGCAAGCTGAACTGTGCACCCATCCAAGCGCGCTAGATGACGTGGCAACGTCATCATTATCTGACAGAAAATTAGATCTTCTGGCAGCTGACAGCACGAAAAGCGAAGAGTCTGTTCGTTTCTCGAGCCGCGCCGCACTTGATGACAGCTGTACAACCAGCGCAGTCTGACAGCTCAACCTCAGCGCAATCCGAGTCTTAGCGCAACCCATTGGAAGCGCAGTCTGATGCTAGCAGTTCAAGTGGCGCAATCCATCAAGATAACTAATATTTTGTACGTGGCATACATGCTATCAATTGCTCATCATGTGGCAACCGTCTGTACACGACCAAGCGCATTTCAATCAAACAATACCACGCGTCTCATACAGTTGGCCCACGATCGAGTAACTGCCAGCGCAGTTCGCTGCTTGCGCAGTCCAATGCTTGCGCAATCCAACCTGCGTAATCCAGAAATAACTACTAGTTAGTTATTTTCTAGAACTCTATAAATAGAGTTTCAAGTCCTTCATAATGGCGATCAGAAAAGCACAGATCAGAGATAATCAGATCATTCAAGATCATCAGAGAGATCAGGAGTTCTTGCCCAAGTGCTGCTGCTTTCTTCAGAGGCTACCGTCTTTAAAGTTCACATCGGGATAAAGCGATCGTCTTCAGATCGGATTCCTATAGTTGTACTTTTCCAGAATTCTATTGTAATCTTCTTATAAAGTTTGTGAAATAAATAACATTTTTGTTTTTGCAAACATATATATATATATATATATATATATATATATATATATATATATATATATAGTTATGTTGCTAAAAAGAAATGAAATAGAAAAACAAAGAACAAAAAGAACAAACAAAAGAAACCCCACTTTCAGCCGGCCCGACCACCCAGGCTTGGCCCAACCCGAGCCTTAGCAGATGAGCCCCCCAAACCGCACAATCTGCTGATATATAAACGATGCGTGAGAGAGAGAAACGAAGACACCAAACTCGAACCAGATCCTACGCCATGCGACCCTAGACCATGGGCGGCCACCTCGGCGCCGGAGCGCCACCGAGGGACCGCCGTACGGCGGCCAAAGACGCCAAACTGCACGCACAGGAGCAGGACACAGCAGCAGTAACAGAGTTCACGAAGGCCACTTTCGCAGCACGTGTTCTCGGCGCGCGATCGATCGTTTAGCGATCTTTCACTTTAGGTACGAGCACATCCTATAGTCCTTCAAGTTTCTTCTACTAGATTTAATTATAGTGCGCTAGATTACCCAAAAAATTGGCGCTAACTTGGCAGAAAAACTGTTCCGAAACGAACAGGATTCGATTCCAATAACTAGTTTATGAAGGCGGTTTTTGGCAAAACCTTTGACAGTTTCGAAAATCAACTTAAAGGGATTTATAGACAACCTAACCATGATCAAAACACAATAATTAGTTTATTTATTTTTCTATTATACTCTGTTTAAATCGGGATAGAAGTTGACCAAAAACCATTATCTAAAATAGTAAAATACTAGAAAACTCATCCACACGACGTGCGTCCCGCCAATCCAGGCGACGTGGTCACGAACTGAAAGCATCGAAAGGTGCGTAATGGTTTCGTGGACGTGTGGGCTTTGACAAAATTTCAATTGGTCGCGTGTGCGTGATGAATTTGATGCGTATCCGTCAAAATTTACCGTATCGGCCTCTGTGTAAGTTTCCCAATTACTTCGTGCACGTTCGTCAGATAGAGACAAAACTTGTGCCAACAGGACCGTATCATTTTTCTGGTCCTATATGCCAAGTTTGGTCCAATTCTGAGACAGTTGATCGGATCGCCGTTTTACGGGCCCCACGGTCCGACTCAACAGATGATTTTATGCACGGCCCGTCAGAATCCAACTTTGGACATACGGTTGGGTTCGTATCGGAAAACCGGACCTGTTGACATATAATTTGACGATTTTAGAGACCATTGACTTTGGCACAATTTTTGGTGCAAAGCGGGTCCAACGACGAACATCATTTTTTGCCCGAAATTACCATTTTACCCCTATGTCCAGAATTGGACTTAAGGACAGGCAATCCAAGCTAATTTGACTATTCTGAGAATATTGGCGAGGTCTGTTTCAGCTTTCGGAGATATTTGTAGATTTTGGACTTTATGGCGTACAGTTGACGGTATCTTATTGGTTCTTCGCGCTACCACCAGGCAAGTATACCTTGCCTCCCTCTACAATTTATTTTTATGCTTATAGTACACCTGTTGTAGTTTGTTATCTTTAGTTACCTTAGTTGTTATAGATATATATGATACCGCGTTTACCAGTTTATTGTCTAGCTTGTATATCAGTATTTCATGACTTGATAATGTAGTTATATCAGGCTTGTTTACGTCATAGATCATGCTAGAGTTGTCCTTACCTGTGTCATGACTGAGTTGTACCGTGTCTTCACCTGTATCTTGACTGAGTCGTGTCTGCAAGTATGTGTGAGTGAACTGCTATTCCTTTGTCTTTCCCACAACCTGCGAGTCCACACACGGGGCGAGGGTTGTACTTTGTACCTGCGAGTCCACACACGGGACGAGGGTGACTTGTCTTAAAACTGACCTACGAGTCCACATTCGGAGCGAGGATTGGTATTCCATTCATCTTCCAGCAGTTCACTTACGCATTATTGTTCATGTATCCGTGTTCATAGTTACCTGTCAGTAACCACATGTCAGTCTCATGTCTAGTTCCTGTTTATACCCTGGTTATATTATTACATGATTAAACTGTTAGATAGGCATGTTTTATGTATCTTGCAAGTCCTCTGAGGACCTGATGATCTCTTCAGGTTTAGCGATCACATAGAGTGAGTTAGCAGAGCAGGATGGTAGAGGATTATGATGTATGATACAGGTATTTGCTTGTGATATTTCTTTATTATCTTCTCGTGCTTTATATTCCATACCATGATATATTCTGCTTATTTTATAGACTCATACCATTCTTGGAGTCTAATCGAACAATATGCTAATGGGCTGCAGACCATGACCCATAATTGGTCATTCTTGTTTATATGATTCCTGTGGATTGAGATATAGTTTAGATTAGACATGATACCCTACTCTGGACAGCTTATACGTACTCGAGTCGGGCTGGAGTCCGCTCGATACGTAGCTGGCTTGCTCACGAGCTTGCGTCCGAAAATCGGATGTGGGTCGTGACAGTCTCGAACATTGATGGGGAAGAATCTCTCATAAAATATATCGTAGAACTCCTTCCAAGTGATCCCAGTGCCTAGTCGCCCTTCTTCTGCCTTCCACTAGTGGTGGGCATTGTCTTTCAAAAGTAGGTCTACTGCTGTCATCTAATCTCGAGCTGGCAACTGGGAAGCCTTCAGTATCTTCTCTGTGCTAATAAGCCATTGTGACACCTCCAACGGCTTTTCCATTCCTCTGAAGGGCTTGGGGTTCATGTCTGTAAAGTTTTTGATAGAGCCTTCATAAGGAAGCAGAGCCGGTGCTGGTGCTGGTACCGGTGCCGGAGGTGGAGGTCTAGCCAATGGAGTCATCATAGTCTGTCTCATCAGCTTAGTCTGCTGCCACTGAGCCTGCATCGTGGCATACATGAACTGGAAAGTAGGGCTTCCATCAGTCGGTGGCGGAGGTATCTGAGGTCCCGACTGTAGCAAAAACGGCTGAAGGAATGGTGGTGGTGGTACATTCCCTCCTGGTGGCACAGTCGTGGTCTGCCCAACCTGGCTGACTGGGGGTGCTTGTGTCTCCTGATGCACCGTCGACGGGGTCGTGGTAGGCTGTGACTGTCCTAGCTGATATGGTGTCACCGGAGTCATCGGAGGATTCGGTCCCTCCGTAGTAATCGCTTCACCAGATGTAAGGGCCAAGGCAGTACGTCCGTTTCTCAAATACATACTGTTGGCACGAAGAAGAAAATAGGATGATATTAGGAAAGGTTAGATATGAGTTAATTCAAATAATCAAGAAAATTTTGAAAAGATTGGAAGTCAAAGGAGATAGTAGTTCTGGATGAGATACTGTTCCTATTCCTATATGCAGGCTTGTTGGACACAGTCATGTAACCCAACAATATTTTTAGACCTGCATGGGCCACCACAAAAACATGTAACGCCTCAGTCCCAATATACATAGGACCGAGTACGTGAACATGCCAACTGCATATATACAAAGAATACTCCAATATATGGAATCCTAGTATACGTACATAAGCTGTATATAAAATAATCACAGGCCAGAAGAATATAATAATCTAATCTCATCACAGCTCAACACAGAAGATATAATAGTCCAAAATGAATAAAAGTATCAAAAGATAGCCGGGTGGACATACCCACTCCAAACAGCTATAAAAATAGTCTCACAAGATCGGAGTCCAACCTTCGTAAAATAGAAAGAAAAGAGATGTAAAAATATCCACTAAATGTCTCAATAATGAATAGTCTAGAAATCAGCAAGAGATGCCTCATCATCAATATATGATGGAACCAGTGCCGCTCCATACTCCTGCGAAAACTCGTCTAACCCTGGAGAGATAACCAGGTCCTCAGCGGAACGTAACAAGATACAAAAAAACACCATGCCATGTAAACTGTGATATATAATATAAAAGAAAGGGGATGCATGCAATAGGGTTCCTGACCATTCTACTGTGAATATGCAGTTGAGAAATAATCCTTAGACGCATGAGCCCTGGCTGTAGATGGGATCGGCATAGTCCCCATATAGGATACCAGGGGCCTCATCCGCAACATCTGAAGATCGTCAGAGGGTATCATGTGCAAGGGGGTACGTCCATAACGCTCCGGGAAACGTCAGAGGGCACCTGGAGCCTGCGTCTCCGGAGGAGCGCACAAGTAATCAGGGAAGTGCAAAGAAGCCCATACATCAGGTATTGTTCTCCCCACCCAATGCCTAGTATCATCATCTCCATGACTGATATGAACCTCTAGTAACCGCCAAGTCTTCTAATATGCAATTCTATTGGCAGTTACTCCTATCTGTCGCACGCTTCATACGTATCGTTGGCCAGCCGACTACGCAGGTACATGTCCTACATGTGACTCACAACACGTGGTAAAGCAAGTGTCAAGACCGTATGAGATATACTAATATCTTATCAATAAAGGGTGGTCACTAGACTAAGTCAATGCAAGAGAAATAAATAAAAGCAAGAAAACGACCGATAGAGTCGCTTGCACCCAAGTGTGACTTGGACGCACAGTTATATAATAACAACAAATAAGAAATTCTGAAAATAACTACTAAAAATAAGAATATATAAATCACAGAGTAAGGTGGCAAGGTATCTTGCCTGGCAGTGCGAAAATAGCAACTCCAAGCAATAAATCACGTCAACAATAAGTCCCAAAATCTACGAACGGCTCCGGATGTTGAAATAAACATCAAGAACGTTCTCGGTGTAAAAGATATATCTAGAAAACGCTGGTCCAAAAGTCCAATTCTGGAACAGGGGCAAAATCATAATTTTAGGTCAAAACGATGTCATCCGTTGGACCCGTTTTGTACCAAAATACGTGCCAAAGTCTATAGTCTCTAAAGTCGTCAAACTACATGTCTACGAATCCGGTTTGAGGAGACGAACCCGAGGGTATGTCCAATTTTGGATTCCGATGAGCCATGCACAATTTTGCCCGTTGGATCGGATCGCGGGCCCGCCAAATTGGCGTTCCGATCAACCTTCTCAGAATCGGACCAAACTTGGCATACATCACCAAAAAATTGATGTGGTCCTGATGGCGGAAGTTTCGTGTCAATCCGACGAACGTGCACGAAGTTATGGCCAAGTTTGCAAAACATCGATACGGGGGTATCTCGACGGATACGTACTGATTTAGTCGTGCATGCGCAACAAAATTGGGTTTCGTCAGTTTCCACACGTCGGCAACATCCATACGCGCCTTTCGATGTGTATAGTGTGCGACCACGTCGCCCGGTTTGTCGGAGCGCATGCCTTATCGAAAAGTTTTCTAAATTTTGAAAACAGAATTGACAAATTTTCATGGAACTTTAACCAAGTGTAACTTTTTATTTACTGGATGAAAAGTGATTCCAGAAGGTGCATTACAATCTCGTATATATTGTTTTTGACTTCCTTTAATTAGTTTGTCAAAATATTTAGTAATCGGTCCGAAAAACGGGTTCCAAGTTGGTACTTTAAAACTATTTTTAATGCTACAGAAAACAGGTTTTTCGCTAACTTCGTTTCGATTTTTTGAGCAAGTTAGTGGGTCATTTTAAAATCCGTCTGAAGGATCCCAAAGAGGGTCATGTGGGCTTCGCATCAAAATTTGTAGAAGTGAAAACGAAGGAGCGAGCATGAAGAAATTAGATCGAGAAGATGGGTACCTCACAGTGTTTTCAAAACAGGGTCTTCTGTCTCGCGGCTCAGTTTGTCGTCGTTCTACAGCGATGCGGCAATCGTCGCCCAAGTGCAGGCGGTGGGGTAGCTGCGTATGGACGTCAGCGAGGCTCGGGTGTAGGGAATTGAAGTTTCATGGCGAATCGAGGAAGGATTTTGAAGAAATCTAATTTTCGGTTTAATGGAGTATATAGGATTTAAATCCGAAATTGACTGGGATTTTCTAACTCCTAAAATTCTCTTTATGTGTATATATGCTCATATATATTTTTATATATAGAATTATATATATACATATAATTCATTGTTGTTATTAGTTATTATTATTAATCTGATACTTACATTTGTTCATAAATTGTCTTAGCTAACATTTTTAATTATTTAATTATTTTAATTGCTTTTAAAAATAGAGGGCTTTACAACATGGAAGGGCCTTTGCATAAAAATATGCGCAGGAATGGATTCTGATGTAAAATATGCGTAGAGAGGGGCCTTTACGCAAAAATACGAGCAGGATGTTGTTCTTCTTCCTGAAATTGACATGAAAAAGCTCAAAATTTGTTTTAACCCTAAAATCCTCAATACAATTCCAAATCTAATGATTCAAAGGTCAAAATTGCATAGAGTGAAATTTCCTACAACATGGGACAATTAGTTTTCATATATACTAAGGTTTAATAGATCAAATCCTCGAGAAACCCTAAAGGCCTAGAACAGAAACTTAGAACTACTCCAAACCTTTCATCAAAATTAAAAATGCCAAGTACTAAAATTGTAGAGAATCTAAAGATGCACAATATAGGCCAAAAATATGTAAAGAAATCAAAAGAACAAAAATGAGCAATGTGGTCTCTCCAGCAGTGCAAGATATACTTGCCTAGGGTTGGTGGAGAAAATAAATGAGATAATGAGGAGAGAGGGAGTGGAAGAGAATATTTATACGGGATAGGGGTTGGAGGCTCCACTAAATCCTAACCCTAATCCAATGTCTAAGCCAAGTCAAGTCCAAATGTCATGCCCCAAATGTCATGCCACTTGATAATAAGCAATTAAAACAAAACAAAACAAAACAAAGTTCCAGACAAGGATAAGGGATGGCACACTATTCCGTGGCGAGACGCAGTTCTGTGCCATAATTAGGTACAAATACAAGACTCATGTACACATGCTATAAATACCAGATACATTGTACATAAATAATACAAAAAAATATGTATACCAGTAACGGGAAGTGACATCTCTACCCTCCTTAGAAAATTTTGTCCTCGTAATTTCAGCCAAGACAAGATAGAGAGATCAGGACAAGCAAGATACTAACTACAAGTCTGTCACGCCCCAGTTCCAAAATATGCGGGACTAAGCCATGTAGCATTGGCCAGCTACATATTCAACCGAACTCTGATCCGACTCGAATACGTATAAGCTGTTTAAAATGGTGTAACTATCACTGTATCACTCTATATCTCAATCCATATAACGAAAGCATAAAGAAAAGGGAAATATGAATACTATTCTGTAGCCCAATAATCATACTAGCCCGAGTAGACTCGAAAGGAAAAGAGTCAATAAATACTACGCAGTCAAGCAGATATATAATATAGGAACGAAACATACATTCTACAGAACGGTAATACCTGCAATAAAATGGGTGCTCAGCAAATATTCGATAAGAACTCTGCAATCTACTCATCCAACCTGGCAGAAAATTAGGTCCTCAGCGGGATGCAACAAGATACATAATATAAATGTCACTATGTTATGAAAAAGCGCAAAGAATCAGGGGTGCTCTATCAACTATGTATATATGGAAATGAGGACAACTTTTAACGCATGGGGCTATCTATGATGTCATGGGTACTCGTGCAGTGGAGCTCCCTCCGGCACCCGTCATACTGCAACGTCAAGTGAACTAATCTCGTAGCCCCTATGTTTAATGACTGTCCTCCCCACCCACTGAATTTAGAATATATCGAATCCTCGACACGTTCAATCACTAATTAGAAGTCCAGCAGCAGTACAATAAAATGATCAACATGACTATGCCGACACACGCTCCGTCATACAGATGATCAGTCAAATTCGGGGATACGTATCCTATATCTCGTCATCATCTCTCCGTGTTCGAAGTAGTGTCAGGTTCCTGCGAGATATCTGTGTATCCGCTCAGCAATAAAAAGGTAGTCTCCTATAGCATAGGTTAGAAAAATAAAGAGCCAACGTATCTCGTTGGTTGTACTCGGACGCGCACATGTTATATATCAAGTAAAATAGCAGACATGCAAAAAATATAACTAAATGATGAACATAGTGGCAAGGTATACTTGCCTGGATCCGAGCACTGAAAATGATAATGTGGCACTGAGTCCAAGTCCGTATGGCCCAAGGAACCTAGATAAATATTTAGGAATTAATTAGTAATCGCTACTAGGGTTCTTATAACCACACTCATAATTAAATATTAAGAGAAAGAAAAATGATACTAGAACTACCCTTACCAAGTAGTAGTAGGTCCTAGTCATTTTAAGGTTGGCTAAGTTTCAGAGTTGATAGCCAAAAAGTATGTTAAGTTGATGGTACATGATATTTGATGGCAAAAATGCAACTAGGGAAAAATCCATAAAATCCTCACAAGACACCCAAGCCTAGGCCTGAACCCAAAACCATTCTTGGACACACCCACCTACCCAACCAAGTAGCCAAGGCACACTGGTATTAGAATTTTATTTCTAATTTACTTGAGTGGTGGCAACCTATGGTTAACCTGCATTAGAAAAGAACCTAAGCACAAAAAGATAAATAATCCCCATAGGCTACCCAACCAGGAGTCGAGGCCTGGTGTCACGACCCGCACCCGCTTTTCGGATACAAGCTCGTGAGCAAGCCGGCTACGTATCGAGCGGACTCCAGCCCCTCTCGAATACGTAAAAGATGTCAAGGCTATGGTATACTGCCAAATCATGGCAAAACAAATCTATATCTCAATCCACAATAAATGTACGAAACTTGAATGAATACTATGGGTCGTGGTCTGCAACCCACTAGCATATATGTCCGATAAGACTCCAAGGAATATAACAAGAGTCTCTAAACTGAATCAATAAGCAAGATATCTCATGATAAGGAATGTAAATCATGAAAGGATAATAATGTAATATCACTAACAAATACCTGAATCATGCATCATAATCATCCACCATCCCGCTCTGCTAACTAACTCCATACAATCGCTAAATCTGAAGAGATCATCAGGTCCTCAGGAGACATAGCAAGATACATAAAAACATGCATATCTAGCAGTTTAATCATGCATAAGAATATAAACAGGATATAAACAGGAAATTAGATATAAGACTGATAGGTGGCTACTGACAGGTAATTATGAACACGGATACGGGATCAACTATACATAAATAAACTGCTGGAAGAACAATTAAACAAGAGATCAATGGAATACCGAACCCTCGCCCCTACTAGACTCAAAGGTTTGAACTAATTACTAATCCTCGCCCCGAGTGTGGACTCGCAGGTTAGTTCAAGACAAGGCACCCTCGCCCCGAGTGTGGACTCGCAGGTGCAAACGAATCACTAACCCTCGTCCTGAGTGTGGACTTACAGGTTAGTTCAAGACTATCATCCTCGCCGTGAATGTGGACTCGCAGGTGCAATCAATCAAGGCAAATACCCTCGTCCCGAGTGTGGACTCACGGGTTAAGAAGACAAATCAGGAATAGCAGTTCAGTTACACATACTTGTTCTAAGACACGACTCAGTCGAGGCACAGGTGAGATAAGGTACAACTCATGTCAAGATATGGGTAAGGACAACTCTAGCATGAACTATAAAGTGAACCAGCCTGGTGGAACTATACTATCTAATCACGAAGCAGATATACAAGCAAGACGATAATCTAGTAAAACATGGAATGCAGGAAACATATAGATAAACTCACATCAACTAGAGAATAAGATGATAACATATATGAAAATAGGAAAACTATAAGCATGGAAATAAATTGAAGAGGGAGGCAAGGTATCTTGCCTGGTAGTAGCACGAAGAACCAACAATATACCGTCAACTGATAAGCCATAAAGTCCAAATCTCACAACTGTCTTCGAACGCTAAAACAGACATTGCCAACATTCGCATAATAGTCAAATTAGCTAGGATTGCTTGTCCTTAAGTCCAATTCTGGATACAGGAGCAAAACAGTCATTCCGGGCCAAAACGGTGTCCGCCGTTGGATCCGCTTTGCACCGAAAAGCGTGCCAGAGTCAATGGTCTCTAAAGTCATCAAACTATATATCTACAGATTTATTTTGATGATACAAACCCAACGATATGTCCAATTTTGGATTCTGGTAGGCCGTGCACAAAATTGCCCGTTGAATCGGATCGTGGGGCCCGCAAAACGGTGATCCGATCAACTGTCTCAGAATCAGACCAAATTTGGCCCACAAGACCAGAAAAATAATACGGTCCTGTTGGCGCAACTTTTATCTCGATTTGACGAACGTGCACAAAGTAATTGAAGTTTCTGCAAAGTGATCGGTACGAGAGTTTTCGACGGATACGCATCAAATTCGTCGCGCACACGCAACCGATTTAAATTTTGTCAAAGTCCACACGTCCACGAAGCCATTATGCACCTTTCGATACTTTCGGTTCACGACCACGTCGCCCGGTTTGGCGGGACGTACGTCGTATCGGGAGGTTTTCCCAATTTTGAAAATAGATTTTTGATCAAATTTGAACAGGTTTTATTTAATGAATACCTAGATTTATTTAAAACTAAAAGAAGGGTTTTGTTGTCTTACATGTTGTCAATAAACTCCTTCAAATAGATTTTCGAAATTCCTAATGTCTGGTTCTAAAACTTCCTTTAAACTTGGGGTTTGGGACAGTCTCAATATCCTGTTTCCGTACAATTTTTCGGTAACTTTGTATCAATTTTCTGGGCAATCGATAGCATCAACATTAATACTAATTGAGAAGATTCGAAGTCATATAGGTTGTGAACATACCCGAAGTCGTAGATCGACAAAAGATTAGCCATGTGTTGTAAAAATACGTCATGAAGTGGCCTATACAGGTCTGATGTGGCTGCTGCCAGCGCTGCTGCTTGCCGTGCATGGCTGGCCTCCGGCCAGCGACGGCTGCCCCTGGTTGCACACAGGGCCAGAGTGGGGTCGCCAGTGTTTAGGGAGGAGGGTAGCATGGCTTCGGAATTAGTGTTTTGGTTTTCTTCCTTCATCTCTTGTTCTCGCTATATACATTGAGTATATAACATGGGTCGGGTTGGCTTCCGAGTTAGGCCGAGCGGGGGTGGAGGGTGTTCTATTTTGGCTTTAGTTTTCTTTTTTCCGGGAAGAGGAGTTACACCTGGGATTATTTTTGCACTAGCCCTTCCCTCTACCAATTGAGCTAATGCTCATTAGTGTTAGAAATGGGCTCTTGCTAAATATGAACCCAGATCTTTCTCTCTAAGAACACACAAAAAGAAAGAAGGGAAAACTTTAAAACCCTTCACAATATGGGTTTCGAACCCAGCCCTCTCCACCTATCACCCCGCATTCTACAAAAGCAGCTAAGGCACTTCTCTATTAGGATATTAACCTTACTTCTACACATCAGAAACCACCCTATCTCTCTCTTTCTTCCCCTAATAAATCAAGTGCTGTGGTTTACATATGCAACCCAAGCCATAATACAAATTTTGTGTGGACTCTCCCTCCCATATGTCCACTACCTTATAGGTGGAACCCGACACCCGACTTCCTATACTCAACAGCACACCCATTTACATGGGACACTCAAAGCATTATAGAGGATATATGGTGTTCATGTCCCTACCCCTCCATTGTGTATACAAGTTTTCTTTTCGCCATGATTCTGTAATTTTAACATCAATTCTCCTACCATGGCTTAGGCCAAAACTGTTAGTCCCGGGGCATAATTTCGATGGAAAACTGAGAAATAAAACGATAGTAAAAATAATGTTTCGCAGCAACACTTCAAAGAAGGTGCTAGACAGAAATCCTTGGAGGATTCTGGATAATAAAAATCTAAAAAGATTTTGTTACAGCAGCAAACGAAAGTAGTACTTCTAAAAGAAGGTACAAATCGAATTGCTAGCAGTAGCAGTGAATACAGGCGATGGATGGAATAATAGCCTGCGGGGGTGAATGATCACCATTGCTCAAAGCTTGATTTGTCCCACACGAACAGCTTCTAGGAACCAGCAAGTTCGACGGAGAACTTTGGAACAATCCGCTCTTCTAACTCCTCGAATGACAGCGGACTCATGCGCTATGTAGCGCTGGTACTCTGCTTCTCTTCTCTCTAAAACTCAGTGGAAATTCGGAAGGAATTGTGTTAAGAAACACTTATGTTTTCTGTGTATCGAGAGAGAGAAAGATCAGAGAAGCTTTTGTAGCCCTGCTTTGAAACTGCCAAGTTAGTAACATGTTCGGAATGTGGGAAGAAATCTTCCCGAACATGCTGTAACTGCTCAATCGTGCACAGACATGATCTGAGCTAAATGGCACACAGCGTGCGCCGCCTGTACAATATGCGCACAGTGCCAATAGCGCCACGCGTGCACCACGCATACAGCGTCAACAGTGTAACCTGTGCACTATGCGTAACACGTGTCGTGCACACAGCGCCACTAGCGTAACTTACGCAACACGCACACAGTGCCATCAGCACCACCTGCGGAACACTCGTAACGCGTGCACAGCACGACCAGCACAACGCACGCACCGCGTGCTCCTGTACCACACGCACAACCTGTGCCACCTGTCTACCTTGTATACTGCGCCAACCGTCGTGCAAACTGAAGCGCCAACTGCTGCACCAACTACTGCACCATCTGGCTGCGCCAACTGGTGCGCCATCTGGCCGTACGATCGGGCTGCGCGAACTAGCATACGAATGGCTGTAAAAGAGGCTCGCACAACGAGTGCAACTTAAGCGCACTATACGCTTGGCGATGATGCTGTCGTGCTAAGTGCAAAGTACACAAAAAAATGCCACATTACGTCTCATGAGCCCGAGTCCAAGTCCGAGTCCGAGTCGCTAAGCCCCTACGGGGCTTAGCTCCAATGGAATAAATTCCAAGAGCAAAAAGCATTAAGCTTACCATGAGTCTTAGCCTTACCTCCTAGTAAAATCACCCACATGGTTCCCTCCTTAAGGTCACCACCCCATATACATATCCCAACAATACATACCAAGTATATATATTGAGATACCTCATGATGCTTTTCTAATGTGGGACTAAACTTCACTAGGCATGTTGAGAGCAAGCTCTCTACATGTCAAAGAAAAGCTCCAACAATCCTCCACATATCTCAAATATGGGTTTGAGTGTTCCCCACTGGAGCTGTCCATCATGCATTAGGAGAGATGTCGCTGACGACTTGAATCTTCCCGCATGGGTCAAACAACAGACTATAATACAAGAATGGACTAAGCCTTGAATTCTGCACCATAGCTGAAATTCTTTCCACTCACATAATATAGTTACATGTGCTTCTGGCTACACATTAAAGGTCCTGTGCCAGCCTGGTTTCAGTATATAATTTTGGGCATCTACAAGTTTACCCTCAAGAGACGGCCTGCTATCTATGTCTATATACTATATGTTAGTTCTTTATTAAAAAGACATGGCATGAAGCCTTGCGCATCCCTTGTGGTGCAACGCCGCTATGATATGGCCTAAAGTCGAGGCCTTACCTCTTACCGGGAACCTCATCGTAGTGTCATACTATTGTAGCATGAGGTCATAGCCTCTTTGTAGTGCCATACTACCCAGCGTGAAGCCTTAGACTCCCTTGCGGTGTTACGTCGCAACGACATGGCTTGCAAGGCCGAGGCTTTACCCCTATTCAGGTACCTCATCGTGGTGTCGTACCACTGTAACATGAGGAACACCTCCCCTTTGTAGTGTTGACTGCCCCTCTTTAATTTCATCATACAGCATTAGGCTACCTGTCTATTTGCGGTGCTACTCCGCTGTGACGGCTCGCAAAGCCAAGGCATTACCCCTTTCGGGAACCTCATGGTGGAGTCACCCCACTGTAGCATGGAGTTTTACTCCTTGTAGTGCTACGCTACCGTGCTTCCTATAAAGCACACCAGACATTCACTCTGCCTGATAACTCATTAAGGCGTTTAAGCCAACCTCTCACAGGATCCATTTTCTGCAGAAAATAATAGTAGATAACAGTAGTTGTAGGTCTGTAACCTCTCCATGTCACAGAGGACATGTACCCACTTTTCCTGATATTTTTCCAGTTAATGGTCCTTCCTTGAACCAAAAGCTAGATACCTAGTAGATTTCTCTTTAACCTAATTGCATAAAACTTTATGGTAGGATTATAATAACATAATATTAGAATGCCTTCAAGCCTTTTTTTTTGTTGTGTCATCGACCAGCTGGCGCTTGAGGCCCTTAGTGAATGGATCCGCCAGGTTCTCCTGACTCCGAACATCAATCACTGCAATAACACCTCTCTTGATGAGATCGTGTACTGTCATGTGCTTTAACCGTACAGTCTTCTTCTTTCCGTTGAAGAGATCATTTGATGCTACCGCCGCAGTCGCCTGGTTGTCACAGTATATGGTATTGCCGGTATTTACGTCCCAACTACTAGAAGATCATACATGAGCTCCCGAAGCCATTCTGCTTTCTTTGCTGCGGTATCAAGTGCAAAAAACTCAAATTCCATAGATGACCACGAGAGCATAGTCTGCTTCTTCGACTTTCATGATATAGCAGCTCCACCTATTGTGAAAATAAATCCACCTGTAGACCTCTCGCTCTCCAACTCTGAGCACCAGCTGGCATCACTGAAGCCTTCCACTACCGACGGATCTTCACTGTAGTACAGTGTATATGTCTGAGTCTTCTTGAGATATCTCATAACCTGTTTCACAGCTTTCCAGTGCTCAATACCTGGGTTGCTCGTAAAACGACTCAGTATTCCTACGGTGAAAGCTATGTCATGCCTTGTGGCAGTAATAGCATACATCAAACTCCCGATAACGCTTGTGTACTCCATCTACCTGATATTTTCTCCAGAATTAGGCTTCAACCTCAAATCACACCTGTAAGGTGTATCGATCCCTGGAAGATCCTGATACCCGTAGCTTGTGATCATTTTCTCAATATAATAAGACTGTGATAGCGCTAGTCCAGTATTTGTCCGGATGATCTTGATCCATAAGATCACATCAGCTTCACCCATGTCCTTCGTACTGAACTTGCTCGAGATGAACTTCTTTGTCTCCGTGACACAGCCCATATACGTACCTAGGATCAGCATATCGTCCACGTACAGACAAACGATTATATCTCTTTCATCAGCAAACTTTGTGTAAACACACTTGTCCGTCTCGCTGACCTGTAGCCATTTGACCTTATAACCTTGTCAAGCCTCATGCCACATCTTGGGAGCCTGTTTAAGACCGTACAAGGATTTCACCAACTTGCATACTTTGTCTTCAAGACCCTTGACAACAAATCTCTCTGGCTCTTGCATGTAAATCTCTTCGGTCAGCTTGCCATTTAGGAAAGCCATTTTCACATCCATCTGATGTATCACCATCTTATGTATTGCTGCGAGAGCAATCAACACTCTGATGGTGATCATCCGGGCTACTGGAGCATATGTGTCAAAGTAGTCGATCCCCTACTTCTGAGAAAATCCCTTGGCTACCAGCCTAGCCTTGAACTTGTCAATAGTTCCGTCTGCTTTCATCTTCTTCTTGAAGATCTATTTGCATCCGATGGATTTTGCTCCTTCAGGAAGATCAACAAACACCCAATTATTATTTGAGGTGATGGAATAAATTTATTGTCAATATCCTCCTTCGAGAAAATCGTATTTTTGGTCTTCATCGCCTCATCATAGGTAAGCGGATCTGCTTCCACATGATAGGTGACAAAGTCATTTTCTAAGTCCTTCAGCCTTCTCACACGCTTAGATGACAGCTCAGCTAGTTCTGGTTTAAACATTGTTTCAACAATAACATCTTCTAGGACTACATCCTCATTGAAAACTTCAGTTTCTTGTGCACCCTTATTGTTCTCCAGAATATCCGCCAGAATAATGTTCTTATGCCTTGTAAATTTGTTCAAAATATTCTGCATCGCGAGATTCAATGATATGATTTGACTCGATATCAAGAAATCTTCGAGCATTACTCTTCTCGGCATAACCCAAGAAGATCGTCTTTGTAGTCCTTGTCCCAAGCTTCTGAATCTTCAGATCTGGAAGCTTCACATATGCCAGACACCCCCACGCTCGAATGACATTCAAGTTAGGTTTAACCTTGAACCAGAGTTCATGATAAGTAACAACTGAAGTTGCATGAGGCACTCTATTTAGAATTAAAGTGGCCGTCAATGCAGCTTGTCCCCAATAGCACTTTGGAAGACCCACAGTCAACAGCATTGAGTTAATCATTTCTGTCAATATTCTGTTCTTCCTCTCTGCGACTCCGTTAGATTGAGGAGAGTACAAAGCCGTAGTCTCATTTACAATTCCATGTTCTTTGCAGAACGATACGAATTCATGAGACCGATACTTTCTACCTTGATCACTTCTTATTCTCTTGAGTTGTTGTCCAGTTTGTCCCTCAGCCTCGGCCCTGAACTCCTTGAACTTCTCGAATGCTTCATCTTTAGCCTTCAGCAAGTAAACAAATGCGTACTTTAAGAAGTTGTCGATGAAGGTTATGAAATACTTCATCCCTGCCTTTGTAGAGAACTGTTTGAAGTCACAGATATCGGAGTGTACCAACTGCAGAAGATCTGTACTTCGATTAACCCGAGGAAAGGGTTTTCTTGTGATCTTTGTTTGAGTACAAACTTCATATTTCTCTACCATACCCCCATATTTGGAGATAAGTCCTAGACTATACATTCTGTTTATTCATTTACAATGAACATGTCCTAGTCTATTATGCCAGAACTCAAGAGTATAAGCAGAATGAGTGATTGCATGAATTACATTGGACTGATTTACAAGATGAATTTTGAACATTCTTTCATTATAAAAAGCTTTCCAAAAGTATGTTCCCTTAATAGTAGACATCACCATCTGGCCAGCATTGATGTCCATCCTGAGGCCTGCATTACAGAGTAGGCCTCCCGAGATCAGGTTCTTTGCGATAGCAGGTACATGCTTCACACCTTGAAGCGTCAGAGACTTCCCCGAAGTCAGCTTCAAAACTACCGTCCCGATCCCGAGTATTTCAGCTTGTGCCTGATCGCCACCATAACCACTTCAGAAGTTGGTGTATAGGTGGTGAACCACTCCTTGCTAGAGCAGACATAGCAGGTGGTCCCAGTGTCTACCCACCAGTCAGAGTCAGCCCCTACCGCAGTAACCTGCACAATCATTGCAATAACATCAGTGATCAAAGAAACCTTGCTAGGCTCTCCTTGCTCTGATTGCTTGGTCTTCGCTTTATATTCACTCTTGAAGTGGCCCTTCTTGCCACACTTGAAACAAGGCATCTGAGACTTTGCCTTCTTTTGCTTGAAGGAAGTCTCCTTCACATTCATATTGTTAGGGTCCTTCTTCTTGCTGTGGGAAGCCGCATGCTTTCCTTTTGGTTCCTTAGTGTGAACCAAATTGGCTTTGGCCAGCTGTTTGGATAGAGCGTCCACCTTTAGTTGAGCCCTCATCTGGTCCTCAACGTAAATTTCCTGTGGAAGATCTTCGAGGGTGATCTCCAACTTCTTCCTATGCATGTTTGCATAGAACTTGCTCCACCCAGCAGGGAGCTTCGAGACGATTCCTCTAACAACAAACTTGTCGGGAAGGGGCATCCCCTCATCATCCAACTTCTGTCGCAGCTTCAGGAACTCCTTCACCTACAGCAGCATTGGCTTTCCATCTTCAAAGAACCACTTGTGATACTTTTCAACTAAAAATATCTTGCTACGGTTCTTATCATCCTCGTACAATTTCTCCAGAGACTCCCAAATCTCTCTGGCAACAGTTTTCTTTGAATATGATTCTGCAAAGGAATCTTCCATAGCATTTAGGATCATAAGCCTATAAATGCTATTGTCCCTTCTCCATTTGGCCTGATTCTTAGTAACCGCAGAAATTCCGGCTGCAGATCCAGTTTTTGGAATAGTAGGTTCTTTCTCAAATAGCACGTGATCAACATCAGAGAACTGAATATTGAGGCTAACCTTCTTTTTCCAGATTTGATAGTGTTCACCATCAAATTGCTCTAACTTTTTGAAGTTAGGATTTATTAGCGAAGCACGAAATTTTTTCCATCGGTGGATCAAGCTTTGAGATTGTTTATCCTGGGGCGTAATTTCGATGAAAAACTGAGAAATGAAAAGATAGTAAAAACAATATTTTGCAGCAATACTTCAAAGAAGGTGCTAGATAGAAATCCATGGAGGATTTAGGGTAACAAAAATCAAAAAAGATTTTGTTACAGCAGCAAACGAAAGTAGTACTCCTAAAAAGAAGGTAGAAATCGAATTGCTAGCAACAGCAGCGATGACAAGCGATAGATGGAATAATAGCCTGCCGGGGTGAATGATCACCGTAGCTCAAAGCTTGATACTCCCCACACGAACAGCTTCCAGGAACTAGCAAGTTCGATGGAGAACTTTGGAACACTCCGCTCTTCTGACTCCTCGGACGGCAGCGGACTCCTGCGCTAAGTGGCGCTGGTGCTCTGCTTCTCTTCTCTCTCAAACTCAATAGAAATTCGTAAGGAATTTTGTTAAGAAACACTTGTGTTCTCTATGTATCGAGAGAGAGAGCAGAAAAGCTTTTATAGCCCCGCTCTGTAACCGCCTAGTTAGCAACATATTCGGGATGTAGGAAGAAACCATCCCGAATATGCTGTAACTGCTCAATCGTGCACAGACACGATCTGAGCTAAATGGCGCACAGCGTGCGCCACCTGCGCAATACGCACACAGCGCCAACTTTGCCACCCGCACACCGTACAACCTGTGTACTGCACACAACACGCGCACCGCGCCACTAGCAAACACGAGTAACGCGCGCACAGTACGACCAACGCAACGTGCGTACCGTGCGCACCTGCGCTATACCTGCAACGTGCGCACCCTGTGCCAACCGTCGCACAAATTGCAGCGTCAACTGCTGCACCATCTGGTTGCGCCAATTGGCGCACGAACGATGCTGTCGTGCCAAGTGCAAAGTGCGCCAACAAAATGCCACATTATGCCTTATGAACCCATGAACCCGAGTCCGAGTTCGAGTCCAAGTCCGAGTCGCTAAGCCCCTAAGGGGATTAGCTCCAATGGAATAAATTCCAAGAGCAAAAAGCATTAAGCTTACCATAGAGTCTTAGCCTTGCCTCCTAGTAAAATCACCCACATGGTTCCGTCCTTAGGGTCACCACCCCATGTGCATATTCCAACTACACATACCAAGTATATATGTTAAGATACCTCATGATACTTTTCCAATATGGGACTAAACTTCACTAGGCATGTTGAGAGCAAGCTCTCTAAATATCAAAGAAAAGCTCCAAGAAAAACACCTATATTCACAATCATATACAAATTTTATTTCTTCTCAATGTGAAGGAGCCTACAATGGGATGTGGCAACCTCTCAATATTCTAACATTTGCAAGCATAGAACCCCAGTACACTCTATATACTAATACCCAAACGATCATAACGACATGGATGGATGGTAGAAGGTGTTGGTGTGACTTACAGAGGGTGGTTGTCTGGACGCCACGCTTGTTCTCCGAATCAAGCTTGACGAACCTGCGAGAAGTTGGTCGGTTACGAGGGAGGATTCGTTCCACACGAGCAAGGGGATTTCTACCGCTCGACTGGACCGCAGGAAAGGTAGGTGGCTGGTTGCAGTAGCTCGCCATACCAATGGCTGACGTCATCGTTGCAAAGGTGGAGGAGGAAGGAGGAGAGTAGTGGCAGCTAACTAGGGTTTGGAATAGTGAGAGGAAGAGTGGAAGGTCTTATATACGCGGGGGACTGAAGAGAGGCACGACCAGCTGGCTGTGGTTGCGTCGTACACGCATGCCTACAGCTGGGCAGGGGGCCTGCGCACGCTTGCAAGGGGGAAGAAGAACAGTAATGTTCTCCGAGTATAATTTCAAATTAATGGATTTGGGTTAACGGGTCAATCGGCCGCTCTCAACCCAGCTGGGGGAGTCTCCAAGCAGGGCCAGGTTATGTTGTTCTAATGAGTCGCCTGCCCGAACCCACTGCCTAAGTTGGCAGTTGTTGGGTCCGGGTTGTTGGGCCGGTCGGCTGGACTAGAGGGAAGAGAGGTAATTTATTAAGTTGGGGGTTTGTGGTTTATATATAGGAAGAATCTAATGGCTGGTGGGATTAGGAATTTAAAGAAAGAATGGAATATCTGTGTTTTTACATAAGAATTACCCCCAAATATATATATAAAATTTTTACTCTAATATTTATATTCATAAATCTTATATGCCCAAATTTATGGATAACTTAATCTCCCCTATATATAGGTAGAAAAGTAACCCCCAGTCTTGCTGTTAATAGAAACTGAATACCAACAATTAGAAATGTTTCTGAAAATGAGATCAATCCAAACATTACTAAACCCTAATTTCTGAAGGACATGAATCAGAAAACTCCAATTCACCCGGTCATAGGCTTTAGACATGTCAAGTTTGATAGCCACATTACCCCCTATCATTACTTTGTCAATAGTGTCAACTATCTCATGTGCCATACTGAGGGAAGAGAGGTAATTTATTAAGTTGGGTTTGTGGTTTATATATAGGAAGAATCTAATGGCTGGTGGGCTTAGGAATTTAAAGAAAGAATGGAATATCTGTGTTTTTACATGAGAATTACCCCCAAATATATATATATAATTTTTACTCTAATATTTATATTCATAAATCTTATATGCCCAAATTTATGGATAACTTAATCTCCCCTATATATATAGGTACTAAAGTAACCCCAGTCTTGCGGTTAATAGAAACCGAATACCAACAAATAGAAATGTTTCTGAAAATGAGATCAATCCAAACATTACTAAACCCTAATTTCCGAAGGACGTGAATCAGAAAACTCCCGTGCATGAAAACTCATCGGTTAGGGCGTCGCACGGGCGGTCGAGGACCGGCACCATTCTACCACGGGTATAAACGACGGCTGACCACGCGGCCCGTCGTACGGCACCCAATGGGCGTCGGGAAGACATCTTAAGGGCGTCGTGCGCATAGAACCGGTGGCTGGGCGGAACCAGCTGTCGTAGGCATCGTGAAGACGTCGGGGGCACCTTCGGCGTCGTGGGCTAAGCGAGGCGTTGAGTTGCTGGCGTCGAATGACGTCGACCGTCCCGTGAGGCTCTGGAGCGCGCAGAGTGCGCGAGACGTACGTGCCGAGCAATGATGAAAAAGCCAGTACGGACAGGATCCGTACGAAGAGTCTGAAGCGACATGACGACCGGCTAAAAATCGGATGCAGGGAGACACACGATTTAACTGAGCTCGCACGTGCTGGTTAAAAAAAAGGTATATATATATATATATATATATATATATATATACACACACACCAAGGCCTACTCATTCCAACTTAATTCAATAATTTACTTCATGATAGGAATATTAGTATTTATTGCAATAAAAGTAGGGTGTTTACATACTTTCCAACTTGGAAGAATTTTGTCCCAAAATTAACGATATTGGCACGATTTAGGAAAAATGAGAATTTGAAGGCTATGGTATCTAATGCAGTACGTAAATTCATACCTGACTCCTCAAACAGATGAGAAAAGTGCTTCCGAATAGAGTCCTCACACTTCACCCAGTTATTGATGCTTCCACGCCACACGAAAAGGCTTGGTACGATCATGACTACAATTTAGATCGACTATGATCATTGATGAAATACTAGCATGCAGGAGTTCAATTGGATGGCACACAAGTGGCATGTGCGTAGTAGGCTTAAAATAGGTCAAAACAATATATTGGGTCGATTATGTTGGATCGATGTCAAGCCCCAAAATTAAATTGGAAGGGCAGATTTTTCGGTAGATGGTCAAATGGCCTAAATTGACCAGAAAGTTGTGCGATATAAATAGGATAAAAGAAAACAAGTTTGAATGAAACATGATATGTCATAAAGATAAACTTGTCTAGGTCAAAACTCATGAATGATGTTTCGAGAGATTTGACACCCCGGGCACTCCAAAAATCAAAGTCACGAAAAGGTACATTTAATGATCAAAACTTATTATAGTAAAATTATTTATTGAAAATAATTCGTTCAAAAAATTATAAAAGAACCCTAAAATCTAGGGGAGCTTACATCCTACCCACCTTAGAAAATTTCGTCCTCGAAATTACACTAAGGCATAGGGGGGTTTATAATGGCATAAGAAGGAGACAAGTACGAGAGAATCGCGAACAGAGAAGTTGCCGTAAGAAAAGTTTTTATAAGTTCAAGGAGTAATTTTTACGAGAATAAGGCACGACTATGAAGACATTTAGTCAACAAATTTGGAAGAAACGGTGCATATGGTAATACGAATATTAGGCACAAAGAGGTATACAAATCGAGGATTGATTTTGAGATTATAACACAATTAGGGAAGTGATAAGATCATTCTCGATCTCATAGTCGGAATGATTACGAAGTTGTGATCACTAATCATAGGATAGGAGGTTAAGAGATGAAAGAATAGTGATACGGTCTGAAGATACAACTTCAAGTCACTTAGAATAATCTGATAATCAAATAAGCTGAAGAAATTACACACCAGTTCATACTATGGTCTAGCCTATCTATCAGGTTTCTAGGATGACACATGATTCCTTAAACACGGCTAGACTAATCTTAATCTAGAACCTAACTAATAGTATTTGAAGGTCTTCTGTCTTGTCTCTTTTCCACTAGAACATTCTATGGTCTAGCCTTCTGATTTCTAACTTCCACTAACATAATATCAAGCTTCTCATAATTTAATATGTCAAGGTCTTCAATTGTCCTAGATCCTCAAAATTCGACACAATATTAAATACTTAAGTTTTTCTCCATTTATGGAACATCTTCATCTTTAGAAATTTATTATCCACTAGGTACTACTCAATTCCAGTTTCTATTCACCAATCTATTTTAGGATATTCTACTTTTCTATCTTGATATTCTTGTTTCCTTCTCTTCTCATGCCGTTTCATTCCTTGTCCTTGATTTCTGAATGTCTTAACCTTTGATCATATGTCTCTCTACAACCTATGGTAGTAGCTTTATAACTATCTTTCTATCATTGCTTTGAAAGTTGTATCATCTTTAACCTCCTTACTCCTTATTTAAATCTCAACTTCTTAGTTTTGCTTAAGATATAGTTATTTATGTAATCTTCGTTATGTCAGCGTAGGTAATCTTGGTCATTATCCTCGTTTCAGTAACTTTTCCTAAAATTTCAACCTGAATCACCTTCAATTATTCAGCATAAACCTATATTATTCCTTTAAATTTTTTCTTCTTGTATATCTGCTACGTACACCTTAAACCAAGCACGAATGCTACAGTTACAATTTCCAGGGTTTATAGCTAACTTGTAATGACGAAGGGTTTACTAGCCTGTCTCTTGAGGTATAATTTCTAACTCTAGTCCTAGATCCTTTGGCTATAACTAATTATCGTAGATAGAAAAGTCATAATCATCCCTGACACTTTATAGTATACTCCTATAAGTCCTAGATCAAATCTTTTAGCAGCATAGCCAATGATCCACCATTTCTAACCGTAATCAAACTATACATTCCTTACAAGCACGCCTAACCATAAATACTTATTTCTGATATCTATATCGTACTCTAACCCTATTGGTCAATCTTTTAGCCCCGATTTCTAACAGATCATTCAAAGTTCGACTCAAACAATGTGGAGATGATTGACTAGCCTAACTTAGTCTTACATATTCTATCATATTTATCTCCGATATATAATCTTCTTAGGACAGTTTCTTGCCATTCAAGAAATTTTCTTTTCATATTCCCGGTTTCTATATCCTCCACGTAAAAATTTCTCAAAAATTAGTGCAATTTAACTCCAAGGTTTGTATCTAGTCATGATCTTCACGCTTTAAAATTTTGTATCCTGATGGGGTCCTCAGACTCTATCTGCGATTGTCCTTCTCGTTGGCACTCTAAAATCCAATGTGTCGTCCTTCAAATAGTATTATATCTCATGTCACCCCTTTTGATCAAGGGATATTTATATTCTTCAAACTCGATCTAACTTAGGCAATGGTAGCATAGTTTAGTCTAATGCCCCTCATGCCTCGTGCTAGGTTCAGGCCTGGTACCGTACTCTATTCCATACTCTATCTTGGTGAAGTGTCTATAAAAGTCTACCCACCATGGCTAATCATCTAGTCCTGTCAAGCATGGGTTTATCTATCCTTCAAGTAAAACTTTCTATCTCATTGTAAACATTTACATGTTGATGTTGAATCACCAATTCATGACTCATTGAATTATCAGTAACTTGAGTCATATCGTTCTGAAAATTCTATTCTAGAGGTACTACTATTCCTATCTTGTCTAGTCCCAAGTCAATATATACAATTTCTAATCGTATTTGTAGTCACCTCTTCTACCAAACAATTCTCTTTGAATATGTAAAACCTCTAACTCAATTCTTTGTGTCCTAGGCAAGTGGTCTCACCTTCAATCAAAGGGCTTGTTACTAAATCTTGATAGAGGTGCTATTCATATCCTATCGATTCATTTAGTAGAGACATATATCCAACCCCTATGTGCCTTAAATAATCACCTACGAAATATTATATATGCTCTAATCACAATCTATAATAAGATATAATCAAAATGGTTGATCAATCACAAAAGTTCGCCCTTCCGAGACAGGGAAGGACCAGAGTCCATAAATGGGAATTTAAGGAAGCTATGATTGAACACAAATACGGAATTCAAAGGCGATAATAAAAGTCAAAGGAATTTTCGATAGTAGTAGTAGATTGAGATCCTAATATACATAGTACAGGCTCGTTCGGTACAGTGATGTAATCGAAATGATTTATCTTGACCTGCATGGGCCACCATAAAAACAATATCACGTCCCAGTCCTAAAATACGCAGGACCAAGCCACGTGACATTGGCCAGCTACGTATTCAACCTGACTCTGGTCCGACTCGAATATGTATAAGCTATTTAAAATGGTGTAACTATCACTATATCACTCTATATATCAATCCATATAACGAAAGCATAAAGAAAAAGAAAATATGAATACTAGTCTGCAGCCCAATAATCATACTCGCCCGAGTAGACTCGAAAGAAAAAGAGTATAAATACTACGCAATCAAGCAGATATGTAATATAGGAATGAAACATACATTCTACAGAAGGGTAATACTTGCAATGAAATAGGTGCTCAGCAAATATCCGACAAGAATTTTATAATTTACTCAACCAACATGGAAGAAAACCAGGTCCTCAGCGGGACACAACAAGATACATAATATACATGCCACTATGGTATGAAAAAGCATAAAGAATCAGGGGTGCTCTATCAACTATATGTATATGCAAATGAGGACAACTTTCAACTCATGGGGCTGTCTATGATGTCATGGGTACTCGTGCAGTGGCGCTCCCTTCGGGCACCCGTCATGCAACGATATCAAGTGAACTAATCTTGTAGCTCATATGTCTAGTGACTGTCCTCCCCACCCAATGAATCTAGAACATGTCGAATCCTCATCACGTTCAATCCCTAATCAAAAGTCCAGTATCAGTACAATAAAATGATCAACATGACTATGCCGACACACGCTCCGTCGTACAAATGATCATTCGAATACAGGGATACGTGTCCTATATCTCATCATCATCTCTCTATGTCTGAAGTAGTGTCAAGGTCCTACGAGATATCTGTGTATTCGCTCAACAATATAAGGGTAGTCTCCTATAGCCTAGGTTAGAAAAATAGAGAGACAACGTATTTCGTTAGTTGCACCCAGAGTTGTACTCGGACACGCACATGTGATGTATCAAATAAAATAGCAGACATCCAAAAAATATAACTGAATGATGAACATAGTAGCAAGGTATACTTGCCTGGATTCGAGCACTGATAACGAGAAGGTAGCACTGAGTCCAAGTCCGTATGGCCCAAGGAACATAGATAAATATTTAGGAATTAATTAATTATCGCTACTGGGGTTCTTATAACCACACTCATAAATTAAATAAGGAGAGAAAGAAAAATGATACTAGGACTACCCCTACCAAGTGGTAGTAGGTCCTAATCATTTTGAGGTTGGCTAAGTTTCAGAGTTGATAGCCAAAAAGTGTGTTAAGTTAATGGTACATGATATTTGATAGCAAAAATACAACTAGGGAAAAATCCATAAAATCTGTAGGACTGATTGTAGGAACGAGTTGTAAAGCGCAATACTCTAGAGTGGGGTGAATAGAGTAGGCAGCGAAATTTAGCTGATTAAAAGTGTTAGTAGCAATATCATAGAATATATATCACAGATATGTAAATAAAAAATAAAGAGCAGAGAGCAAACGCAAACACAATGATGTATATTGGTTTTTCTCTTGTGAGGACTAGTCCAGTCGAAAGAACTCTAGCTTCCAGTTGAATCCACTATGGAAAATCACCACAAGTTTTTATCCGAAGTTCTTGCAACTTCTACAACGCGAGCTTTGATCCGAAGTACTCTACCAATTTCAATTGTGAAGTGTCTACATTCAATCAAGCCTCTGATTATAATCGCTTTGAAGTTTCTAGACCGTCCCGTACTGGCAAATCGACTAGAGGATTGTAACTGGCTTGCAATTTGAAAATGAATAGCTCAGAATACTTTAGAAGAAGTAGTAGACTTATAGAGAAGAGATATGAAAGTTAATTGGTGTGTTGAAATGATCAAAATCCTTTTCTATTTATAGTTTTTCCTGTGGACACACATAAAAAGAAGAAGAAAATGTTGTCTTTTCTTTATTGGCGCAAGGTACCATAAATCGAGTACGCCTGAGAGATCCTGCGGTGAGGATCCCCGAGTACAAAAAAGAATTCTGGGGAATGGGACGATGGAGATCGAACGACAGTTGCTCCTTTACTCCGTTGACACTTCGATTAAAAAAGTAGGAGAAAACCTAAGAAAATTGCTAACTCTCTGCTCACTGGCAAGAAATACAGCAATTTGGCTCTTGAAAATGCTCTCCATTCTGTCTTTTGAAGAGGGATAAGGCCCCTTTTTATAGTCGTTCTTGAGCTGAAATGATGTTATGCGCCCACATGAGGAAAATACACTGGTTTTCATATGGGCGCATAGTCCTGCCTTGGGAGCATAGAGTGTAGGTGCATGTAGGCTGCGAGATCATGGGTTGGTCATTGTGTTGACGTGGCCGCATGCTTCAGTATACGACTGCTCGTGGAGACTGACGTGGCCGTGTGCTTCGGTACAAGTTTTGATTGTGGCTTTGACCGAGTCAGGCTTGGGCGCATAGCCCTGTTTCAGGCTATGTGCCCTCCTTCACAGAGGGTGGCTTGGGCGCATAGAGCTTCACAGGCTTGGGCGCATAGAGCTTCGCAGGATGATGGACGCATAGGAGCTTCACAGGTTGACTTGAGCACATAGGAGCTTCACTTGGGCGCATATGTCTCCTTTTGGCTTGGACGCATAAGGCTTTATTTGCTGAAATTTTCATGATTCTACAAGACCCCCTTCAAAGTTTTCGATACTTGAACGAGTTCAAAATACTTTGAAAGAAGCATGGATCATCTTTTTGTGATGCAATGGGCATATAGCATGGCTCTCTCCTTGGGCGTATAGTGTTTGGCCAGCCCGTCAGAGAGATACGACTGTTGAGATCTTCTTCGAAAGCTGAACTGACAAATTCATCGGGGTGGAATTTGAAGAGGTCCATCCTTCATACGTCGTCCACGTCAGCAAGTGGCAGTCGCATAGTGTACAAGAGGTTGGATCTTCACGCGGGTGCATAGGCCTTTGTAGACGCATACTGCGCAATGGGCGCATGGGCGCATAAAAATAGTGGGCACATAATGTAACACCGAGTTTTCCAAATGAGGGTAATTTTTGAACTTTTGTAATTATAATTATTATTTATTGATATTTATATCACATTATGATTTTTAGTGATTTTTAATAAATTTAAAACTGTTTTAAGTCATGACTTGTGATTTTGATGTACTGCTAGTGAAATCCTAGAGACTGTCTGACCTAGAGCCTAACCATGTGATTGGGATAATTATTTATCATTTTTAGCCTAGGGGTACTTTGATCATTTTGACTTATTGGAATTATTTGATTAATTATTTGAGTGGTGATTGTTATTTTTGACTTTGACTAGCTAAGACTTTGTAGGCTAACCTAGATGTTGACTCTAGCTATAGTGACTTGGTTAGCATGGTGAGACCCTAGTCTAACTTAAGTCAACCTAAGTTAGTCATTTAGAAATCAAGATTTAAATAGGAGGATTAGTGATTTGGTGCATAGGCTTGAGACTTAGGAATTGGTTCCATGACTAGTACAACAAGGCCTATAGCCTATTAGTGAAACCCTAACCCTAATTCTTTCCTTTATGACCAGCCATTAGGGCTCCTTCCCTATAAATAATCTCTCATTTAGTTCTTGCCTCTTTTGTATTGAATGAACACATAGAGAAAAGAAAGGTATGTCCATTCTTCCCCAATCCATAGATTCTTCATTTTAATTCCTTTTTGACACTAGTTTCTTGCATTAGAGTCTAATACTCTCCTATTTTTTGTTTGTGGAGAATAATCCCAGCTTTGGGTCAATTTGGAGCATTTGGCTATCAAGAAGAACACCTCCCATTTGAAGCTTTTCTTGCTATTTGCACCTATAGGTAAAACTCCTCAAATTGTGCTAATATTTTGATTTCTTTGCATATTAGGCTAGATCTAGGTGTCACCTAGCTGTCCCTAGAATTTGGGTAGAATTCGTGTCCGTTTGATGTCCGTATCGGACACGTGTCATAGTGTATGTGTAAGTATTTGTTGAAATGCCACTTAGGATTTTATTTTCGATTTTTATAAAACTAATTGCATGAATCTCTAGATCTAAGTATGTACTTTAACTTTTGTGAAGACTGATGTGATTTTCGTGTCGATTTCGTGTCGAAAATGGGTGCGGACACGCTGCACGACACGCGTGTGCGCTGTCCTGCAACCCGTGTCCTATTTCTCTCGGGACACAGCGTTTCGACACGCAAAACTTGGTGTGGAGGTTGGGGCAGTGACTGACAAGTCACTCCCCAAGTTTTACGACACCTCGTTTCATGTCGGACATAAAAACGTGGCCGTACTGGTTTTACACTGGACTGAACACGCGCATTTTGGGGTTCTGACGTGGACTTCGTGTCCCTCATGGACACGTCGTGGTGACATGTCATGGACACAAACACGTAGCCCTATGATGGGCGAACCCCTTGGCACGAGCACGTGTCACAATTCGACTCGTGTCGTGTGCCCGAGTCCGTGGCACGCGTGCACGACGCTGTCAGTGCACAGTTTTAGTGTCTGTGTATGTGGAGTGATTAGACACGATTAGTGTCCAGTTCTTGGACACTTGGACACCCCACGATATGTGCACACGTGTTTCTATGATTACCAACCTTTCTAATCAAATATTAGTTGTTATTTTTAATTCGAATTGGGAATTCCCAAATATTTTTGATACATGTAAACTGTCAGTTGGTTTCTGAGAATTTGATTAATTTGTGAACTGCTTCAATGATTAATTTGTTATGTATGTACACCTATACCTATCTGAGAATTAACCTATATATTAGAGTTCATAATGGCATAGGAAATTATCTTTTGAATTGAATTTGATCTTTTGAATTGCATTGAATTAATACACTGTTTAAGTATACAATGTTCTTGAGTTCTAGGCTGTTAACACAAGCACTGTTCTTCCTGAGAAATTCAAATGACATGTGGATTACTGTTTTTGACTGGGTTTCGAATTGATTTGGGATTTGGCTTTCAAGTTACATCTGATACTTAACTGGTACATTGTTGATGAGCACTAAATTTTTGAGAACCCAAACTGTTTGGGTTACACTGTTTCTCACATCATATGTAGACACACTACTGCTACCACATGACACTCTCTACACACACATGTAGTCCATATCATTCATACATAATGTATGCACACTATTGGATTACTGAGAACACACAGGACACACCCTTGCACACAATGATTCACATGTCTCACACACCCATCTGTACTTACACATTAACCTGGGACCTATGACTGAATCTGAGACACCCTGTCACACACATACACCTATCTACACACTCAAGTCTAAAATCTGTGGAATGACACTCATATACACATATCTATGCACTATTAAACTGTAAACCTGAGAACATGTCACACACACTGATTTTGTGTACACTCTAAATCTGTGAATGGACACACTCATGTATATATAATGTTCACTCACACACACACACTACTAAACATGTGATTGGCACACTGTTATTCTGAATTTCTGAGAAGTTCACACTCACTCATCTATATACACACACATGGATTCATATGTTACACACACACATTACACATAACATGGACACTGAGATGCACTAATGCCATGTACACACACATAATTGCACACATATAAGTCACTCTCTCACTCTGTATATATATATATATATATATATATAAATTATCTATATCCTTGTGTGAAATGTAATATATAGGTAAGCATTAATATAGGTAATGACATGTAATCATGTAATGCATATGTATAAAGAATAGAATGGACGAATGTATTATGCATGTTTAGATAACATATGTGATAGACATATATGTATGCATAAATGCCATGAACTAGTAATCAAATGTAATGCATATATGTTTAGAAATGAATGCATGAATGAATGTAGAAATGCAAGCATCTATGTAAATATGCCTATGATTGAATGAATGCAAGTTCAAATATATGAATGTAATGTAAGCATGTATATATATGTAATATTTGTTCTCTATGACTTTGTGATGGTGCTAGGATGCTAGTCTAGACTTGGTTAGGCCTAGGGAGACTTGATGGACTAGGATCGACCTAGTTGACTAGTGTAATTGACCAAGGTTGACCAAAGTTTGACTTTGACCTAGATTGGCCTAGAAATTATGTAGTTTTCATTGTAGCTTCATTTTCTTTGTTTTGAACATGTCATAACCCATATTACTTATTTAGGACATTGTGACTCTGGTGCAGACATCTGATATTACACTACTCTTTTTAGAGTATAAGACGAGTACATTCTCTGATAGTTCTCTTATTTACTTGTCAATTACTGTACTTCAGTTCTAGTTAGTTGTATGTGATTCTCTGTTACAACATGTATAGGCATTTCTGGATTCATGTATGCGACACACATACCATATTGTCTGGCCTCTATTACTGGAATCATTCTGGAATCATTGCTGGTATCATCATGTTTGGCTGGACTCATCTCAATTCTTGTGTCGTATTCTGGATTCACTTGTACTTACTGGAAAGGAAAATACTTGAGTAAGACATGTAGACATACCCCAATTCTGGAATCACCCCACATGCTGGAATCAAACTGGAATGATAGCCATCTCACACCCGGCCGAGTGTGTGATGTGTCGGATTACCTATAGCCGTTTACATGTCGATCTCGGTATTTTAAAACACACTATTAGAATATAGTCTGGACTCACCCTGGAATCTTTGATCACCGACTTGAATCATCTTATACTGGACTCATCTTGTACTGGAATCACCTGGTATCAGATTCATGTTGTCTGGACTTACTTGGGTTTTATACTTGTTTACATTTACTGTCTGGACTTATATCATGTTACTCTAGTTCAGCTAGTTTCTATTTACAGTCTTCATTGCCATGATTCTTCTCTTATTTTAGTTACCTTACTTTTCTTGTACTTTAACTGTCTCTATATACCATAACCTGAATATAAACAGCCATGTTCATCAATACAATTGTATATAACTGCTTTATAGTTCTCTGTCATTTACTTGGGTTTTCTAGATGAGATGTACTCGTTCCTGTCTTGACTGGACATGTCAAAAATATTACAGATGATAGTCCCGAGGATGCTTGCCCTACTCATTATGGACCTGACGAGGGATTAGCCGCCTTTGGTCCCGACACTTAGCAGCGATCGGGATACAGTTTTAGACTTACATTAGTTCTTATTTTGGACTTGTTGTATTGATTTGAGACTTGTGTTGTGTTTTAGATTGTTGAGATGTTGTTATTATTTCAGTAGTTGTAGTTGTCTTTCTTTTTGTAGTCATTTTTCGTATTATCTTATCGTGCTTAGACTGTGATTGAGTTGTACCACATCTTATACTTGTCCTCCATTCGGAGTTGAATATAACGAGTACATTATATACTGCATAAGTTGATGGTTAGCTAGAGACTTAGAATAGCGTTATACCGTCGACTCTGCGGCGTAGGCTGGGCATTATTACGTACTTGTGCCCTCACAGCGGGTACGGGTATAATGCCCCAGAACCAGAATACTGGAGAGCGGGGTGTACATAGCCAGCTACGTATATTGAAGTGCAACCCACCTCGCTATATGGTTACGGCTGTCTAGATATATGAGGGTTTAACTACAAGCCATTAGTCTCCTATGGTCATGAACAAGCCTATTGTCTCAATCTCAAGCAAGCAATAACAGTTTACAAGATACCAGAACACCAAATATACAATAGTAAGGTGTCCATACATTACATATCTGGATGATCATGAAGCTAGTCGTACAAAATGTCAAGATTAGCAAGAGTTTCAGTCATACATGATCAACCCTAGGATCTGTCAATCATGTTACAGCCCGTAGGCAGACAGTAAATAAAGGTGCAATCGAGCTAACACGTGCTCGTCGGCTAAACGCCTCAAAAGAATATTTTTACAATAGAGTGAGAGAACAAAAGAAACCCACTCGTTGCCAGGGTTACGCCTGGTGGTCACTATCTGGCTGGAAGGAATGTAGATCCTTTGGAGCGGCTCCGATATCTGGCCATACAAAACCAGCTGGATCAGACCCCAGAAAGAGCAAGTCCCACAAAGGAGGCTTCACTTAGGAACTAAAACCAGCATATCATAATGAGCATTAAAGATAATTATAAAAGAAGCTAATAATAAAAGGGACAACAATAATAAATTGAGTACGAGGAAACCATTCAAGTAGCCAAGTCACAACCCTTAAACCAAACAAGGACCGGGGTTGCAACCCTTCACCTGAATAGAAACCCGTCTTAAATACTTGGTAAAGTAAAACATGATGAGCTTGATATAGGGTACAATAAGACAATAAGACAATAAACGAAGAGAGGACACAGAACTGCTCCGGGAGCCAGGTTACAACCCTTAAACCAAACAAGGACCGGGGTTATAACCCTTCGTCTGAACAGAACTTGACCCCTGATCATTATTGTTAAGGCAAGCATACATAATCACGCTATTGAAGTAAGGTAAAACATGACGAGCATGACATGGGATGCAGTAGGACAATAAACGAAGAGAGGACACAGAACTGCTCCGGGAGCCAGGTTACAACCCTTAAACCAAACAAGGACCGGGGTTGTAATCCTTCCCCTGAACAGAACTGGTCCCCTGATCGTTATTGTTAAGGCAAGCATAAATAATCATGTCATGTCATAATCTTGTGCAGGATCAGGACGAGATGAAGCTAGGCTAGATTCCATTCAACCAATCACGGCCAAGCAAAGGGTACGGCTTGATACTTTAACTAATTAAGGTTATCACAGGCCTAGTTACTAGCAAGATGCAATGAGTTTATTACAACAGCCACAAGCCCTGCAGACCATCCAGGTTATCCATACGCAATTAGGGAATTGAATTCATGTAGGTACATCGTCCAGGAAACGCATGTACCCTTAAGTAGTTTGGCGGTTGTAACACATGTCAGTGTGCTGAAAATGTGCCCTACTCGACGGTAGGCTTCAAATCCCATGATGGGGTGCCCAGATAACGGGATTGCATGTAGCTGAGAAATCTCTCCATGACTACTGGATTGTCTAGTTATTAGCCTTAGTCAATTCAGTAGGTACCCCTGACCGTGGTATTCAGGGATCCTTATCCTAGACATGATGCAAGACAATACTGGTTTATTTATACAAACACAATCGTCCACGGTGTCCAGGTCATTCATACTGGTCATGTCAGGCTTGCTGTCGTAACAGCATATCATGTCAAGTTTACTTGTTAAGAGTGCGCCACGGCGGGCCATTATCGTGTTCCGGGAACATGTGCAAAATCTACATGGCTCAAGCATTCTCAGAGGAAACATGAGCATAAATGTAACATTCCAATATAATAATAATAATAAAAAATAAAAGAGGACAAGGACTATGGAAGGAGCCTGGCAGCTAAGGGAAAACAAGCTTATGCGACTGCGGGCTCATACGGCTGGAAAGAACGGGAGCATGCGGCTGAAGAATGCAGGGCGCATGCGGCTGTAGGGAGCAAGCGCATGCGGATGGAAAGACGCGAGCTTATGCGGCTGGAAGAATGGGTCATATGCGGCAGCGGGGGAACAACTCATGCGGCTGGGGAAAATCAACGCCATGCGGCTGTAGGGGAGTTAGGCTTATGCGGCCGAAATAGAGCAAGTCATATGCGGCTTCGGTCGAGCAGAGCCATGCGGCTGGGTCATGCCGAGGCCTTATACGGCTGCAGGAAAATGAGTTATATACGGCAGCGGACTGTTGAGTTCATGCGGCAGTATTGCCATGCGGCAAATATTGCCATGCGGCCAGGAAAAACTTGCCGCATAAAAGTCCATGCGGTCAAGTACTGCCATGCGGCTGGAAGACTGTTCTTCTTCTCCACTGGTCCGAGAAGAAGAGTCATAAAATCCATGGCTTCAATACTTCATAAATTCTTCATCCAAGGTCTGAATCCAGACTTCCATAGGTCAAAATAGGGCAGAACGAGATTCTCTACAACATGGAACCATCAAAACTAGATAATAACAATGTTAGATAGATCAAAACTCAAGAAATCCAAAAATATAATAAACTTAGATCTTTCCAAATTGAACCATGGAAATTAGAAATGCTAAGTATTAAAGTGTGTTAGAATCTCGTAAGGAAGAGAATGGAACAATAAAAATTGAGTTCCTCCATGAAGCAAGCTGCACTTGCCTTGGCTCTCTCTCTCTGGTAGGAGAAGAGAGTAATGGTGAGGAAGAAGAAGAGTAAATGAGAAGTAATGAGGAGAGAGAAAAGGGGATGGGTTAATAAATGGTGATGGTGGTAGGTAGGGGGGTTTCCTTTGGTTCATAATGAACACAAAAGCAAACCAAGCCAAGCCGAACCAAACCAAGATAAACCAAGCAATGAAATGCCCAAATATACCATGCAAGGAAACATGTAATACGAGTCAAGATATGTACACGTATTCCAAAATAAGTAATACAAACTATGGTCATTACAACTCAACCCACCTTAAAAGAATTCTGTCCTCGAAATTTAATTAAGAGGCTAGAGAGGCAAGGACAAGCTAAACTAATCACAGGCAAGCTATAACAAGGCAATCAAGCAATCATTCATTTAAGCAAGGAACTGAGAGCATAAGGCATAAGAAAGACATTATACCTTACGAGTCAAACAGGTCGGGATATCATGATCGGATATCATCCTCACGCTCCCATATTGACTCACCCAAAGAGTGATGGCCCCAAGCAACACGGACTAAACTAATAGTCTTGTTCTTGAGTATCTTCTCTCTCCGGTCCAATATAGACACGGGCCTCTCCCCATACGAAAGGGTGGTACCAACAACCAATTTCGAATGATCCAGGATGTGGCTCGGGTCTGGGATATACCGTCGTAGTTGGAATACATGGAACACGTCATGCACCTCACGTAACGACGACGAAAGAGCAAAACGAAAGTACATATCTCCTACTCGCTCCAGAATGTCGAATGGCCCTATATACCTAGGACTAAGCTTTCTCCGTACGCCGAAACGAATGACGCCACGGTTAGGAGAAATCCTCAGGAATACATGGTCATCGACAGAAAACTCAAGGGGGCACCGATGAGAATCGGCCCAATGACGCTGGCGATCTTGCGCTACACGAAGATGATCTCTGACTTTCCTGACCACCTCAACCGTCTGAGCAATCATTTCCGGACCGAGCATCTGCCTCTCTCCAACATCATTCCATGCTAGCGGGGATCGGCACTTCCTACCATATAGTGTCTCGAATGGTGCCATCTGGATACTGGTCTGGAAACTGATGTTGTACGAGAACTCCACCAGGTACAGGTGATCTTTCCACGAACCACCGAAGTCGAGTGTACAATATCTCAACATATCTTCCAAGGTTCGTATGGTACGCTCTGACTGACCATCTGTCTGTGGATGATAAGCTGAGCTGAACTGGAGGTGAGTCCCCAAACTCTCCTGCAGACTACGCCAAAAGTGTGACATAAATCTTGAATCTCTGTCCGAGGTGATACTGACTCGTACACCATGGAATCTGACAATCTCCGGAGAAACATCTCTGCTACCTGAGCCGTCGACTGACCAACACTGAATGGGGGAAAGTGAGCCACCTTCGTGAGCCTGTCTATAATAACCCAAATGGCATCTCTACCTGCCGGAGATCCAGGTAATCCAGTCACAAAATCTATGGTTATATGCTTCCACTTCTATTCCGAAATTGGCAAGGGCTGAAGAAGTCCTGCTGGCCTCTGATGTTCAGCTTTAACCTGTTGGCAAACCAAACATCGAAAGACAAACCGGGCTATCTCCCTCTTCATGCCATTCCACCAAAAGTGCTGACGAATATCACGATACATATTTGTACCGTCGGGATGAATCAAATACTGAGAACTGTGAGCCTCTGTCATGATCTTCTGTCTGATATCTCCACTTAGTACACAAAGACGCCTCCCATGTTAAAGTGTACCGTCTTCATGAATGCATAACTCTGGTCTTCGTCCTGCTTCACACTCTACTCTGAGCCGCTGAAGCTTGGAATCTGCTGACTGCGCCATCCGGATCCTCTCGACTAGAGTGGACTGAACTCGCATACTGGCCATCACACTGGTAGGAAGGACAACTTCTATACCCATCTTCTGAAGATCTGACAATAACTCTGGCTGCACTGTATGGAAATAAACTCCGGCTCTTCTACTCAATGCATCTGCAACGACGTTGGCCTTCCAGGATGATACTGCAAGTTGACATCATAATCCACAAGCAGCTCTAGCCATCTCCTCTGATGCATGTTAAAATCCTTCTGGGTGAAAACATACTTCAGGCTCTTGTGGACGGTGAAAATCTCCATCCTATCTCCATACAAGTAGTACCTCCACAACTTAAGTGCAAACACTACCGTTGCCAGCTCCAAGTCATGGGTTGGATAATTCCTCTCATGATCACGAAATTGTCATGACGCATAAGCTATTACCTTCCCATGCTGCATCAAAACACATCCTAAACCTCTGTCTGAAGCGTCACAATACACTGAGAATCCTCTGGTCCCATCTTGAAGAGTGAGAATGGGTGCCATGATCAAACCTCGCTTCAACTTCTCAAAGGAATCCTGACATTCTGCTGTCTAAGAAAACTGTACATCCTTGCGGGTCAACTGGGTCAATGGAGCTGAAATTCGAGCAAAGTCTGAAATAAATCGCCGGTAATAGCCGGCCAAGCCAAGAAAACTGCAAACTTCTGCAACTGTGCTGGATACTGGCCATGTCTTAATGGCCACAATCTTCTGGGGATCCACTTCTAGTCCTCCTTTGGTGATGATATGACCCAAGTACGAAATGTGATCGAGCCAGAACTCACATTTACTGAACTTCACGTACAACGGGTGCTCCCTGAGAATCTGAAGAACAACTCTGAGATGCTGCTCATGCTATGCTTCATTCTTGCTGTAGACCAGGATGTCGTCTAGGAACACAATCACGAACTAATCCAAGTAGGGCATGAAAATGCGATTCATGAGGTCCATGAATACAGCCAGCATATTGGTTGCTCCAAAGGGCATAACAAGGAACTCCCAATGCCTATATCTAGATCTGAAAGCTGTCTTCGGGATATCCTGCTCTCTGACTCTGATCTGATGATATCCTGACCGTAAGTCAATCTTCGAGAATACTGCTGCCCCCTTGAGTTGAACAGACAAGTCATCTATTCTCGAGAGAGGGTATCTGTTCTTGATTGTCACTGAGTTCAAGGTACGATAATCTACACATAATCTTGACGTACCATCCTTCTTTTTCACAAGAAGCATTGGGGCTTCCCAAGGCGATCCACTAGCATGAATAAATCCCTTGGTTCTGAGTTCTTCAATCATCTTGTACAATATCTCCAGCTCTGACGGCGCCATCCTGTAGACTCTCTCTGACACTGGGGCTGTACCGGGGATCAAGTCGATGGTGAACTCGATCTCTCGCTATGGTGGCATTCCTGAAAGCTCTTCTGGAAAAACATCTGGAAACTCTTCAACTATCCGAGGTAACTGCACTGCTGCTACTGCCATCCGTAATATTGGAGGAGAAGGTTCAACTTTGCCTCGGGAAAAGGAAAACTCTGGCTCGTCGGGAATGCTAAAAATACCCCTTCCAATATGGAAGTCAATCCTAAAACACTGGTCCCTCAACCAATCCATCCCTAAGACCACATCATAATCGGCCATCGGAAACTCTATCAATCTAGCGGGGAATTCTCTACCGCTAACTACGATCCGAAACGAGAAAAATACTCTATCTACACCCACAAGTCCGTTACCAGTAAGTATATTGAGCATCACTGATAATGACTCGGGCTCCAGTCCTTTCCGTGTCGTGAATCGTACAGACATAAATGAAAGCGATGTACCAGAGTCAAATAATACTGAAGCTGGAAAGGTGTTGACGAGAATAGTACCTGCCACCATCTCACCTGGTGCTAATCCTTCTTCTCCTATGGTCAAGGCCAGCACTTGACCATGCCCTCTGGGTGCGGGTTCCCTCTGCTAAAAACTTCTCTATCTGCTCTGGATTAAGGCTTGGGTTTCGGCATACTGCTGCGGTCTCTGCTGTTGGAATACCTGGGCCTGCGACGGCACCAGCCTCGGGAAGGGGTACTGCTACTGCTGCTGGACTGGTGCTGGTCCTCTAACTGAAGGACTAGAGAAGGCTGATGAAGATGAACTCCCCCTATTCGGGCAGCCCAACCCTGTGGTTCGGGGCACCACAAGCCAAGCACAAATCCTGTGCTCTGCGATACTCGGATACCACATGCCCTGGCTTTCCACAATGAGTGTAATACATTGCGGAAGACTGCTTCTGCTTTTGCTGCTGAGGGTACGTCGGGGTTGAATGCTGAACCGACGTCACTGAGGCCGCCCGCCTCGGAGCTCCAATGGTCAAAGCCCTGGCTGCCGGGGCTGGTGCTGAAGACTGATTCATCTGGCCGTGTGATCGCTTCCGACCTCCGGTCCTATCCACGGGGCCGCATCAAAAGTCTGATGCTCAAACTGCTCCACTGCCAATAAAATCTCTTGATGGAGCCCCTGTTGGAACCGCTGGGCTCTATCGAACTCGGTCGCTACCAAGGTGGGAGCAAACCGACTAAGTCTCGAAAACTCGGCCGCATATCCGTCGACCGTCCTGCCCATCTGCTTCAGATTGGTGAACCTCGTCTGTAGATCGTACCGAGCCACAGCATCGAAATACTTGGTCTGGAATCCCTCTCGGAATACTGCCCAGGCGATAGGTGCCAATAATCCAATGGCCTACGTCGCCCACCAGCTGCGGGCAAGATCCAATAACTACAGGCGCACCACGGCCACCTTCTCGTTCTCTGGAGTCCTGGCTGCTTCTAGAATCACCTCTCTGTCCTGAAGCCATGCATCAGCAGCAACAGCATCTTTGCTACCATCGAAGAAGGGAGGGTTCAAGCACTTGAAGCTGTTGGCCGTGCTGTTACCCTGATGACCTCCTCTGGTCAGAGCATCAGTCACTGCCTGGTGCAAGGCATCTCCCCGACGATCCTGAGAAGCTAACAATGTCCTGATGAGACCCACCAAGGTGCCATCATCAGGCTCAACAGGCTGGACGGACTGAACTGGTGGCTCTCCTTTAGTATGCACCACTCTGGAGGCTACTCCTGAATGCTGGGCTTGATCTCCGGGTTGCTGCTGGTCCACGGGAGATGATCCGCCTGGCTGATCGGTAGGACTAGGAACAATGCCACTGAAGAAGACGACATAAGGAACAATAAGGAAGGACCAGGATAGATCAAAGATACAAGCATGTAATCAGGTCAAGAATCCAAGGATTTAGAGGTTACGAGCAGAGATCAAGGGCGAGTACTGATTAAGACATCTATTCGGTAAACCCTTACATATCTTGATTTACAAGACCTGCATGGGCCACCACTTAAACCATGTAACGCCCCAGAACTAGAATACTGGAGAGCGGGGTGTACATAGCCAGCTACGTATATTGAAGTACAACCCACCTTGCTATACGGTCACGGCTGTCTAGATACAGAGGGTTTAACTACAAGCCATCAGTCTCCTATGGTCATGAACAAGCCTATTGTCTCAATCTCAAGCAAGCAATAATAGTTTACAAGATACTAGAACACCAAATATACAATAGTAAGGCGTCCCATACATTACATATCTGGATGATCATGAAGCTAGTCGTACAAAATGTTAAGACTAGCAAGAGTTTCAGTCATACATGATCAACCCAAGGATCTGTCAATCATGTTACAGCCCGTAGGCAGACAGTAAATAAAGGTACAATTGAGCTAACACGTGCTCGTCGGCTAAACTCCTCAAAAGAATATTTTTACAATATAGTGAGAGAACAAAAAGAACCCACTCGTTGCCAGGGTTACGCCTGGTGGTCACCATCTTGATGGAAGGAAGGTAGATCCTCTGGAGTGGCTCCGATATCTGGCCATACAAAACCAGCTAGGTCAGATCCCAGAAAGAGCAAGTGCCACAAAGGAGGCTTCACTTAGGAACTAAAACCAGCATATCATAATAAGCCTTAAAGATAATTATAAAAGAAGCTAATAATAACAGGGACAACAATAATAAATTGAGTATGAGAAAACCAGTCAAGTAGCTAAGTCGCAACCCTTCAACCAAACAAGGACCGAGGTTGCAACCCTTCACCTGAATGGAAACCTGTCTCAAATACTGTTGGTAAAGTAAAACATGATGAGCTTGATATAGGGTACAATAAGACAATAAGACAGCAAATGAAGAGAGGACACAGAACTGCTCCGGGAGCCAGGTTACAACCCTTAAACCAAACAAGGACCGGGGTTGTAACCCTTCGCCTGAACAGAACTTGACCCGTGATCATTATTGTTAAGGCAAGCATAAATAATCACGCTATTGAAGTAAGGTAAAATATGACGAGCATGACATGGGATGCAATAGGACAATAAATGAAGAGAGGACACAGAACTGCTCTGGGAGCCAGGTTACAACCCTTAAACCAAACAAGGATCGAAGTTGTAACCCTTCGCCTGAACAGAACTGGTCCCCTGATCGTTATTGTTAAGGCAAGCATAAAGAATCATGTCATGTCATAATCTTGTACAGGATTAGGATGAGACGAAGCTGGGCAAGATTCCATCCAATCAATCACGGCCAAGCAAAGAGTACGGCTTGATACTTTAACTAACTAGGGTTATCACAGGCCTAGTTACTAGCAAGATGCAATGAGTTTATTCCAACAGACACAAGTCCTGCAGACCATCCAGGTTATCCAGACGCAAATAGGGAATTGAATTCATGTGGGTACATCGTCCAGGAAACGTATGTACCCTTAAGTAGTTTGGCGGTTGCAACTATAACGCCCAGAACCAGAATACTGGAGAGCGAGGGCGTACATAGCCAGCTACGCATATTGAAGTGCATCCCATCTCACTATACGGTCACGGATGTCTAGATATATGAGGGTTTAACTACAATCCAACAGTCTTCTATGGTCAAGAACAAGCCTATTGTCTCAATCTCAAGCAAATGTAATAACAGTTACAAGATGTTAGAGCACCAAATATACAATAGTAAGGCATCCCACACATTACATATTCGGATGTTCATGAAACTAGTCGTCCAAAATGTCAGGACTAGCAAGAGTTTTAGTCATACATGATTAACCCTAGGATTTGCCAATCATGTTACAGCCCGTAGACAGACAGTAAATAAAGATGCAATACGAGCTAACACGTGCTCACCAGCTAAACGCCTTAAAAGAATAATTTTATAATAAGTGGGAGGACAAAAGAAACCCACTCGTTGCCAGGGTTACGCCAGGTGGTCACCATCTGGCTGGAAGGTAGGTAGATCCTCAGGTGCTGCTCCGGTATCCGGCCATACAAAACCAGCTGGGTCAGACCCCAGAAAGAGCAAGTGCTACAAAGGAGGCTTCCCTTAGGAACTAAAACCAGCATATCACAAATGAATCTAATTATAAAGATACTGTTAATAACAGAATAACAACAGTGGACTAAGTACGAGGAAACCATTCAAGTAGCCAGATTGCAACCCTTAAACCAAACAAGGACCGGGGTTGCAGCCCTTCACCTGAATAGAAACCCGTCTCAAATACAGTTGATAAAGTAAAATATGATGAGTTCGACATAGGAGAAATAAGACAATAAACGAAGAGAGGACACGGAACTGCTCCGGAAGCCAGGTTACAACCCTTAAATCAAACAAGGACCGGGGTTGTAACACTTTGCCTGAACAGAACTGGACCCCTGATCTTTATTGTTAAGGCCAGTATAAATAATCATGCTATTGAAGTAAGGTAAAACATGACAAGCATGACATGGGGTACAATAAGACAATAAACGAAGAGAGGACACAGAACAGCTCCGGGAGCCAGGTTACAACCCTTAAACCAAACAAGGACCGGGGTTGTAATCCTTCGCCTGAACAGAACTGGACCCCTGATCGTTATTGTTAAGACAAGTCATAATTAATCATGTCATGCCACAATCTTGTACAGGATCAGGACAAGACTAAGCTGGGCTAAATTTCATCAAATCAATCACGGCCAAGCAAAGAGTACGGCTTGATACTTTAACTAACTAGGGTTATCACAGGCCTAGTTACTAGCAAGATGCAGTGAGATTATTTCACAGCCACAAGCCCTGCAGACCATCCGGTTATCCGGGTCGAATGTTCGTTCATGAAGGGTGCAACACATGACTGCGTGCTGGAATTGTGCCCTACTCTTCGGTAGGCTACAAGTCCACTTAGTGCGCCCAGATAACGGGATTACCTGTAGCTGGAAAATCTCTTCATAAATACTGAATTATTCTAGTTTATTAGCCTTAGTCAATTGCCGTAGGTATCCCAGACCGTGGTACTCAGGGATCCCTATCCTAGACATGATGCAAGATAATACTGGTTTATTTGTACAAACACAATCGCCCACGGTGTCCAGGTCATTCATACTTGTCATGCCAGGCTAGCTGTCGTAACAGCATGTCGAGATATATTATGTCAGTTTACTTATCAAGAGTGCGCCACGGCGGGCCACTGTCGTGTCCATGGAACATATCAGAACTTACATGGCATAAGCATAAATGTGACATTTTAATTTAATAATAATAATAATAATAATAATAACAAAAATAATAAAAGAGAACAAGACTGAGGAATGAGCCATGCGGCTAATTGGATTCATACGGCAGAGGGCAGGCGCGTTCATGCGGCTGGGGCTGCACACTCATGCGGCTGGAAGAGGGCAGACGCATGCGGCTCAAAGATAATAAGTTCATGTGGCTGGAAGTAATGCGGGGCTCATGCGGCAGCAGGGAACTCAGGCTTATGCGGCTGCGGGAAGGAAGAGGCTTATGCGGCTGAAAGTAATGCAGGGCTCATACGGCAGCGGGGAATCATTTGCATATACGGCTGCGGGGCTTGCGGGTCTATACGGCAAGAGTATGCAAGCTTATGCGGCTTCGGTTGTGCAGTGCCATGCGGCTGGGTCATGTCGAGCCCTTATGCGGCTGAACAAGGGACGGGTCTTATGCGGCCAAGAAGAACAAGTCATATGCGGTAATGGACTATTGAGTTCATGCGGCTATATTGTCATGCGGCTGGAAAGCTTGCCGCATGAAATTCCATACGGTCAAGTTCTGCCATGTGGCTAAGAAGTTCATGCGGCTGGGCCATGCAAGCCATGCAGCTCAGCACGGTTCTTCTTCTCCACTTATCCGAAAGGAAGAACCATGAAGTCCATGGCTTCAAAGCTTATAATATCCTTCATCCGAGGTCGAAATCCAGACTTCCATGGGTCAAAATGAGGCAGAATGAAATTCCCTACAACATGGAACCATCAAAACTTGGAAATAACAATGTTAAGTAGATCAAAACCCAAGAAATCTGAAAATAAAATAAACTTAGATCTACAAGCAATGAGCCATGGAAATTGAAAGTGCTAAGTACTAAAGTATTTTAGAATGCTGTGAAGAAGAGAATGGAACAATAAAACTTGAGTTCCTCCATGAAGCAAGATGCACTTGCCTAAGCTCTCCCTCTCTCTCAGGTAGGTGAAGAGTAATGGTGGGGAAGAAGAAGAGTAAATGAGGAGAGAGAAAGGTGTAGGGTTAATAAATGGTGATGGTGGTGGTAGGTAGGAGTTTTTCCCTTGGTCCATGATGAACCAAAAGCAACCCAAGCCGAACCAAGCCAAACCAAACAAGCTGAACCAAGCAAGGAGACATACAATATGAGTCAAAATACGTACACGTATACCAAGATACATAATATGAACCACAGGCATTACAACTCTACCCACCTTAAAAGAATTTTGTCCTCGAAATTTAACTAAGAGACTAGAGAGACAAGGACAAGTTATATTAATCACAAGCAAGCTATACTAGGCAATCAATCAAGCAATCATTCATGCAAGCAATAAGGCGAAGACATGAGGCATAAGGAAGATATTATACCTCACGGATCAAACAGGTCAGGATATCGTGATCGGATATCATCCTCACGCTCCCACGTTGACTCATCCAAGGAGTGATGACCCCAAGCAACACGGACTAACTTGATAGTCTTGTTCTTGAGTATATTCTCTCTTCGATCCAATATAGACACGGGCCTCTCCTCATACGAAAGGTTGGTACCGACAACCAATTCTGAATGATCCAGGATGTGGCTCGGGTCCGGGATATACCGTCGTAGTTGGAATACATGGAAGACATCATGCACCTCTCTTAGTGACGATGGAAGAGCGAGACGATAGGATACATCACCTACTCGCTCCAGAATATCAAACGACCCTATATACCTAGGACTAAGCTTTCCCCGTACGCCGAAACGAATGACGCCACGGTTAGGCGAAATCTTCAGGAATATATGGTCGTCGACAGAAAACTCAAAAGGGCGCCAATAAGAATCGGCCCAATGACGCTGGCGATCTTGGGCAACTCGAAGATGATCTCTGACTCTCCTGACCACCTCAACTGTCTGAGCAATCATTTCCGGACCGAGCATCTGTCTCTCTCCAACATCGTCCCATGCTATCGGGGATCGGCACTTTCTGCCATATAGTGCCTCGAACGGTGCCAACTGGATACTGGCCTGGAAACTGTTGTTGTACGAGAACTCCACCAGGTACAGGAGATCTTCCCACGAACCACCGAAGTCGAGTGTACAAGATCTCAACATATCTTTAATAGTCTGGATTGTGCGTTCTGACTGACCATCAGTCTGCGGATGATAAGCTGAGCTGAACTGGAGGTGAGTTCCCAAACTCTCCTGCAGGCTGCACCAAAAGTGTGACATAAATCTTGAATCTCTGTCTGAGGTGATACTGGCTGGTACACCGTGGAATCTGATAATCTGCCGAAGATACATCTCTGCTAGCTGAGCCGTCGACTGACCAACTTTGAATGGAAGAAAGTGAGCCACTTTCGTGAGCCTGTCAACTATAACCCAAATAGCATCTCGATCGGCCGAAGACCTGGGTAATCCAGTCACAAAATCTATAGTTATATGCTCCCACTTCCATTCAGGAATTGGTAAGGGCTGAAGAAGTCCAGCTGGTCTCTGATGTTCAGCTTTAACTTGTTGGCAAACCAAACACCGAGAGACAAACCGGGCTATCTTCCTCTTCATGCCATTCCACCAAAAGTGCTGACGAATATCACGATACATCTTTGTACCGCCGGGATGAATCGAATACTGAGAATTGTGAGCCTCTGCCATGATCTCCTGTCTAATATCTCCACTTGGTACACAAAGACGCCTCCCATGTCGAAGTATACCATCTTCATGAATGCATAACTCTGGTCTTCGTCCTGCCTCACACTCTGCTCTGAGCCGCTGAAGCTTGGAATCTGCTGACTGCGCCATCCGGATCCTCTCGACTAGAGTGGACTTAACTCGTATACTGGCCATCAATGCCACACTGGTAGGAAGGATAACTTCTATACCTATCTTCTGAAGATCTGACAATAACGCTGGCTGTGCTGTAAGAAAATAAACTCTGGCTCTTCTACTCAATGCATCTGCAACGACGTTGGCCTTCCCAGGATGATACTGCAAGTTGACATCATAATCCACAAGTAGCTCTAGCCATCTCCTCTGATGCATGTTAAGATCCTTCTGGGTGAAAACATACTTCAGGCTCTTGTGGTCGATAAAAATCACCACCCTATCTCCATACAAGTAGTGCCTCCACGACTTAAGTGCAAACACTACCGCTGCCAGTTCCAAGTCATGGGTTGAATAATTCCTCTCATGATCACGAAGTTGTCGTGACGCATAAGCTATTACCTTTCCATGCTGCATCAAATCACATCCTAAATCTCTGCCTGAAGTGTCACAATACACTGAGAATCCTTCAGTCCCATCTGGAAGAGTGAGAATGGGTGCCGTGATCAAACCTCGTTTTAACTTCTTAAAGGAATCCTGACATTCTGCTGTCCAAACAAACTGTACATCCTTGCGGGTCAATTGGGTCAATGGCGCTGAAATTCGAGCAAAGTCTAAAATAAATCGTCGGTAGTAGCCGGCCAAGCCAAGAAAACTGTAAACTTCTGCAACTGTGCTGGGTACTGGCCATGTCTCAATGGCCACGATCTTCTGGGGATCCACTTCTACTCCTCCTTTGGTGATGATATGACCCAAGTACGAAATGCGATCGAGCCAGAACTCGCATTTACTGAACTTCGCGTACAACTGGTGCTCCCTGAGAATCTGAAGAACAACTCTGAGATGCTGCTCATGTTCTGCTTCATTCTTGCTGTAGACCAGGATGTCGTCTAGTAACACAATCACGAACTGATCCAAGTAGGGTATGAAAATGCGATTCATGAGGTCCATGAATACAGCCGGCGCATTGGTTGCTCCAAAGGGTATAACAAGGAACTCCCAATGCCTATATCTAGATCTGAAAGCTGTCTTCGGAATGTCCTGCTCTCTGACTCTGATCTGATGGTATCCTGATCGTAAGTCAATCTTCGAAAATATTGTTATCCCTTTGAGTTGATCAAACAAGTCATCTATCCTCGAAAGAGGGTATCTGTTCTTGATTGTCACTGAGTTCAAGGTACGATAATCTACATATAATTTGGACATACCATCCTTCTTTTTCATAAGAAGCATCAGTACTCCCCAAGGCGATCCACTAGCACGAATGAATTCCTTGGTCCTAAGTTCTTCAATCATCTTGTACAATATCTCTAGCTCTGACGGCGCCATCCTGTAGACTCTCTCTGATACTGGGCTGCTCCGGGAATCAAGTTGATAGTGAACTCGATCTCCCGCTTTGGCGACATCCCTGGAAGCTCTTCTGGGAAAACATCTGAAAACTCTACGACTATCCAAGGTAACTGCACTGCTGCTACTGCCATCCGTAATACTGGAGGAGAAGGTTCAACTTCGCCTCGGAAAAAAAAAAACTTTGGCTTGCCTGGAATGCTAAAAACAACCCTGCAAATATGGCAGTCTATCCTAGCATACTGGTCCCTCAACCAATCCATCCCTAAGACCACATCATAATCGGCCATCGGGAACTCTATCAATCTAGCGGGTAACTCTCTACCGCTAACTACGATACGAAACGAAGAAAACACTCTATCTACACCCATAGTCCATTACCAGTAAGTATATTGAGCCTCACTGATAATGACTCGGGCTCCAGTCCTATCCGTGTCGCGAATCGTGCAGACATAAATGAATGCGATGTACCATAATCAAATAATACTGAAGCTGGAAAGGTGTTGACGAGAATAGTACCTGCCACCACCTCACATGGTGCTAATCCTTCTCTTCCATGGTCAAGGCCAGCACTTGACCATGCCTTTTGGGTGCGGGTCCCTTCTGTTGAAAATTTCTCTGCCTGCTCTGGATCAGGGCTTGGGCTTGGGCATACTGCTGCGGTCTCTACTGCTGGAATGCCTGGGCCTGCGTCGGCAATGGCCTCGGGAACGGGTACTGCTGCTGCTGCTGAACTGGTGCTGGTCCTCTAACTGAAGGACTAGAGAAAGCTGATGATGAACTCCCCCTGTTCGGGCATTTCCCAACCCTGTGGTCTGGGGCACCACAAACTAAGCACAAACCCTGTGCTCTGCGACACTCCGATACAACATGCCCCGGCTTCCCCTAGTATGAATATCCCACTGCGAAAGACTGCTTCTGCTGCTGAAGGGATGTCGGGGTTGAATGCTGAACCGACGTTACTGAGGCCGCCCGCCTCGGAACTGCAATGGTCAAAGCCATGGCCACCGGGGCTGGTGCTGAAGACTGATTCATCTGGCTGTGGGATCGCTTCTGACCCCCGGTCCTATCCACGATCCTCTGGGAGGTATACTCATGCCTCCTGGCTGCTTTCAGTACTGCATCAAAAGTCTGATGCTCCAACTGCTCCACTGCCAATAAGATCTCTAGATGGAGCTCCTGCTGGAACCGCTAGGCTCTATCGAACTCGGTCGCTACCAAGGTAGGAGCAAACCGACTGACTCTCGAAAACTCGGCCTTATATCCGTCGACCGTCCTGCCCATCTATTTCAGATTGGTAAACCTGGTCTGTAGATCGTACCGAGCTACAGCATCGAAATACTTGGTCTGGAATCTCTCTCTGAATACTGCCCAGGCAATGGGTGCCAATAATCTAACGGCATGCGCCGCCCACCAGCTGTGGGCAAAATCTAATAACTGAAGGCGCACTATGGCTACCTTCTCTTTCTCTGGAGTCCTAGCTGCTTCTAGAATCACCTCTGTATCCTGAAGCCAAGCATCTGCGGCGATAGCATCTTCACTGTCGTTGAAGAAAGGAGGGTTCAAGCGCTTGAAGTTGTTGGCCGTACTGTTACCCTGATGACCTCCTCTGGTCAGAGCACCCGCCACTGCCTGGTATAAGGCATCTCCTCGACGATCCTGGAAAGCTAACAATAACCTGATGAGACCCACCAAAGTGCCATCATCGGGCTCTACAGGCTGGATGGGATGAACTGGTGGCTCTTCCCTAGTTGGCACGACTCTGGAGGCAACTCCTGAATGCTGGGCTTGATCTCCGGGTTGCTGCTGGTCCACGGGAGGTGCTCCACCTTGCTGATTGGTAGGACCAGGAACAATGCCACTGAAGAAGATGACATACGGACCAATAAGGAAGGACCATGACAGATCAACGATACAAGCATGTGATCAGGTCAAGAATTTCAAGGATTTAGAAAGTACAAACAGAGATCAAGGGCGAGTACTGATTGAGACATCTATTCGGTAAACGCTCACATATCTTGATTTTCAAGACCTGCATGGGCCACTACTTAAACCATGTAACACCCCAGAACCAGAATACTAGAAAGCGGGGGCGTACATAGCCAGCTACGCATATTGAAGTGCGACCCACCTTGCTATACGGTCACGGCTGTGTAGATACATGAGGGTTTAACTACAATCCAACAGTCTCCTATGGTCAAGAACAAGCCTATTGTCTCAATCTCAAGCAAATGTAACAACAGTTACAAGATGTCAGAGCACCAAATATACAATAGTAAGGCGTCCCATACATTACATATTCGGATGTTCATGAAGCTAGTCGTACAAAATGTCAGGACTAGCAAGAGTTTTAGTCATACATGATTAACCCTAAGATTTGCCAATCATGTTACAGCCCGTAGGCAGACAGTAAATAAAGGTACAATACGAGCTAACACGTCCTCGCCGGCTAAACGCCTCAAAAGAATAATTTTATAATAAGTGGAAGGACAAAAAAACCCACTCGTTGCCAGGGTTACGCCTGGTGGTCACCATCTGGCTGGAAGGTAGGTAGATCCTCAGGTGCTGCTCCGGTATCTGGCCATACAAAATCAGCTAGATCAGACCCCAGAAAGAGCAAGTGCCATAAAGGGGCTTCACTTAGGAACTAAAACCAGCATATCACAAATGAATATAATTATAAAGATACTGTTAATAACAGAATAACAACAGTAGACTGAGTACGAGGAAACCATTCAAGTAGCCAGATTACAACCCTTAAACCAAACAAGGACCGGGCTTGCAGCCCTTCACCTGAATATAAACCCGTCTCAAATACTGTTGATAAAGTAAAACATGATGAGTTCGACATAGGGGAAATAAGACAATAAACGAAGAAAGGACACAGAACTGCTCCGGGAGCCAGGTTACAACCCTTAAACCAAACAAGGACCGGAGTTGTAACCCTTTGCCTGAACAGAACTGGACCCCTGATCTTTATTGTTAAGGCCAGTATAAATAATCATGCTATTGAAGTAAGGTAAAACATGACAATCATGGCATGGGGTACAATAAGACAATAAACGAAGAGAGGATACAAAACTGCTCCGGGAGCCAGTTACAACCCTTAAACCAAACAAGGACCGGGGTTGTCACCCTTCGCCTGAACAGAACTGGACCCCTGATCGTTATTGTTAAGACAAGTCACAATTAATCATGTCATACCACAATCTTGTACAGGATCAGGACAAGACTAAGCTGGACTAGATTCTATCCAATCAATCACGGCCAAGAAAAGAGTACGGCTTGATACTTTAACTAACTAGGGTTATCACAGGCCTAGTTACTAGCAAGATACAGTGAGATTATTCCACAGCCACAAGCTCTGCAGACCATCCGGTTATCCGGGTCGAATGTCCGTTCATGAAGGGTGCAACACATGACTGCGTGCTGGAATTGTGCCCTACTCGTCGATAGGCTACAAGTCCACTTAGTGCGCCCAGATAACGGGATTTCCAGTAGCTGGAAAATCTCTTCATGACTACTGAATTATTCTAGTTTATTAGCCTTAGTCAATTGCAGTAGGTATCCCTGACCGTGGTACTCAGGGATCCCTATCCTAGATATGATGTAAGACAATACTGGTTTATTTGTACAAACACAATCGCCCACGGTGTCTAGGTCATTCATACTTGTCATGCCAGGCTAGCTATCGTAACAGCATATCGAGATATATTATGTCAGTTTACTTGTCAAGAGTGCGCCACGGCGGGCCACTGTCGTGTCCATGGAACATATCAGAACTAACATGGCATAAGCATAAATGTGACATTTCAATTTAATAATAATAATATTAATAATAATAATAACAATAATAATAATAATAATAAAAGAGAACAAGACTGAGGAATGAGCCATACGGCTAATTGGATTCATACGGCAGAGGGCAGGCGCGCTTATGCGGGCTGGGACTGCACGCTCATGCGACTGGAAGAGGGCAGGACCATACGGCTGAAAGATAATAAGTTCTTGCGGCTGGAAGTAATGCGGGGCTCATGCGGCAGCGGGGAACTCAGGCTTATGCGGCTGCGGGAATGAAGAGGCTTATGTGGCTGAAAGTAATGCGGGGCTCATACGGCAGCGGGGAATCATTTGCATATACGGCTGTGGAGCTTGCGGGTCTATACGGCAAGAGTATGCAAGCTTATGCGGCTTCGGTTGAGCAGTACCATGCGACTGGGTCATGCCGAGCCCTTATGCGGCTGAACAAGGGACGGGTCTTATGCGGCCAAGAAGAACAAGTCATATGCGGCAATGGACTATTGAGTTCATGCGACTGTATTGTCATGCGGCTGGAAGGCTTGCCACATGGAATTCTATGTGGTCAAGTTCTGCCATGTGGCTAAGAAGTTTATGCGGCTGGGCCATGCAAGCCATACGTCTCAGCACAGTTCTTCTTCTCCACTAATCCGAAAAGAAGAATCACCAAGTCCATGGCTTCAAAGCTCATAATATTCTTCATTTGAGGTCGAAATCTAGACTTCTATGGGTCAAAATGAGGCAGAATGAAATTCTCTACAAGATGGAACCATCAAAACTTGAAAATAATAATGTTAAGTAGATCAAAACCTAAGAAATCCGAAAATAAAATAAACTTAGATCTACAAGCAATGAGCCATGGAAATTGAAAGTGCTAAGTACTAAAGTGTTTTAGAATGCTGTGAAGAAGAGAATGGAACAATAAAACTTGAGTTCCTCCATGAAGCAAGATGCACTTGCCTAAGCTCTCCTTCTCTCTCTCAGGTAGGTGAAGAGTAATGGTAGGGAAGAAGAAGAGTAAATAAGGAAAGAGAAAGGAGTAGGGTTAATAAATGGTGATGGTGATGGTAGGTAGGGGTTTTCTCCTTGGTCCATGATGAACCAAAAGCAACCCAAGCCGAACCAAGCCAAACCAAACAAGCCGAACCAAGCAAGGAAACATGCAATACGAGTCAAAATACGTACACGTATACCAAGATACGTAATACGAGCCACAGGCATTACAGTAACACATGTCAGTGTGCTGAAAATGTGCCCTGCTCGACGGTAGGCTACAAATCCCATGATGGGGCGCCCAGATAACGGGATTGCCTGTAGCTGGGAAATCTCTCCATGACTACTGGATAGTCTAGTTCTTAGCCTTAGTCAATTCAGTAGGTACCCCTGACCGTGGTATTCAGGGATCCCTATGCTAGACATGATGCAAGACGATACTGGTTTATTTATACAAACACAATCGTCCCCGGTGTCCAGGTCATTCATACTGGTCATGTCAGGCTTGCTGTCGTAACAGCATATCATGTCAGGTTTATTTGTCAAGAGTGCGCCACGGTGGGCCATTATCGTGTTCCGAGAACGTGTGCAAAATCTATATGGTTCAAGCATTCTCAGAGAAAACATGAGCATAAATATAACATTCTAATATAATAATAAAAAGGACAAGGACTATGGAAGGAGCCAGGCAGCTAAGGGAAAACAAGCTCATGCGGCTGCAGGCTCATGCGGCTGGAAAGAACGGGCACATGCGGCTGAAGAATACAGTGCGCATGCGGCTGGAAAGATGCGAACTTATGCGACTGGAAGAATGGGTCATATACGGCAGCGGGGAACAACTCATGCGGCTGGAGGAAATCAACGCCATACGGCCGTAGGGGAGTTAGGCTTATACGACCGAAAGAGAACAAGTCATATGCGGCTACGGTCGAACAGAGCCATGCGGCTGTGTCATGCCTAGGCCTTATACGGCTGCAGGGAAACGAGTTATATGCGGCAGCGGATTATTGAGTTCATGCGGTAGTATTACCATACGGCCAGGGAAAACTTGCCGCATGAAAGTCCATGTGGTCAAGTACTGCCATGCGGCTGGAAGACTGTTCTTCTTCTCCACTGGTCCGAGAAGAAGAGTCATGAAATCCATGGCTTCAATACTTCATAAATCCTTCATCCAAGGTCTGAATCCAGACTTCTATAGGTCAAAATAGGACATAACAAGATTCTCTATAACATGGAACCATCAAAACTAGATAATAACAAGGTTAGATAGATCAAAACCCAAGAAATTCAAAAATATAATAAACTTAGATCTACCCAAATTGAACCATGGAATTAGAAATGCTAAGTATTAAAGTGTGTTAGAATCTCATGAGGAAGAGAATGGAACAATAAAAACTGAGTTCCTCCATAAAGCAAGATGCACTTGCCTAGGCTCTCTCTCTCTGGTAGGTGAAGAGAGTAATGGTAAGAAAGAAGAAGAGTAAATGAGAATTAATAAGGAGAGAGAAAAGAGGATGGGTTAATAAATGGTGATGGTGGTAGGTAGGGGGGTTTCCTTTGGTTCATGATAAACTCAAAAGCAAACCAAGCCAAGCCGAACCAAAGCAAGATAAACCAAGCAATAAAATGCCCAAATATATCATGCAAGGAAACATGCAATACAAGTCAAGATACGTACACGTATTTCAAAATACGTAATACAAACTATGGTCATTACAATGGGTCGTGACACATAAGAAGTGGCCTGTGCCTATAAATAGGCTCTGAAGGAGAGAGAGAGAGAGCTCATTATTTTTCTCTCTTAGAAGTTTTCAAAAACTCTTCATCTTCTTCTCTAAGAACCATATCTCCCAAGGTCGTCAAGAGATCCGCAAAGGACAAGGGGGCTGCGCTGAATGGCTATCCTCCTGCGGTAGCGTCTTCACCAGTCCAGGACCCGATTCTGGGTGAGGGCACGCTTCAAAAATAGAGTCTCGAGCGTTAATTTGCGATGCTCAGACTTTTCTTCTGCCTGGGCGCATGCGTCTAAGACAACATACTTCTGTGAGCATCATTATGCGCCCACAGAAGTTATGTGCCAACACTGTGGTATACTATGCGCCCACATATTGCCATGTTATGCACCTATATGCCATTTGTATGTTATGTGCCCACGTACTGTTCGTGTGTTATGCGCCCACTTGTTTGTTTTGGGTGCATATTCCTTTGGGCTCATATCCCTTTAGGCGCATAGGAGCCCTTCAGTACTTTGTTTTTCTTGCAGATTTCTTAAGTCTGACTTTTTTCTGTCTTTGATTCTTTGAAGCATCCATATCGAAGGCTGAGACCGTTGTGAAGGAGGAGATGCTACCTCCTTTCATCAAACAAGAGTCACCGTTCGTTAAGGAGGAGGTGATACCAAAAATTGAAGAAAAAGAAGAGCTGGCGCCCATTGGAGAGGGATATACTCCCAAGATTGAAGCTGCTGTAAAGGAGGAGCCCAAGTCCGAGGGTAGTAGTACTGGGAGTTCTGACCCTCCTACCCCGGCTGAGGACCTTAATCAAATGGATCCTTCATATGCGAAATGGTTGAGGGAATGGTATATGTCTGACCACAACTAGGATTCGTGGGTTCCCATAAATGTCCGTATTTTGTCTTCGTATTTCTGTCTGTCTTTAGCTGTAGTTTATATTTTGCTTTTTTGAAAATCAATGTAATCCTTTACTTCTTGTCCGAATGAAGAGATGGAGAACTTTTTGATTTGGTCATGAGATGTAGTCCTGTGAATGTAACTGATTTTGAATAAACATAATACATTCGCTCCATTCTTTGCTTGTGGTATTTGTGGTGCTTGTATTAGGGGGCCTAATACAGCTTTTGTGTAAAGGGTATCCTGCTGGAGGACCCCTCTCTTTTTTTGTTTGGACCTATTGCCCCTTTGTGCATCTGGGAATACGAGCAAATAGATTTGAAGCAAAACCCAACAGAGGTAATATGGACGTGATAGGTTTTGTGGTCTTGACACCGTGTCTTTTATCCCGGGTTGGGTTCAGGTGTCAAGTCGGAAGACTATCGGTATCAGAGGTAATGTGGATGTGACACATGATAATCGGGAGTGGTTTTTAGTGGAATGGATTTTCTTGTCAGGTATCCCTTCCTGGAGCGGAAGAGACTCTCTAAGCTTCCTCTCCGACGACCTCCACTGAAGATGACGAGATAGCCCAGGAAGTCGTCAAAGCTTTCTACTCTGTACTGAAAGTGAAGCTTCCTGGAGTCCTGAATCGAAACACTGCCTTTGGCCCTGTGAAGGCTGTTGCCGAATGCCAAGTGGCGGCCCTCGAGAGCATTGCCGGCTATGAAAAGCGGGCTAATACTCTGAGAAAAGTTCTGAATGACCTGGAGGGTCAGGTGGCCAGGTTCTGGGATACCAAACAGCGGAGCCTGACGTTGCTGTTCCGTGCAAAAGATGAGGCTCTGATCATGGCTCTTGCGGAAGAGAAGGCTACTTTCCAGGCGAGAAAAGATGCCCTTGTTCGAGAGATCGACAAATTGGCTGACCAGTATGGTCAGTTCAATGCAGCAAGTGAGGCACGTGCCGTCTCGAAGAATGAACTGGATATGCAGATCACCGAGAGGTATAATCATATTGCGCAGATCCAGAACGAGATTGCCCAACTGGAAGCCGATTTAAGGGCGGGAACATCTGGACAGGGGGATTATTTGGCTCAGGCTTCCATGATCGTCACCACTTCTGCCCATTTAGAAGAACAGCTGGCAAAGTTGGAGGGAGAGCATCTGAGTCTGATCCTTTTCGAAGATGAAGCTGCTCGCCAAGAAGAGTCGTGCCGTCGAGCTACCGTAAAGTCTGAAGCCGAAGTCGCAGCTCTAAGAGACAACATAAACCGCCTATGTATCCCGTAGATTTTTGTAACTTTCTTCTCCTTTTTTTCCCAGCCGTCACGCCTCTTGTACCTTTTTTCCGTCTCTTGATAGACGTTCAAGTACAAAATAAAAAATCTTTTCAAAGTGAATGTGGCTTTGTGAAATATCGGTGCTGGAGGTAATGTGGACATAGTAAGGATATTTCTGGTGGGTATTCCGCTAAGAAATTTTGATGTGGATCTATTATCCATTTTATATTCAAGTTTATTGGAATATAGATAATAAGTTGAATGAAGCTGCTAGTAGAGGTAATATGGACGTAATAGCAGAGGATGTTATATATCTGACCAGAGGTAATATGGACATGGAAAGATATATAACATTAGGTGGGAGTGGATAGTTCAGAGGTAATATGGACGTGATTATCCTTGATAAATACTTTGCTCAGAGGTTATGTGGACATGGCAAAACATTTAATCATTCCAGTGGGGAAATAATTATCGAAAAATAATTCAGATGTGATAGGGACGTGACTTGTTTTCATCAAACCGAGTTTGGACAGGGTCAAAAAGGGGAATGATTCTACTGGGGAAATTTTTAGAGGACCTATTATCTAGGGTGTATTCACGACTCTTGAAATACGGATAATAGTTAGATAATTTTTTGAATCATATAAACATCGTACTGTACATTTACATGACTGAACACATGTGAACAAAAAAGGTTACATATAGTATTTCTTCAGGAACTTGCCGTTGATAGGCATCATGAGCAAGTCACCATCAGGCTTGGTTAGTCGATATGCACCGTTAGAATACACTGATTCTATGATGAAAGGACCTTCCCATTTAGACTAGAATTTTTCTTTTGTTTTGTACATCATGACCATTAGTCTTCTCACTGCTAAGACCAGATCGCCGATTTGGAAGATGATTTTCTTCACTTTTTTATTGAAGGCTCTGGAAAGGCGTGCTTGGTATAGCTCAATGCGCTGATGAGCTGACAAGCATTTTTCGTCTAGCACTTCGAGCTCCTGGAGTCGCAGACGATAGCTTTCTTCGATAGTCAACTCACTAGATAAGGCTACTCGAAGAGAAGGAATCTGGATTTCTAGGGGAAGAACTGCTTCGCTCCCATAAACCAGAGAGAATGGCGTACTGCCTATTAGAGTCCGGACCGTTGTACGATAGGCCCATAGACATTCATCGAGCTTTTCATTTTAATCGCGCTTGTTTGAAGACACAAACTTCTTGAGAAGTTTTATGATGGTTTTATTGAAGGCTTCTGCTAGCCCGTTAGCCGCTGGATTATAGACAGTAGAGGCTACATTCTAGATTTAATTTCTATCGCAGAACCGATAGAATGCATGGCTTGCGAACTGTGGACCATTATCATGGATGATCCTTCGAGGTAGACCGAATCGGTAGATGACGTGATGTTTGATGAAACTGATCACGTTTGATGCCTTCACTTCGGTAAGCGGTATAGCTTCTGCCCATTTGGAGAAGTAATCGGTTATGGCTAGGATGAACCGATGTCCTTTGGAGGATGGCGGTCCGATTGGTCCTATAACGTTCATGCCCCAGGCTTCAAACGGCCAAGATGCTACCGTCGGGTGTAGAAACTCCGAAGGTTGATGAATAAAATCGGCATGGAACTGACAAGCTTTACACTTCTTTGCATATTCAACGGCTTCTGCTATCATTATGGGCCAGTAATAACCCATTCGTTTGAGGCGATCTTGTAATTTGGGGCCTGGTTGATGTGCACCACAAACTCTATCGTGAGCCTCCCGGAGTGCATGTTTGGCTTTTGTGTCTGGTAAGCATCATAACAGTAGCTCGTCGTAAGAGTGTCGGTACAGCATCTTGGTAGCTGTGTCGTAATAAAATCTGAGGGATCGCCTTTGGATAGACGCTGCTTCCTTCGGGTCCTCGGAGAGGATTCCATAGACGGCGTAGTCTATGAAAGGAAATCTCCAGTCTTTAGCATCGATGTTTATTACCGTTGTGTAACTGTGATGAATATGTAAGACATTTTTCATACAGAATAGTTTTCAACCAGACACTATGATCGACTGCTGAGTATTAGTAGGAACGGTCAAGGAAGCAACGAGACCGGCTAGAGCATCTGCTTCTATATTCTGTAATCGAGGCACGTGCTCGATGAAGAATCCAGCGAAAGTAGACGCCAACTCGATTGTTGCTTTATTGTAGGGGATGAGATCTTCATGGCGAACTTTATAATCCCCTCGGACCTAACTAACTATTAGCTTGGAATCACCGTAAGCTTCTAGATAGTCAACTCCCAGTTGCTTTGCCAGTGGAGGCCGATTAATAGGGCATTATATTCGACTACATTGTTGGTGCATGGTTCCACGAGAGAATATGCATGATGTATAACCAGATGATCAGGTGACACGAGCACGATGCCAACTCTGGCTACAATATTTCCTTTGGGTCCTGCTCTTGATGTACCGTCAAAGAACATTCGCCAAATAGGGATTTCTTCAGTTACAGTGTTAGACTCCACCACTTCGTCGGGGATTTCGTCGTAAGGTTTGGATGATTCTGGCATCGGATGAGCTGCTAGAAAATCAACTAATGCTTGGCCTTTTACTGCCTTTTGAGGAACGAAGAGCATATCGTATGGAGTCAACAGCATTGCCCATGTAGCTAAACGGGAATTGAGAGAGTCCGATTTAGTCATGAGTATTCTGAGAGGGTTGACTTTGGATATAATGTGGATAGTCTGCCCAGACACATAGTGGCATGTCTTCTGGAAGTCAAATACAACTGCAAGATATTCTTTCTCCACCGGTGTGTATCTGTGTTCGGCACCCACCATTGTATGGCTGAGGTAGTAGATTGTCTGTTCATGGTCGCCTTCGTTCTTCTGAACTAATAGGGCACCAAGAGAATGGTCCATAGCGCGTATATATAGTAAGAAGGGCTTCCCCATTATTGGAGCTACCAATACTGGAGGGCTTGTAAGATACGCCTTGATGTCGTCGAATGTGCGTTGATATTGTTCAGTCCAGACGAAAGATACGCCTTTCTTCATGAGCTGAGTGAATGGTTGACACCTTCCAGAAAGGTTTGAAATGAATCGTCTGATGTAGGCTAGCCTTCCTTGTAGTCCGCGTAGCTCTTTGAGGTTTCTTGGAGGATGCATATCGAGGATAGCCTTCACTTTTTCTGGATTAAGATGTATAGCCTTTGAAGTGATGACGAAACCAAGAAACTTGCCGCTGGAGACTCCCAAAATAGACTTGGTTGGATTCATCTTGAGTTGGTGTGCACGCATTAGTTCGAACACCATTCTCAAGTCTTGGAGGTGGTTGCCCTTGAGACGACTTTTAACTGCGATATCGTCTACGTAGCACTCTACAGTTTTTCGTAAATGATCATAAAAAATTGTGTTCATGGCTCGCTGGTATGTCGCCCCTCCATTCTTCAATCCGAAGGGCATCACCGTATAGTAGTATACCCCCAACGGTGTTCGAAAAGATGTGTGCTTCTCGTCGTCGGAGAATATCTTGATCTGGTTGTAGCCTGAGAACCCATCCATAAAGGACATCCACTCGAAGCCACAAGTATTGTCGATCATTACATCGGTAATCGGTAGAGGGAACTTGTCCTTCAGGCATGCAGAGTTCAAATCACGGTAATCGATACAGACTCGAACTTTACCGTTTTTTTTCATGACTGGAACGATGTTGGCAACCCAGTCTGGGTGTTGTTCTTCGTGAATGAATCCACTGGCAATGAGCTTCTTGACTTCATTCTCGATGGACTCCATGACGTCTGGTCGGAATCATCGTTGTTGCTGCTTCACTGGCTTAGATTTAGACGAAATATTCAGACGATGTATGACGACTTTAGGGTCCAAGTCTGGCATGTCTTCATAGCTCCATGCGAAGACGTCGATGTATTCTCTTATAAGCTATATAAGAGATTGACGTTCATCGCCAGATAGACTTTTGCTGATGAAGATTGGTTTGAAAGATGATTCATCTCCTAAATTGACTTGGATGACTTCGTCTTCGGTAGGTGGTTCACGTTGTTCGAAGTGCAGCTCCCACCTAGTATCCATCTTTTGAGCCCATTGTTCAAGCTTGATTGATTGAACATCGTCTGTAATTTGGTCAACGGAAACCATATTGACAGACAGAGTTGTCTTTAGCATGTCGTCGATGCTGGAGTCTGAGTCCTAGAGGGAGGAATCAGAAGAATGAGAGTACCGATATGCTTCATCATCTGATCTTTTGGGAGTTGTTGGAGGAGTGACATAACCCAAACCAGCACCGCTTCGTTGATAGTAGTTCTCGGGTTTGCCGGGATGAGCAAAGTATCGTATTGGCAACCGTCGTCCTCGGCCGTAATTTAGACCATGGTCGCTTTTGATGTCATATCCCATGTTCTAGATGATATTCTTGGCCTGCCAACTGTACCGAAAAAGTTACATTTTCCCATAGTCATAGTCAGCTTCTGTGTTGTGCTTGGGAGAAGTAGAGTCTGGAACAAACTTTCTCTCGCCAATTATACGACCGAAGATGATTAGTTCTTCATCCTTCTATCTAGCTGGAACGATGAAGTAGAGGATATCTTCTGGGTAAACTTTTTTTTATAGGTGAGGCATCATGACCGACATGCAGAGGTGTAGTCCTATGTCGTGCTCTAGAGCGTATATCGTATCTGTGCAGTGGTTTACAGATTGATAGACATCGGGGTAATTCAAAGATAAACCTTTACTAAGGAAATACGCAAGTTCATCTTCAGGGATAACATCATCCGATGAAGGTACATTATTATGAGTATTGATATAATCATTGAGAGGATCATCATCTGGAAGAGGAGCCACAATCGTGGCCGAGTTCACTACGTAGGATAATTCTTCAGGATTGGGAGGACGGGCATCAGTAGGTTCCTCCCAGGGTATCTTGCTGAGAGTGATGGTTAATGGTTTGACCTTGTCAGGGTTTTTCTTTTTCACCGAGATTGTGAGAGGCTTCGGAGTACTTTTTGGAGTGGTATGTCCTTTGCCGCGGATGATCAGGGGACCATCATTAGAGGATGAACTTGCTTCAGCTTCATTGTCAGCTTCGTTGCCGTCATCCTTGGGGGGTTGAGATTGGTAAAGCACCGAATCTCCATATTAGGCTTCGATGCCCTTAAAAGGATCGACATCGGCAAACTTCGTCTTTACGACACCGTCACTGTTGACGTATTTGAAGCACTGGTAAAGTTTGGAAGGAACGATCATGTCCTCGTGTATCCATGGACGTCCCAATAAGACGTTGTAGGATACATTGGCATCGATCATATAGCGAGAAACCTTCGTTCGGAGATCACCGATCTGGTACTTGAGACGGATCTTGCCCAGTGGGTGGCTTCTTCCAGCATTGAAAGCCATGATAGTTGTATCGGTTGCAGATTGCTTGTGCAGAGGGATTCCTAGAATTTGACGCAAACTTCTAAGGATGATGCTGAGGGAGAAACCTGAATCGAACAGAGACAACCTGGCAGGTATATTGGCCAGCTGTGCTAGTATGTCAAAGTTGTAGGGCCGATCCATGCCTTCGAAAGCTGGCGCCTTCAGAGATTTGTCAAACCGAGTCTCCTTCTGCTTGGCTTTGTTCGTAGTTGGAGGCTTAGACGGGCCGGCTTCTGAGCTTGTGGGGGTAGCAGGAGGCTTAGAAGGTACTGCTTCTTCTTGTACGGGGTCGTATGTCCGAAGATAAGTCTTTTCCGATCGCGTCTCGCCAGATAGAATCTCGTAGACGGGAGAGGATACCATATGGCATGACTTGTATTTCTTGCCCCTTTTTGCTTTGGAAGGTACCACCCCCTGCGTCACTTCTTGTACAAGATCCGGATGGACCCACATGATCTCACCACGTTCTGTCGTGAGTGGCACCAAGGTAGAGTTGCGAGCTGACGGTAGGTTGACGACTTCCATTATTGCCTTGGGAATCGGGACCACGCCGTCTGGGACTTCTATGGAAGAAAAGTCACCAAACTGAAGAAAGATCATGTTAGAAGATACGACCTTGTCTTTAGCTTCGAGGTTGATCACTTGGCTGTCGATAAGCTGTCGTATCTTCTTTTTAAGGACAATGCAGTCCTTGGTGGAATGGTGCACGTACTGATGGTAGAGACAGTACTTGGGATCGTTGAGCTGGCTCGCCTCTGCAGGACGTCGTGGTGGAGGCAACGTCAGCTTATTACCCTTCGTCAATGTGTGAAAGATGGTAATAACATCGTCTTCATCAAAGGAGAAGGTCTCCTTAGGCTTGTCGGAGGCATCCTGAGAATTGGAAGCTCCTTTGGAAGTGTCGACCTTCAGGACTTCTTTCCCTTTACCCCCACGAACAGGGATAGTTTGAGGATGCTTGCCCTTGTCTTCAAATTTGGGTGTTTTCAACCCCAGTAGTTCCAGGTTAGGAACGTCATTTTCAGCAGCATCAGCGGCCCCAATGAAAGCGGACCATATATCATACTTATGTATACCCAGACAAAACTTCACCGTAGGGAGGAAGTTATGTCGACAAGTATCCATAAGTTCTGAGTCTAGTATGCCGAAGGGCATCTTCAGTGCTAGCCGCCTGAAGCGTTAAATGAAGGCGATGACAGACTCAGTCCTCCTGTGCTTGGTCTCGATGAGGGTGGACATACTAACATGCATGCCACTCTCATAAAACCTGTTGAGGAACAACCTTTCCAAGTCTTTAAATGAATTGATACATCCGTCAGGCAGACTGCAGAACCATTCGAAATCTACCCCCTGCAAGGTGCTAATAAACAGCTTCGACAAGAACGGATCGTCTCTGGGCAAGTGTAGAGTCTGCGTGTAAAACCCCTAAATTTTTACTATATTTTTATCGATTTTTGGTATTGATTTAAAAATTTTGTATTGTACGTCGCATTTTCGTATTGTACGTTGTGCGCAAAAGACGTATTTCGTAATTGCTCGACGAATGCGAATATGTGCGAGCGTACATATTTTTAGAAAAAATGTTTTCTTTATATTTTATAGTTTCAAAATAATATGTAGTAATTACTTTTACTTACTTAAATTTGTGAAAAGCGTCGCATCGAAATTTCAAAAATAATTTATTAATTTTTATAAAAAAAAGTTTTTTTATTTTAACTTAAGATATTCTTCTTTTTTTAAATGTCCTATCATATGCGAAGTACGTGAAAATTTAATTCGTGTATATTTTTATTTTTCGAAGGCTAATTGTATTTATTTATTTTTAACAAGTATTTTAAATAATCGAATAATTGTTTGAATTTTCGAAATTTTATTTATTTTTATTTTTAGAAAATATATTTTGAATTTATTGTGGTAATTTAAACTTGGATTAGATTTTATTTAATTTAAATAAGTTTAACTTAAAGATTGGAAACATCTATATTAAATTTGGATTTGAAAATTTCTAGATTTAATTGAGTTGGATTTGAATTTGGATTTAAATTTATATTTGATTTATAAAGGATTAGTTTAAATTGATTTGAGTCAAATAATATTTATCTACTAGTTTTTAAATAAATCATAATTCTTATCCAATTGGGAATTCCCACATCCTATAAATAGGCAGGTACTCGTCCATATATTTCTACCATTCACAAATTCCTACAAAACTTTTCTCCATACGTGCGTGCATCGTGTCCGTGACAACCCAAGCTAGCGTGCACCGTGTCGGTGTCAATCTTATTCCAGCTGTTGTACAGTTATCCGTCTCGCGTCGGGACAAACCCCCGGCACGACACACGCCGACACGTCGACAAAACCCTAACCATACACCTTCCCGACAACTGCCACCGTTCCATCGCCACCAACGTCATCTCCGACAACCCCCTCACAAACTCCGGCCGCCCCGGCCGCCAACTGCCAACATCCCATCAGCCACCATCACTGCCTTGTTCCGTCCACCCCGTCGACTCCACAACCCCGAACACCATCTTCCGGCCACCAATACCACCATCTCCCTCAAATTGTCGGCCACCAACCACCGGAACTCCCATCATCACCGTTCTCCACCACCATACCCAACCGTCCTGGCCGACCCACGACCACCCTACTGTCCTCTACCGCAGCGACGTCACCACGCTGCTGGTCATCACCTCCACCCTCTGTTAAACCCCCATGACTCCTCATCATCATCAACAAGAGAGAAAACCCCAAATCAAAGAAGCAAAACCCTAACCTGTCCGCGCCGACGCCCGAGCACGCACCCCCCGGCATACGGCGTCCGCAGCCCACCGCCGCGTGATCCGTTCCCCACCGGAGCGCCGACTGCTCCGTCAACCCCCGCAACTGCCGGTGCTGGAACATACCTCGACGCCGGATACCGGTGCCGCACCCTCCGCAAATGCCGCTATCTGCGGTTGAGTCCGCCGCCGCGCCGGCCTCCGGCCCTTCAGAACAGGAGTGCACCGCGCCACCGCGAGTAGCTCCAGATCCGGCCTCGACGAGCCCGTGGTCACCCGGCCGCGCCCCGCACGAGAACTCCCCTCCGCCCGCCTCCGGCGAGCCCCACACCTCGCGCTGGTCGAACCCCCTTCGCCGCCGCCTCGCGGAGCCCGACCAAGACTCTGGTAAGCTTCTCCCTTTCCCTTTTCTACAGCTCTCTCTCTCCCCTTCTGACTTTTTTCCTTTAAAAACGAACAGTAGTAGTTATTATTATTATTATTATTATTATTATTATTATTATTATTATTATTATTATTATTATTATTATCATTACTGTTATTATTATTATTATTATTATAAAAAGGGAAAGGGGGGAGTAACTGTGTAGTTTCTTTTAGGAGTTATTATTATTATTAATTATTATTATTGTTTCATGTTTTTATTACATAGTTAGTATATGAGATTTCATTTACCAGTATAAGTATATTATTATTATTCTTATTATGATTAATATTATTATTAGTATTATCATTATTATTATTAGTATTATTATTAGTGTTAATAAATGTTATCATTGGTATTGTCATTAGTTTTATTATTAATATTTAGTATATTTCTTTCAAAAATACATATAATTAATTTTCTAAAGTACAGATAGTTTTAAACCCTAAAATATAATTGTATCAAATTCGTATGACTTTGGACTTTAAAATATTAGTGTACCTAATTAAATTATAGTTTGGTAAATAAATAATAATGTTTATATTTCAAAATATTACATTAAAATATTTTGATCCAACAAATAGCTTCCAAAGTATAAAATATTTTTCCAGTATTTTCATGTATTATCTAAAATATTTTTGAGATATAAAGTTGTACCTAAATTATATATTTACAAACTTAGAGTTAGCCTAAAACAATTTTTGATTAATAAAGTATTTACCAAAAATATAGTTTCACTAATAAAAATCTAGTTTTAACTATTATAAATTCTAAACATGGTATAGACACCTTTTCTACAAACCTCATCTATTGTCAAGTCTTGACCATGACTGATCATATCTTCTATTTTCTCACGAATTTTGGATACCTACTTCAACCATGGCTATTGGACGCAACGGAACATGTCGAAACATTACACTACTCCAGGTGTCCCCACAGGCAAGACACCTTGCCTTCACTGTTTAATTTCTTGCTCAATACCATGCATGTTTTAATTGTTGTCCTTTCAAAACCAAATGTAGTTGCAAATTATTATATTTTAGTTTTCTTTTTTCGGCCTAGAGTTAAGGGACCACCTTTGTTTGTGCCGCATTCATGGGCCGACACTTGTGTACCACGATGTCACATGTCTCATATAGATTCAGACTTGCATACCGACCGTACATCGGTGCGTACAGAACGAGCGTTAGGATATAACTGCTAATATAGTTGTCTAGAAGACTTAGCGGTTATTAGAAATATCGTGGTGTGGATTCAGCACGAGTAGTGCATGGAGAGGGTGAAGACAGTTATTAGGCGCATGGGCTTTCACACCTTTACTTTCGTCTAGCTGCCATTTGTGACTCAGTCGAGAGCTAGTGGCCGTGCATTTATTTATTTTTCTCTAGATGCCACTAGTGCCTCGGTTGAAACACAAATGTGCCGTGCATTTACCTTCGTCTAGCTGTCGCTAGTGACTCACCCAAGAGCTAGTGGCCGTGCATTTACTTTTTTCTAGATGCCACTAGTGCCTTGGTTGAGACGCTAATGCATCGTGTTTCTAGTCTCGAAAGCCCTTGTATGGAACGTTGTCTTCAAATTGCATTTTCACATAGAATGGTTAAGACCTTTATCTGTTTAGTCACATATATTTTTCTGTTGAGATTTTATTATTCAGTTATTGGCATGATATTATGTGTCTTATTACGTCTCTCTGAGGACCTGGTTATCTCGCCAGATGTGTGCTCTTATCTTTCGCAGGTGTTCTAGCTCTAGCCGTGTTCATCGCTATTTCTTCGAGGATGATTGCGCTTGGATCGTCTTCAATTAGGAAATTGTGAACGCTTGTGTTATTTAAATGATTAATTAATTATTTATAAGTAATTAATTAATTATTAGATATATATTAATTTTATTAATAATTTCAGAATATAAAATTATAGTAATAAGTATTTCATACTTATTATTGTATATTATTATTATTATTCATAATTATTGGTATTGATTAGCTAGTAATGATGGTTTGATATTAATTATTGATTAATTAGCAATTCAATATATGGTTTAATTTGGTTAATTAGTAATTAATTAGAGTTAATGCTTATATAGGATTATTTGCTTTGCGGGACTCGGACTCTATCTTGGACTCGGATACGCAGTTGCTGGACACAGGCAAGTACACCTTGCTTGACTTTACTATGCAGTATTACATTTGACCAGTTATTGCAGTTGTGTGCACTCGTCACCATTTATGACTACCCTGTGAATAGTTAGTTTAACTTGACACGTCTCAGACACGCAGCACATATGAGTGAGTTGAGTGCAGAGATTTTGTGTTGATTGGCCATTAACATGTGATCTTGAGTTTGTAGCAGTGGTTAGTTACATTATATGTATATTGCCGTCTTGCATATTATTTGTACCGTGTATACGGTACAAGTATACATTGGGTGGGGAGAGTCTACTAGTGGTGTATGAGAAGTCTGTTTCCAATGTACGCTGGATGCTCGTAGCCCCTCGTTCTCAAACCGTAGAACGCTTGGTGGACGTTTCTTCTTCTTCTCCCCCTCTCATGTGCCACTAGAGATGTCTCACAAGCATTTACACTTAGTTGGTTAGAACACCCTTAATTGTGTACTTCGTATTTCCTGTCCTTGTTTGGCTAAGGAATTTACGTAGTAGCATATTTATTAGTTACTTTTACTTTACTGTTCAGTATTTTCTTGCATGTTATCTCTGTGTATTTGTTATGTCCCTCTGAGGACTTGGTATCTTTTCCAGAGCCTGACGAGGATTCTTATCCGACTGATTACGGAGTAGCAGGATTAGACGACGACCTTGAGGTGGAGCCGCAGCCTTGATCCTCTGGAGGCTAGCTTCATCTTCTGATGTGGGTTCATTTCCTGTATTCAGTTATTTCCTACTTTCCATTTCATTTCATTCCAGATGTATTATTCCGTGATTGGTCTTTCTTTTGACATTTATTGTGACTCTAGGGACTCTCTCTACAAATATCTATTATTTATTTCATGGATGAGACTAGATTTTTCTGCCTGTGATGTTATTTATTAGTTATACTTCAGCGTACTACAATCGAATCATAGTCCATTAAATTGGGTTTAGCTATGCTAGATTGTACAGCTGGCATGCCACGTGTTCCCAATCCGATTATTTGGAACTGGGGCGTGACACATATATCCCCATAAAAATATTTATACAAAAATATAAGAAACATATGAGCAATATATAAATGAAAATAAATTATATATCCTTAATAAGCATAAGAAATTATCACAAGATCAAAAACATGCATAAATATGCTTTGTCAGACAAAGATGTAATTGATTCATAAGAAGTTAATCACAATAAAATTTGAGAATCAATAGTGAATATATTATGCAAGCACAAGGTTAACATAAAAGTATATGTATATACTTTTCAAGTAAATAGAAGACTTGTGCTAAACATACATACTTACAAAATTCCGATCAAAGTAAATATGACATGTTAAAGACAAATCGATAAGAAATGACCATTAAAAAGATATTAAAGACGAAGAGTCAAAACATATTCACCAAAACAAAATTAAGCTCCTATGCATGCTTCAAGAATAAAGATAAAAAAGAAGAGCATACATAGATAAATGTGCCACACTAATAAAATACTATATAGTGTGAACTAAACATTTAAGATAAACAGCTAGTCAAGCTAGGATTATGTCTCACATTGATTCAAACAATAAAAAATTTAAAAGATATCAATGAAAGCTAATAGTAGGAAGTCAATAAGAACATGCTAGATATTAAAAACTATTTAGGAAGCATGTTACCGAATTGGTTCTAGTAACCATACTTATGTTGGTACAATTGCTTAGAAGATGACCTTTTTAGCTTTGCAATCACCAACATGCTCCATGGTTCTAAGGTTCAGCATAAGTAGCTCCACCTGAAATATTAGGTGAAGACTTTGGTTGAAATGCTTCAGTCCCAAAATACTTAGGACTAGGTACGTATCCATGCCAGCTGCATACATACGAATCATACTCTAATATATAAAAATCTCGTATGAATACATAGCTGTAAAATGCAGTAAACCAAGAGTAATCTAATCTCATCCACAAATGAAGGATAAAAGATATCATAAAATCAACTGTAATAAGTTTTTGTACAATAAGTTGGGCGGAGACAAATCTACTACCAATAAGTAAGGAAAAATATACATGGAAACAGAAATGATTTGGCGGGAGTAGCAAAAAAAGTCCCAAGGCACGTCATCTCCGAATGAATAGAGAAGATCACGACCTTGACTAGAACACCTGCAATATCACAGAAGCACACACCTGGAGAGATAACCAGGTCCTCAGAGGGACGTAACAAGATACAGGAAGAACATGCCATATGAACTGAATGTAAATGCACCATAAAATAAAGATAAAGTAAGTGTCCAAATCATAACACGGCTCAATATCCCATTATCAAAATAGTAGGCTACCCCTACAACCAAACAAGGACAAGAGGTAACATACTATTCCGCAATGTGACATCTTCCCATGTTATGACTGGAATATAACATTTACTAAGTCTCCTAACCTTTTTAGTAGGCAATTTAGAAGACATCTCGATGTATGGGCAGGTGAAGGCTGACTCCCCCAGGACAAGGTAACAACTCACAACACGCACACGTCAAGTACCAATACTATCAGCTGACATAACTCGAGGCTAGCGGCCCACGTGACCCATCAGTCCACATAGCACGAGGCTAGTGACCACCGTGACACGACTATCGTAGTACGCAGTTACTACGACTTTTGGACTTGGGTAGCCCATACATTTAAATTTCTTCTCCCTTCCAAGGTCACTAATAGAAGGTAGTTCGCTAAAACTAGGTCCATATGCAAACAAAAAGGCAAGAAGGAAAAATAACTGAAAGCAAAATATAGTGAACTAAAAATAACAAGTAATAGATCCAACTAAAAACAGATAATAAATATGCAATAAATAAATAAATAATGATGCATCTAATTATAAACAGTAAATAAGGCAAGGTATCTTGCCTGAGGTTATGTGCAAAAGAGAATAATCTAGTAGCTCGAACAGACAATAAACGAAGCAAGAAAAGCCAAATCCCACAGATGACTCCGGATGCTGCAACAAACATCACGAACGAGTTTGGAATAAAAAATATGTCTAGGAAACGTCTGTCCAAAAGTTAAATTCTGGAACAGGAACAAAATCGTAATTTTAGGTCAAAACGATGTCCGTCGTTGGACCTGCTTTGCAGCGAAATGTGCGCCAGAACCTATGGTCTCTAAAGTCGTCAAACTACATGTCTACAGATTTTTTTGATGAGACAAACCCAATAATATGTCCAATTTTGGATTCCTGTGGACCGTGCACAAAATTGCCCGTTGAGTAGGATTGTGGGCCCGCCAAGATGGTGTCCCGATCAACCTTCTCAGAATTGAACCAAACTTGGCTCACAGTACCAGAAAAATATTTCGAGTCCAATGGCACAAGTTTTGTCGCAATTTGATGAGTGTACACGAAGTTGTGACTTAATTTGCAAAAGGTCGATACGGGGTATCTCGGCGGATACGCACTGGTTTCGTCGCGCACATGCAACGAAATTGGGTTCTGTCAGTTCCCACACGTCGACAACTTCCATACGCGCCTTTTGATGCATATAGTGCGCGACCACGTCGCCCGATTTGTCGGGGCGCACGTCGTATCGGGTGTTTTTCAACTTTTTGAAAACAGAATTTTATATTTTTTTTGAGAACTTTAACTACGTGTAACTTTTTACATACTAGATAAAAAGTGAATCCATAAGGTGCGTTAGAATCTCGGTTATGTTGTCTTTGACTATCTTCAATTAGTTTCTACAAAATCCTATTGTACAGAAAGAAAAGTGGCCGACAAGTTGGTATTTTAAAACAGTTTTTAATATTCCAGAAAAGTAGTTTTTCTCCAACTTCGTCTCAATTTTTTGAGCAAGTTGGATGGCCATGTCAAAATCCACCTAGGGGATCTCGAAGAGGGTCATGTGGGCTTTCTTCACGAATTTACGGAATCAAAAACGAATAAGAATTGAGAGAGAAATCGTACGGTAAAGTTAGGTACCTTAATTTTAATATCTGTTGTTCTTGTTGTCGTCGTTTGTTGTTGCCGCTGCTGTCGCGAGGCTGTGTTGCAGCGCACGTGGCTGGGCGCGCTTGCCAGAGAGAGACGGACGAGGGTGGAAGGAAGGAGAAAAGATTCGGATTAGGGTTTTTCTAAAAACTTAGATGTATATAGCTTATATATATATAAAGGTTGGGAGGGGGAAACACTACCAAAATAAGTCATATCAGCGACGTATTTAGCGACTCCAAGAAAAAACGTCGCTAATTTTTAGGGGTTTAGCGACGTTTATCTAAGACGTCGCTGTTTGTCGCCAACAGCGACTAATAGCGACGTCTAGCGGCTACAATTTGTTAAATGGAATCTGCGTCGCAAGTTTGTCAGTACACGTCGCTGATATAGCAACGTGTAGCGATGCATTTTAAGCAGTGTCGCCGTTTATTAAATATCAGCGACGTTTAGCGACGGCCGAAAAGGACGTCGCTAAATGTTTCATATAGGCTGCGAGGGTTTCCTTTTCGATCATTCACAAATTCCCCCCCCCCCCCAATTTTTCGTGCGCTCCTCCTCCGCAACGCTCCTCCGACGATTTCCCTCCTCCGGCTTCCTCCTCCGCGGCGCTCCTCCGGCGATCTCCCTCCTCCGGCCTCCTCCTTCTCCTCCTCCTCCTCCTTCCTCAGGTGGCTTCTCCTCAGGTAACTCTCCCCTGTCCCCGTTTTCTAGTTTCTTCTCGTCTTCTAGCTCTCTCTCTCGCTTCTAGTTCGTGTCCACGAGAGCGTGGACTCGCTGCGGGGGACATGAGACTCACAGTAGACTCGCTGCGGGGAACACGAGAGCGTGGACTCGGTGACACCTATTTTTTTGGTTTAGACACGTCGTGTCCCACTGTGAGGACACGAGACTCATAGTATGACACCTATATACTGATACTGGAGTTATTTTGGCATATCAACTGTCAATTTGATGTTTTGCTTGGATTCGAATTCTAATTTAGGGTTCGAGCCCTATTTACTGATACTGGGAGTTTTTTGGGCATTTTCAAGGTTTTGAAATGATGAATAAATTGACTAATAATTATTATCGAGCCCTATAAAATTTTAGCTATGTCACGAAGGATGGATACTAATCCTGTTAATGAGTTTTCGCTTAAGTATTCTCGACAGTTGAGTATGATTTAGCTCACTGACATTACTGAAATATGGAATGATTAGTGTAGGGTATGTTGGTCAGGTTTTGGCAGAGTTAGAATATGATAGTATGTATGTTACAATTAACAAGGAATGCTGTTGACACCAAATGTTGCACGACAGGTTACTTGAGTAACCTGGAATGTTTTACCTACTGAAACAAATGGTTTGGGCAAGGGTGTGTATAGGTTTGTCATCTGATGGTATGGGATTTTGCCTGCCAAGTTCTGAACAACAGTCTAGGCTGCCTACTTAGTTGAAAGTCTTAATTAGACTTTCTGTTCAGTACCCTTTGACTGAATTAAGTTGACCTGAATACCATATTTTAAATCCTAAATCTAAGTCTGTCTGCTGTTCAATTCATGACAGGTTATCTTGTTAACAGTAAATGCCTTCCTTTTTAATATATGTGAAACTCAGAGGTAGGATAATCCAGTACAAATTAGGGACTGTCATGTTCAGGTAGTTGGTACCAGTATTTAAGACTAGTTTAATTTATATAATTTAATGTTAAAGGCAGATAGGTAGGTCCTGTATGAGAGACTGGATACCTAGGTATGATGGCTTGGCTAGTTCATGATACCTACAGGAAATTTGTCTATTGATATGGACTTAGATAAATTTCTATTGGGAAATGATATTGGAATAAGGATTTACCTTAGAATAGGCTTATCTGAACAGTGATATCAGTTAGCAACTGTTTTCTGAGTTTGAATGTCAGGCATTTTGGAAAAATAGTGAGATACACCAAGTCAGACACTGTTCCTTCAGCCATTCGACTGGCGAGGTAGAAATCTATGTACGACATTTGCTATAAGAACTTTGCATTAATCTACGGTACGACATCGTGATCAGGACATAGTCCCTGCAGCCATTCGACTGGCGAGGCAGAAACTATGTAGCCATAGATAAAGTTGACTGTCCTCCGACCCCCATCCCTCGGCAATGATGATACGACAACCTATCACTACATCTTTTAGTAGTAGATAATGTCTTAGTATTACATTTTGTGTGTTCATCTTATTGATTCTGTTACATCCTTCAGATACTATATTCGATAAGAACATATACTACACCATATGTACAGAACATAGATGATTCACACTAATGTATGCTGGAATGAATTTTGGGTTGTGTTCTGAGCCATCTGTTCTCACACTTGACAAAAAATCGAATATAACCTTTTTAACTGCCATTCGACTGGCGAGACAAAAATCTATGTACGACATTTGCTATAAGGAATTTGCATTAATCTACGGTATGACATCGTGATCAGGACATAGTCCCTGCAGCCATTCGACTGGCGAGGCAGAAACTATGTAGCCATAGATAAAGTTGACTGTCCTCTGACCCCCATCCCTCGACAATGATGATACGACAACCTGTCACTACATCTTTTAATAGTAGATAATGTCTTAGTATTACATTATGTAGGTTCATCTTGATTCTGTTACATCTTTCAGATACTAGATTCGATAAGAACATATACTACACCATATGTACAAAACATAGATGATTCAAACTAATGTATGCTAGAATAAATTTTGGGTTATGTTCTGAGCCATTCGTCCCCACACTTGGCAATTATGCATGTGAAATATATCGTTGAAGAACATAAAACTTGTGGTCGTACAATCGTCACTTTCGTGCGTCAGTTCATATCGGTCTTCACTTTCTGCAATAATTATCTTAAAATGGATATGAATTACTATCTGCAGAACCGTTTGTGGATATGTACAATCGTCATCCTGATGAATTATTATCTGTGTCAATCTTTGCAGAATTATCTTAAAATGGATATGAATTACTATCTGCGGAACCGTTTATGGATGTACAATCGTCATCCTGATGACATGTGCGGTGTGCGGGATAAATTTATACAGGGTGTGCAACAGTTCCTGCAGTTTGCCAAGGCGTTCCTTCAGTACATGGACCGTACAAAAATTAAGTGTCCATGTATGAGATGTCATAACTTGAAATATCATTCGGAAGTGGATGTGACATATCATTTGTATTCGAGGGGTTTCATGCCAAATTATTATCAGTGGACCGCACACGGAGAACTTGTGCCTTTAGCCTCCGAGCCGGAGCCTTATGTGGAGCCTTATGTAGATGTCCACGAGCATGCTGATTACGACCAAGGGTGGACGAACATGGTTTTCTATGCTGCGGGGCCTAGTTTCGATCCGAACAATCAATATGCAGCTGAGGAGGCACCGAATGCCAATGCAGCAAAGTTCATGGAGTTGCTGGAGAATGCAAGGACTCCTTTATATCCTGGTTGTGATGACCATTCACCGTTGGAGGTGATTACAAGATTGTTGAGCATACAATTAGATTTTAACATGTCTCAAGAATGCTACAACCGAATCCTGGAGTTAATTAAAGATATATTACCGGAGGGTGGCAAGTTACCTAAAGACTTCTACCGATCCAAGAGAATGGTGAGATCGCTCTGGATGGGGTATGAAAAAATTGATGCATGTCGCAACGGATGCATGTTGTACTATAAAGACGACAAGGATGAAGACGCATGCAGATTTTGTGGTGCCGATCGCTTCAAGGAAACTAGTACAACAAGGACTTCTGGTGCACGCAAGCCAACAGATTCGATACACTATTTGTCTTTGACGCCGCGGTTACAGAGGTTGTTTATGGCAAAGGAGACATTTGATAATATGAGTTGGCACAAGCGGGAACAAATAGATGGAGTACTGGATCATCCATCCGACGGGGAAGCATGGAAGCACTTTGATCGAGTGTATCCCGATTTTGCTTCGGAGCCGCGTAATGTCAGATTGCGGCTTTCTTCCGACGGTTTTACCCCATTTGGACTTTCGGGCTCACAATATTCTTGTTGGCCTGTGATTGTTACTCCGTACAACTTGCCGCCTTGGATGTGTATGAAGACTCCTTACATGTTCCTAACTGTTATTATTCCAGGTCCGAAGAAACCGAAAAGGAACATCGATGTGTACTTACAGCCCTTGGTAGATGAGCTGAATCAGTTGTGGGAAGTAGGTGCAACCACATATGATATTTCCAGAAAGCAGAACTTTCAGATGAGGGCCGCACTAATGTGGACCATCAATGATTTCCCGGCCTATGGAATGTTATCGGGTTGGAGCACCCATGGTCGTCTCGCATGTCCGTATTGCATGGATCGCACTAAGGCTTTCCGTTTGAAACACGAAGGAAAATCGTGCTTCTTTGATTGTCATCGACAGTTCCTGCCAAAGGATCATCCGTACCGGAGGAACAGGAATGCTTTTCGTGCTGGCGTGGTAGAGAAGTCCAGTCCACCGCCACGGTGGTCCGGGGACACGATATGGAAAGAAGTTAAAGAATTGTCAAGTGCTATTGAAGAGCCTACAACGGGGTACAAGTGTGATGGATTTGGCCGCGCTCACAACTGGACGAAGAGGAGTATATTCTGGGACCTACCATATTGGAGTGACCATCTGCTCAGACATAACCTAGATGTCATGCATATCGAGAAGAATGTATTTGACAATATAATAAATACTGTGATGGACGTAAAGGGGAAGACGAAAGACAATCCCAAGGCCAGGTTGGACTTAGAAGAAATATACAGACGTCCAGAGTTGCATTTGATAAAGGAAGGCAGTGGGAAGTATAAGCAGCCCAGGGCCATTTTCTCACTGGACAAGGAGGACAAAGGTAAACTTTGTAGGTAGATCCAGGACCTAAAATTTCCAGACGGGTACGTATCGACTTTGAGAAGATGTGTTGACCCGAAGGAGAACAAACTACAGGGTATGAAGAGCCACGACTGTCACATTTTTATGGAAAGGTTAATCCCGATTGTATTTCAGGAATTCTTACCTCATGTCGTTTGGGATCCACTGACAGAGCTTAGCATATTCTTCAGAGATCTTTGTTCTAATAAGTTGCTCGTCGATCGGCTTGAAAAGTAGGAGAAGGACATTGCAGTAATATTGTGTAAGCTTGAGAGGGTGTTCCCTCCTGGATTCTTCGACTCTATGGAGCATTTGCCAATTCATCTTTCATATGAGGCACGTGTTGGTGGGCTCGTCGGTTATCGGTGGATGTACCCGTTCGAGCGCCATCTAAACCACCAGAAGAGGAAGGTGAAAAATAAGGCACGGGTCGAGGGTTCTATTTGTGAAGCCTATGTCCTTGAGGAGATTACAAACTTTTGTTCAATATATTTCAAGCCTCATATTGCTACAAATAGAACAAGAGCTCCGAGGAACGACGATGGAGATATAGAATATAATGATGCATTATTGAAAGTCTTCAATGCTCTTGGAAAGCCTTCTGGAAAACTGAAAAAGAGATATTTGAATTATGAGGAACTAAAGGCTGCCCAGTTATATATATTACTCAACTGCGAGGAGGATGAAGTGGAAAAGCTAGAGTGGTAAGTGAAAATCTTCAACGTTCAAGTCATCTATTTGTTGATTACGTTATTATAATTTAACGAGTATATCCCAATATTTATTGGTTTTCAGCAAATTTAATGATGAGGTGAGGTCAAGTAGACCATACATTGCAGATGAAGAAGTAGAAGAAGAAAAGAGACTTCATTTTTCGTCTTGGTTGACTGCATATGTACGTAAGAAGCTAGTTAGAATCTTCCTCCATTCACAACTGCACAAGAAATAACTTAACATTAAACTTATTTTTGTATCTTTTCGTGTTTAGGTCGATCGTCCGGACGTCATCCTTGAGAGTGAATCTATTAGAACTCTTGCCAAGGGACCAATTTATGTCGTCAAAATATGGCCAAGTTATTGCGTGAATGGGTTTAAGTTCAAGTCAACAAATGCTCTCATCAGAGATAGCTTTCTGGATCTTGATTCCACAAAAAATAGTTGCTTGTGTATCAAATCTACAAACTACAAAGATGTCACTCCAGACAATGATTTCTTTGGCGTCTTACGGGAGATCGTGGAATTGACGTACAACTATGGCATAGAGCCTGCCAAGATCGTGTTGTTCAAAGTTGATTGGTTTGATCCCATACAAGATCAAGGATGGAAAATTGACAAACATGGTCTTGTGGATATTAACTACCATCGTCGATACCAAGGATACAAACCATTTATCCTAGCAAGTCAAGCTCAACTCGTATATTTTATAACATATCCTAGACGGGGAACAAGGAGGTACGACTGGTGGGCAGTATGCAAGACTAAAGCCAGAAATACCTACGACGTCGACGAAGTGGCTTATCAGGAGGACGAGCTGCCTCTTGTACCAAATACAGTTGATGTCGACTCAGCAGAAGTTCCCATTCAATATCTACTTGTGTAGAAGAGGTACAAGTATCCGAAGGGGAAGACGAAGGAGGTGCTAGTGACGATGAGGAGGAAGAGGAAGAGGATGAGGAGGAGGAGGAGGCAAACGAAGAAGATGAATTTTTAGAGGATGATTGAGAAACTGTGATTTTGATGTATTCATATTTCTGTAATCTTAAATTATGAACTATGATCATTTCTATTAGTATTCGGATTTTTGAAAACTTAAATTATGAATTCCAATGTATGCAGATATTTCTAAACTGTCATTGTATTTATTTATATTTTCAATCATAAACAGTGATTTTGATGTATTCATATTTCTGTAATCTTAAATTATGAACTCCAATGCTATTATCAGCATGGCAGGACGACGCGGAGGCACCTCAGCACGACGCGGAGATAGGCCAGGACGAGCCGTGTCCTTAGGTGGGCAGAGAGCTCCATTACCAAAGGATGGCTCCGGAGCATCGTCTGACCCGAGCACTCCATTGTACCATACGGTCGTAGGTCCGGGTGGCAGTACACCTGCGACGAGCAGTTCCAGGCTTGCTGATCATACTCCTTCCCCTAGCCTTCCTACCGCTGACAGCAGCATGGCGGGTGGGGAGCAGGTGGAGAAGGTAGTCTCTACTCTCGCCTGGGCGGATCGATACCCGAGCGACCCTCCATGCGCACCTCAGGACGAGATGAGGATGGAGATTTGGGCCAACGGTCCTACGAAATAAGTTAAATGAATATGTATATATATATATATATTATGCATGTCTGTATATCTATATATATTTATTAATACGTCGGTTATCGTTGTATACAGATATCGTCCCTCGTCGGTACAGAGGGCGTTGGGCTCCTTTCTAAGGTCCAACTATGGGGGTCCGTAGATCAACTACTCGGATGCCTCGAAAGAGAGGAAGGCATTCTGGTTTGCCCACTTCAAGGTAACTAAAGATAGTTAATTTAGTATGATTAATATAATATTAAGCATTTTTTAGAACTTATTTTAGTTTGTAATTCTTGTAGAGGACTTATTTTTATCCACCACACCGGGCCGAGCAGATTGAGAGGCAGTTTCCTGCCGTCGCCGCCAAGTTGATCCGTGATACAATTGACGATCAGAAAGCTCGTCAGCGCTCCGGAAAGCCGATTGCTGGTTTGATCACACCTGACCAGTGGACCACGATGAGGGCTCGATTTGAGGAGCCCGGGTACAGAGAGTGGTCGGAGAAGACGAAGGCGGCTAGGACGAGGGCCGGAAAGTGGTATGGTGGATCAATTCCTATGACGGAGCATTTCCGTCGTCTGGTATGTAATTTATTGCAGTATATAAGATTTTATTGATAGTAGGAGTATATAATTTTCTATTTTACTAAAGAATAAAATATAGCAAACACGCAGGTACAGAGGGGTGAGGACGCAAACATGGTGACCGTCTTCCTGGCCACCCATCGGAAGGACGGGAAGCTCATCGACGACCGGGCTACTCAGAGCTATGTAAGTACTAATTTAGATTTCGTTAATTTTTAACACAACTTGAAGAATATACGGATAACCATATACTTAATAATAATTAAATATTTTAGACATTTATTAGGCTAATTTAGGTAAGTACTGATGTATAGAGATGCACAATGATTTCTAGGACGAGTATGTTAGGCTACGTGATGAGCGTGCGAGTGCTAGTGCACCGGCAGAGGGAGGGGTTGGTACATCGCAGCCCTCTCCGCCTCAGTCAGAGGACGAGCTCTGGAAGACCGCTGTTGGTGGTCTTCAGAGGGGTACGTACTATGGTACGGGGTCCTACGGTACATTTGTTGCGACGCAGGCATCCAGGGCTCCCTCTGCCATTACGCATTCACAGCCGTCACAGGCCGAGTCGTCCCGAGTCGAGGAGACCATTGCCCGCCAGATTGCTGAGCTGCGCGACGATATGCTGAGGAGGATTGCTGAGCAAACAGGATCTCAGGCGCAAGGGGATGCTGCGTCGGTCACCGTACGCTTTGACGAGCTCGAGCGCACCATGCAGCACGTACAGGGGATACAGAAGTCCATTTATGACACCGTTACTAGGATAGCGGCTTGCATAGAGCAATGCAGCACCAGACTGCTAGCCCTAGAGGAGACGCGGACGCACCCATCTCCAGCGGTTACACTGCCTCCTTCTCCAGCGGTTGCATTGCCTCTTCCTTCATCATCGTCGGTGGTTCTTATACCGGAGCAGTATGCTTACCTTCTTTCCAGGAGTGGTGATGCTCCTCCTGATCAGCCGTAGTCGATATATATATTGTTGTGTGATGGCCCATTGTTGGGTCTTTTATGTGGTTATACATACATTATTCTTATGTGGAATTATGTTTGACATTGTTGTTACAAATTTTTATATATCTGTGTTGATTGATGAGATTGTGTTTCAAACGTATTCGTGATTGTGTATATTTGTGTTGTTTGATACTGTGTTCGTGATACACACCGTCGTCGTTGTAACAAATGGTGTAGGGGATGCTGCAAATGCTGCAGGGGGTGCTGCAAATGCTGTAATTTTTTATTTTTTATTCAAGATTAGCGACGTTCAGCGACTCTCAGCGAAGTCCAGCGACGAAGGTAACGTCGCTAAGTAAGTATCACAACGTCGCTAACTGTGATGAATACCGTCGATGATCGTCATTAAACGTCGCTAAGTAAGACGTCGCTAAACGTCGCTATATGTCGGTACTTTAGCGACGTAACAAAGTCGCAGAACGTCGCCATTTGGCTCTCAAGCCAGGTCAGCATCGATGCATGTCAAGTCGCTCCACGTCGCTAGGTTACGTCGGTAAATGATGACGTTTTACGTCGCTGGTAGTCGCTGAATTAGCGACGTGTCAGCGTCGCTAAATGTCGTCGCAATAGCGACGTATTGCGACGTTTTGTTGTTTAGCGACTAGGTTAATCGCGATTACGTGCAAACGTCGCTAAATACGTCGCTAATCGATATTAGCAACGTATTTTCTCTATTTAGCGACGTCCTGAGGCGTCGCTGATTTGACAGATTTTAGTAGTAAAAACAAGGGTCGGCCCTATTTGTTGCTACTGCTTGTGTTGTGTGGGGGCGGCTACCAATGCATGCTGCTGCTGTGGGAACAAAAGTGGGCGGCCACAAGCAAGTTTGCTATTATTATTATTATTATTTTATTTTCTTTTTCTTTTTCTTTTTCTTTTCTTTTCAATCAATCTTCTTAAAAATATGTCTATATTTATATATGTATATGTATATATCCATACATATACACTGTAAATCTATACAAAAATCCAAATAACAATTTAATATCATCTATCCAATTATTTAATATATTTAAACACATCTACATATATATATAATTTCAACTAAATCAATCTCAATAATAATAATAATAAAAATAATAGAATGAATATGTTTATTTAATCTCCACAAAATAACTTTAATAATAATAAAATAATAAAATCGTTCCACTGGGTGAACTTTACCACACACCCTCATTTGAGTCCAGAAAATTGTACAGCGTGTTGCAAAATATTTTTATAATAAAATACCAATAATTGTACAAATAATTAAATAATTAGGAATTGTACATAAAGTTCTAAAATAATTTAGGAAATATTTATAAGTACTTAAAATATGTCTACATGGCCACCTTGGTCACACCATATGCCTGCATGGGCTTAAATTTGGTTCGGGCCCTGTTCGGGCTGAATTGGACAAACCGAATCATCTAAAAATCAATATATAAAATAATATTTAATTAAAATAATTTAAATAAGTACATTCACAACTTGGCCTAGTTTTCCTAGTTTGGACATTACCATGGCTAGGCTTCCCCTAGCATAGTTAATATACTAGTCATGGCACACTGCTACAACTTCCGTGCTAAAGGTCATGGTCATCTAGTGTAATAGCCACCTAATAAAATATTATTTTTATTGTCTATTTCTCTATAATTATATTTGTTAATAATTTTTTAAAAAAATAATTATTATTATTATTATTATTATTTATCATTAATTTTATTATCATTATCTTATTTTTTAATTGAACCTATTTTTTTTTCTAAAATAAATGTTTTATACATAAGCCCTTGTTAATATTTTCAAATTGCAAATTAACCATGACACCTAATCTATACACATGTCCTCATGCATGAAGCATGGGCAAAATGGTAATTTTACTTGGGGACACATGTCTACATGCATGAATTTATTGGTAAAAAAAAAAGAAAAAAACATTCTTATAAGAAAGGGGGAGAGAGGGCTCACAGCCTTCTTCCTCACCCTCTCTCTCCCGCACCCTCTTTCTTCCACTCTCGGTTCTCTCTCTCTCTCTCCCTCGTCACACTCTCTCTCTCACACACACACCCACATCCTCTCCCTCACTCTCGATTCTCTCTCTCTCTCCTTCCCTCACTCTCTCTCTTTGCCTCTTCCTACTATTGCTGCTGCTACAACTGCTGCTGCTGCTACCGCCGCGACTGCTGCTGCCACCCGCCGCCACCGGCCACCGGCCACCGCCGGCACCACCACCACCTCCTCCTCCTTTACTTTCCCAAGCATAGGTAACCCTATTTTGTCTTCCCCATTCTAATTCAATTTAACCTAGGTCAATTTCTAATTTCAAATTCTGGAATAGGGGAAGAATATAGGAAAAATCAAGGTTCCACTTGGATTTAGGGAAGAAATTCTAGGTTGCTCAAGCAAAGGCAAGTCCTCCTAAAATCTCCAAATTTCTTTTCCAAATTTCACCATTGCTATTAGAATTATATTTTGTGCCATTTTTGGAGATTATATTATGATTTGATTTATATTTTAGTCAATAATATGAAACTAGGGCATAGATACTTAGACTCAATAATAGGACACGATCCGACACCTCTTCAGTGTAAGGTCTTTGATGTGTGAGGAAGAAGAGGTAGTTCTTACATGTTTTTATGATATATACTATGCTAGTCTACCTTAAGAAAAAGGAAAAAAAAGATGATACACTCTTAGATAATATTTTTTTGTATGGTTAAATTACTTTTAACATAGTCTAGAGTATGGATATTCATAGAAAAATTTGCATTGTATACAAATTTTGTATATATTTTAATTATTTCCAGAATTTTAATTATACTTAATTAGCCGAAAACTACTTTACATTGGTTATGTACATTCGATTTTATATTGGCTACCTAAGTTCGGACCTTGGGAATAACAGTCTAATTTGATTCCTCTAAGATTAGCATTTTTGATACACAATTACTTTAGTAATTTTGTAAGTACTTATCCAAACTTGAGCATAAGAAAATGAATCATAGGTACCACCAGAAGGATATACTCAATAATATCAATTTAGATCGATCTGGGATCAAAGTTAGATTTGGATTACAAGAACTTATAGTTATATATGTATAGCTTGCATTCTTCATAGATATCCCAAGTTTGTTTGAGAAATAGAGTATAGTTATCCTATTTACAGACTTTAATATTTAAAATTTACTAAGGAACCGACTTTCCATTTCTTTAGCAATTCTGCTGACTTAGAACCTTCTTATAAAAAGTTGAATATCTAGATTTATTTCTAATGCTCAATATCTTGCAAATATTCCAATTATATAAAATCATTTAGCATGTTGAATACTTAGAAGTATGGTTTAGGTATTATGTTGTTGCTAAAGATTGTCTTTCCTAGCACTTAGAAAGAGCAATTGCAACAACCAAAATAAATAGCATGCTTGTCAAGGTAAGGGACTTTCTAATTGAATTCTATATATTTATATGCTTGCGTGAGATTTACCGGTGTTGAGAGTTGCTCCACCGAAGGAGTCGTCGTACCAGGGATTTTATTATTGCGTGGTACCGGTGTTGAGGGTTGCTCCACCGAAGGGGTCGGCGTACCCAGGGTTTTGATTTATATTATTATCTCTTGTGAATTTTTTGGAGTCAAAATACAAAGAAGACTCTGCAAATTTTTTGAGAAATTCCAGAGTTAGCCATTTTAGAAATGTCAAAATGATTAAACCCTAGTTCCTGATTTTTATCAAAGTTCCTAATACAAACATAACCCTGAAATCCTTGAAAGTGTTGCCTTAGGCGCACAAATTCTAGTTTGACATTTTATTTCCGCTAAGACGGAATCTCCTGCATAACTTTATTCTCGTTTAATGTGTGTTCTCTATCACACGAAAAACGAGATACAAAATTGAAATGTACTTTAACTAAGTTATATTTTGGTATGAATTGCATTTGGGATGGGAGAGAAAACTTTGGATCACACCTTCGAAATCTTTGCAATATTATATTTTACAAACTGATCAGTTCCTGTTACCGGCACTCGTATGGCCATACGGGTCTGTCGGGGTGAGGCTTAGCTCACTTCCTGTTGTTCTGTTCATGTATCCATTGGATTCTGAATCCCCGAATTTGGCCATGTAATATCCAATGTAGCCTGCTCCGATATTCTTGAAATTTTTAAAGTCATACGACAATTGTTATAACACTTGATTCCGATAACTCGAAAAACCACTCATGTGTTATCCTGATTATATCACATCAATATGTGATCCTGATACTGATGGGACGGATAAATCTAAGCACCGTCCATTAAGTATAAACCTGATCCTAGGTAAATGGGATTATTGTTGAGAAAATAGAAGTTGTGTGATCCAGATGTGTTTCTCTAAATATTGTATTTTCATTCAAGATTCGTTTGATTGTTTACACATTTATACCTGACACTTACATTCTTTTAGGAAAAGATATTAATACGATAAGAAATTTTTATCAGTGAATATACCTTTTAAATTATCCTTTCCTCAGTTCAACTTCGATAATTTTATCATCTTACCTTACTTAACTCCTTTGACTGAGGGCTTGTTCGTCGTATTGACGACCTAGTTTTGTTCACTAGGTTTTGATGAAGGATAGGAGAGAATGCAAATGCACACTGAAGATAAGCTTTATGAATGAGACAAAGAGGAGATTGATTTGGTATCAGCTAGTAAAACTTTGTAGCTGGTAATGTAATATATGTATTGGGTTAATGGTTGTAATCGGATAGAATAATAAAATTTCTATTTATAGTTTAGAATATCCTTTAATCAACCTGTCATTTATTATTTTATGCATCAAGTGACCTGTGATCAACCTATCAAAGGACCCTACGGGCGACAATCGCGAATATGGGTACTAGAGTATTCATATGTCGCGTAGCTTGGGGATGTTGTTACATACTCGGTTCGTCGTATTTTGGGAACGGGACGTGACATCTAGTGTTCCAAAACTCAACAATGGCTAAGGTCATTTTTAATAATTAATAAAAACCATAATTTGTATAAATACATTTTTAAGTCTAATAAAATAATAAAAATAATAAATAAAAAATAGGGGTTTTACATTGGTATCTAATACTTGGATCCACATTTGTTAGCTTTGGGAACCCACTTGCACAAGTTCATATCAACTAGGTTTCTAATCTGACAACAATTAGAAACGTGTCCATTCATACCACAATAATGACAGAAAGAATTAACATTAGTGCTATGTGAAGTAGTATGAGATCGTGCAGTGGTATGGTATGATCTTCGTGGATACTTGTAATAGAAAGCATGGTTGTGTGAAGCTTCAGCTTTGCTTGCTTCCTTTTTAGATGATATGTCGTGTGTGAGTTTGTGATGTGTCACGTGTCTTGTGTTAGACTGAGTCATAGGTTGTATTACCTGTTTTTCCATTCTAATCTCTAACTTTTTAGAGTTAGCACAGATCTCATCATACTTAGCAGAAAGATCATCAATTCTACATGAAGCAATAGAATAGTTCTTCTTTTCTGATTCTAATTCCTCCTTAAGGTTAGCATTTTCTTGAGTGCTTTTCTCAATGCAATCAAGTGCCTCATGCAATCTAAACTTCAGTGTAGAAATCTCAGTAGAATTATCAGAAGGAAAACTATTTCTAGCATCATTCAATAAGTAAGTAAGATTTTCATTCTCACGCTTATAGGATAAAATATCCTTTCTAGCTTGCTTATACTTATCTAATACTTTCTTGTGTTCTTCTAGTAGATCACTGAAAGCATCAGATAACTCATCATAAGAGAATTCATTCTCTTCCAGAATAGAGTTGTTTTGTACCCCGTTGGATAATGCCATTGAGGATATATTTGTAGCTTGATGATGTCTCTCTTCTTCTTCGGAATTGCTTGCTTCGCTTTCACACCATATGCCCGTGCTAGTGTACTTGTGAGACGATGATCTACCTTCATTTGATTGTTCATAGTGACTCCCCTTTCTAGCAGTAGTACAATCTTCTTGGATGTGGCCTATCTTCTTGTAATTGTCACATACAAGCTCTTCTTCGTATAAGGGATTGTGTTGTACCTTAAATCCCAATTCCATCATGCATATATTTGTATCATTATGAAGACTATCCTTCTCTCTGGAGTTGCTAGCTTTGCTTTTATACCTGCACTCATAAGTAGCTTCAAGAACTTTCCAAATTTTATGAGATGTTGTGCAAGTAGTAATAAGATTAAATACATTTGTGTCTACAGCACAATAAAAAATATGCATAGCTTTTGCATCAAGGCTAGCTAACTTCTTCTCTTCCTCCGTGTAACTATAATAAGGCTTGTTGATTATAGAGGACGTGAGAATAGAAGTGATAGTAGTCTTTTTGTAGCCATTGATAACAATTGACCATAAGTCAAAATTTAGAGACTTCAAGTAGAAGCTCATCCGTGCCTTCCAATAACTATAGTTCGTTCCATCAAATAGTGGGAGTCAATTTGAGTATTGCTCTTCAGTTGTGAAGTACATACTTACCATATGTGATACTGTGATCTATGTAACAGCTGTAATAAATAAGATTATAATAGCAATATTACCTCGTTTTACCTGTATAACCCGCTCTGATACCACTTATAGGACCGATTGTAGGAACGAGTTGTAAAGCGCAATACTCTAGAGGGGTGAATAGAGTAGGCAGCAGAATTTAGCTAATTAAAAGTGTTAGTAGCAATATCACAGAATATATATCACAGATATGTAAATAAAAAATAGAGAGCAGATAGCAAACGCAAACACAAGGATGTATACTGGTTTCCCTCTTGTGAGGACTAGTCCAGTCGGAAGAACTCTAGCTTCCAGTTGAATCTACTATGAAAAATCACCACAAGTTTTTATCCGAAGTTCTTGTAACTTCTACAACGCGAGCTTTGATCCGAAGTACTCGACCAACTTCAATTGTGAAGTGTCTACCTTCAATCAAGCCTCTGATTACAATCGCTCTGAAGCTTCTAAACGTATTGCACTGGCAAATCGACTAGAGGATTGTAACTGACTTGGAAATTGAAAATGAATAGCTCAGAATACTTTGGAAGAAGTAGTAGACTTATAGAGAAGAGATATTAAAGTTAATTGGTGTGTTGAAATGATCGAAAGCCTTCTCTATTTATAGTTTTTCCAAAGGCAGAATTCGGGCAGAACTATATGAGAAAATCTCGTTGGGATCCGTAACTGCAGGAAGACCAAGTTCAAAAAGCAACGTTCACTAACCGAACTCTGGTCAAATTCGGGCCAAACTCGGGCCAAATTTGCCTGGAGTTCTATCAGGGTTTTTGTAAATTGGTTTTTAGGCTTTTTGAAAAGTCAAACAGTTAGGAAGTAGTTTGGGCTTTTGTAAGTGGGCTTGTTTTCAAAATGAAAGGGTATTTTGAAAACGTTTCTAGGATAGCCTATTTGCCAGTACGATGCAGTGTAGATCGTATTCCTAGACTCATTAAATATAAAAAATTACATTAATAAAATAGGAAAACCAAGAGCCTTTTGATGACGCATTTCTTCAAATATTTGAGCAGACTTGAAGACGCCTTTTTCACTTGACGGCGGTCGTCCAAAGATAAACAAATCTGGAAATCTGAATACCTTTCGGTGGCTTCGCCCCCGAAACCCCACGGAGGGCGCTGCCCCCTCGACCCCTGTCCGCTGACAGGGCAGCGGAACCCCCGATGCGAGGCCCCGGATAGGTCATTTAGGCGGTTCAGAGAAATCTTCTTGTATAATGCCGTCTTTGGCCCATCAATAATTCTTTATTGCATATGTCCTGGTGTGATCATGCTTACAGCATGTCTACAAATACATGTTAGGCAAACAAAATAATATGATTGATACAGAACATTAGGACAATGCTAAGTTAAAGTAGTAACATGATTGTGATTACATGAATATTAGTGATGTCATTATGGTAAACTTAATTGATTTGCCATATTCAAAAACATGATATAATCATTGGGCTAACAATCTCCCCCTTTTTGATTATGGCAAATCGGTTAAGTTTAATATATATACAATAGATGTATGTATCACTAATAAACACATAATACTAGAATATTGTGTGCTGACTTAATCTTATTTCTCCTCCTTTGACATGATCAAAAATAAGCTCCCCCGTAATTAGAGCTAAAATGAACTCAAGCATAAGTAAAGGAGGAAAGCAAAAATAATCATGATCAAGGATTAGAAGAACAGTGTAATGACAAGTTTTTAGAAAATTGCATAACTAAAGAATAAAAACTTGTCAACACAGTATAGTTGGTTAAAAAAATCAATCAATAAATAGTTTACCAACTAGAAATCAAAAATGATTTCAAAACATATTTTGTTCATCGTATTGTGTTTTGAAATAGACCAAAAAAATATATCAATATAGTAGGAATCATTCATTGTTCATAAATAAATCATGAGGAATAGAAATTCGCAGATCTAGTATATATAAAAAAAATCAAAAATATAATGAGACTTTTAACAATGATCACAAAAAAAATATGATTCATAATTTGCCCATACAAATTAGTAAATCAATTCAATAAAGAGTATAATCATTGAAAAGAAATCAAAATACGTATACTAGAATCTATGCAAAATCTATACCAAAGTTCATGCATTTGAATTCAATTACCTTATCATGATATATGTATATCCATTAGATAAACATGAAGGTAATGAAGCCAAAATACTTGAGAAGGAGAAATTCAGTCGACTTGAATGCTCCCTCGCAAAGTATGATCAGTCTAAATATAGATAATCATGAACTTTGTGATAAAACCTCAATAAGAAATGCCAAAAGTAATTTTAAACTCAATCAAATAAGGATAATTAAATACATATTTGGCAAGATAACTTTAGAAACTCGAATGAGAGAATTAAAATAAATAATAATAATAATCATATATTCTCTCATCTAATAAAAATCCAAATATCATGAATAACTCAACAAGATATGTCCATGATGAACTAGGTATACCACATATCAAGGGCATAAAAAATTGAAACAACTAATTTGCTCCCCCTTAAAATATGTGTGTCTAGTTCCAAAGTAATATTTATGCAAAAAAAGATAAATAAATAATAACAAAATCTAAGGAATATCCAAGATATGGATCTTTCTTTCCTTTGATCAAATGCATATAAAGTTCCAAAAACAAATATCATCTTTAGACAAATAACAGAAATATCCAATGAATAAATGCTTAAAGATGAACAAACAAAGTATATCTCCAATATATATATATATATATATATATATATATATATATATATATATATATATATAAGCAATATTTCAAGACATTAAAAGATTTTGAAAACTGTCTTTAATAATAACATTTCAGTACCGGACAGATTCAATAAATAAAAAAAAGGTTTTTCAAAAATGTGGAATTTATTACGAAAAACTGTCTTAGTAAATGTTCGAATGCGTCCATTTAGTCCTCAGACTGAAAGCTGGCGATTCGAATCATGGAAACAATTTCAATAATAGAACTATAAATCATAAATAAATCCATTTGAACAAATAATCATAACTAGATAAATGTCCAAAGAAAAGTGTATTCTAGATATATGGCATGTCAAGGGGCTAATTGACTTGAAACAATTAACTACTCCACCTTTACATGGTTATATCCAAAAATAATAGTATAGATAAAATTTTAAAATAAAATTCAGAGACATATTTTTGGAAGTAGGAAACTAATTCAAAAATATTAGGTCTTCTTATCAAAGTTCATTTCTTCCCCTTTAAAGCCTTAGCACGGTGTCCACCTGACAACCGTAAGGTTTAAAGAAAAGAAACGCTCTGAGAGAAACACATTCAATATGCGTGACTTCTCCCCTGCAAAGAGTTACTGTTGTAGACAATAAGTAACTTGAATAAGAAGATAATAATATGAAGCATAAAATCATGAATATTACACAAGCTAAAGACGAAACCACAAGACCATAATATTCAATGAGTAGTCACAAGATCATTAAGTCTGAATATCAAAAAGTGTGACAAAAAAAATATATTAAAAGATGTCAAACATTAACATATGAAAGATTAATATATATTACCTTTTGTAAAAAAAATATCATTAAATAATATTATCTAGCAAATCTAAAATCCAAAATCTATCAGATAACAATTGCAACTAGATCTCAATAAATCTTTAGTTTATAAAGCGTTGATCAATCTTGGGTTAGCTGTAGAGGTACTATCCCAGCTAACGGAGGTTCACCGGAGAACACTTAAGTACCGTTTCGCTTCGACCGTAGTCGTGGTGACAGACAGACCCTTTGTATGCTTGTACCCAAAATAAATCTCTTCTTTAATAACCGAGGATTTAAGAAGAATTAGTGTAATATGAAATAAATTATATTCTATGGACTTGAAAAAAAAATCTTAGAACATTGTAGCATACGGTATAAGATGTATCAATTACATTAATCCATATGTGCTACAAAATCATTGGGTAACAATAAAATATAAAATATTTGTAAATCAAAATATAAGACCTAGATACTTTGATGTATTTTGGAACCTAGGGGACTGGGTTCAGTACCTTGGATCCAGAACTAGACGATAGTTGCAAGTAGACCTTAATAAATCTTAAGTCTATAAAGTATTGATCACTTCGGATTAGCTGTAGGGGCCGGTTTCCAGCTAGCAGTAGTCCGAAGACTAGTACACCGTGTCGCTTCAAGCTATTTACACATGTATGACAGAAAGACCCTTTCGACTTGTTCCCAAAATGATCTCTACTCTTAAGAACTTAGATTCAAAAGAATATATGCAGTATCATCGAACGATATTAAAATCCAAAATCCCTAAATATAAAAAAAGTAAATACCCAAATAATGGTTTATCAAGATCAAGAAAAAAAATAATTTAAATAAGAGTCATGTATCCAAAATGTCAACCAAAAAGCCAAGAAAAACATAATTAAAAGAGGCTTTGAGGAAGAAGCTAATAAGAGAAGAACATAAATTTGTTTAAAGTAGTAAATAGCTAAAGTATGAGATAAGCACAAGTTTGAAACTACTTTTTAAAATAATATAGAACTTGAACTTAACTCATATATCCCCATAAAAATATTTATACAAAAATATAAGAAACATATGAGCAATATATAAATGAAAATGAATTATGTATCCTTAATAAGTATAAGAAAATATCACAAGATCAAAAACATGCATAAATATGCTTTCTCAAACAAAGATGTAATTGATTCATTAGAAGTTAATCACAATAAATTTGAGAATCAATAGTGAATATATTATGCAAGCACAAGGTTAACATAAAAGTATATGTATATACTTTTCAAGTAAATAGAAGACTTGTGCTAAACATACATACTTACAAAATATCGATCAAAGTAAATATGACATGTTAAAGACAAATCGATAAGAAGTGACCATTAAAAAGATATTAAAGACGAAGAGTCAAAACATATTCACCAAAACAAAATTAAGCTCCTATGCATGCTTCAAGAATAAAGATTAAAAGAAAGAGCATACATAGATAAATGTGCCACACTAATAAAATACTATATAGTGTGAACTAAACATTTAAGCTAAACAGCTAGTCAAGCTAGGATTATGTCTCACATTGATTCAAACAATAAACAATTTAAAAGATATCAATGAAAGCTAATAGTAGGAAGTCAATAAGAACATGCTAGATATTAAAACTATTTAGGAAGCATGTTACCGAAGTAGTTCTAGTGACCATACTTGTGCTGGTACAATTGCTTGGAAGATGACCTTTGTAGCTTTACAATTACCAACATGCTCCATGGTTTTAAGGTTCAACATAAGCCACCTGAAATATTAGGTGAAGACTTTGGTATCCAATACATGGATCCACATTTGTTAGCTTTGGGAACCCACTTGCACAAGTTCATATCAACTAGCTTTCTAATCTGACAACCATTAGAAACGTGTCCATTCATACCGCAATAATGATAGAAAGAATTAACATTAGTGCTATATGCAGTAGTATGAGAACGTGCAGTGGTATGGTATGATCTTCGTAGATACTTTTAATAGAAAGCATGGTTGTGTGAAGCTTTAGCTTTGTTTGCTTCCTTTTTAGATGATCTGTCGTGTGTAACTTTGTGATGTGTCACGTGTCTTGTGTTAGACTGAGTCATAGGTTGTATTACCTATTTTCCTATTCTAATCTCTAACTTTTAGAGTTAGCACAGATCTCATCATACTTAGCAGAAAGAGCATCAATTGTACATGAAGCAATAGAATACTTCTTCTTTTCTGATTCTAATTCCTCCTTAAGTTTAGCATTTTCTTGAGTGCTTTTCTCAATGCAATCAAGTGCCTCATGCAATTTAAACTTCAGTGTAGAAATCTCAGTAGAATTATCAGAAGGAGAACTATTTCTAGCATCATTCAATAAGCAAGTAAGCTTTTCATTCTCACGCTTATAGGATAAAATATCCTTTCTAGCTTGCTTATACTTATCTAATACTTTCTTGTGTTCTTCTAATAGATCACTGAAAGCATCAGATAACTCATCATAAGAGAATTCATTCTCTTCCAGAACAGAGTTGTTTTGTACCTCGTTGGATAATGCCATTGAGGATATATTTGTAGCTTGACGGTGTCTCTTCTTCTTCGGAATTGCTTGCTTCGCTTTCACACCATATGCTCGTGCTAGTGTACTTGTGAGGCGATGATCTACCTTCATTTGATTGTTATAGTGACTCTCCTTTCTAGCAGTAGTACAATCTTCTTGGATGTGGCCTATCTTCTTGTAATTGTCACATACAAGCTCTTCTTCGTATAAGGAATTGTGTTGTACCTTAAATCCCAATTCCATCATGTATATATTTGTATCATTATGAAGACTATCCTTCTCTCTAGAGTTGCTAGCTTTGCTTTTATACCTGCACTCATAAGTAGCTCAAGAACTTTCCAAATTTTATGAGATGTTGTGCAAGTAGTAATAAGATTAAATACATTTATGTCTACAGCACAATAAAAGATATGCATAGCTTTTGCATCAAGGCTAGCTAACTTCTTCTCTTCCTCCATGTAACTATAATAAGGCTTATTGATTATAGAGGACGTGAGAATAGAAGTGATAGTAGGCTTTTTGTAGCCATTGACAACAATTGACCATAAGTCAAAATTTAGAGACTTCAGGTAGAAGCTCATCCGTGTCTTCCAATAACTATAGTTTGTTCCATCAAATAGTGGGAGTCTATTTGAGGATTGCTCTTCAGTTGTGAAGTACATACTTACCATATGTGATACTGTGATCTATGTAACATCTGTAATAAATAAGAATATAATAGCATTGTTACCTCGCTTTACCTGTATAATCCGCTCTGATACCAATTGTAGGAACGAGTTGTAAAGCACAATACTCTAAGGGGGGTGAATAGAGTAGGCAACGAATTTAGCTAATTAAAAGTGTTAGTAGAAATATCTCAGAATATATATCATAGGTATGTAAATAGAAAATAGAGAGCAGAGAGCAAATACGAACACAAGGATGTATACTGGTTTTTCTCTTGTGAGGACTAGTCCAGTCGGAAGAACTCTAGCTTCCAGTTGAATCCACTATGGAAAATCACCACAAGTTTTCATCCGAAGTTCTTGCAACTTCTACAACGCGAGCTTTGATCCGAAGTACTCGACCAACTTCAATTGTGATGTGTCTACCTTCAACCAAGCCTCTGATTACAATCGCTCTGAAGCTTCTAGACCGTATCGCACTAGCAAATTGACTAGAGGATTGTAACTGGCTTGGGATTTGAAAATGAATAGCTTAGAATACTTTAGAAGAAGTAGTAGGCTTATAAAGAAGAGATATGAAAGTTAATTGGTGTGTTGAAATGATCGAAATCCTTCTCTATTTATAGTTTTCCAAAGGCAGAATTCTGACAGAATTTGGGCAGAATTCGGGCAGAACTCTATGAAAAATCTCGTTGGGATCCGTAACTGCAGGAAGACCAAGTTTAAAAAGTAACGTTCACTAACGAACTCTGGCCGAACTCGGGCCGAATTCGCCTGGAGTTTTGTGAGGGTTTTTGCAAATTGGTTTTTGGGATTTTTGAAATGTCAAACAGTTAGAAAGTAGTTTGGGCTTTTGTAAGTGGGCTTATTTTCAAAATGAAAGGGTATTTTAAAAACATTTATTGGATAGCCTATTTGCTAGTACGATGCAGTAGATCGTATTCCTAGACTCAATAAATATGAAAAATTACATTGATAAAATAGGAAAACCAAGAGCCTTTTGATGACGCCTTTCTTCAAATATTTGAGCAGGCTTGAAGACGCCTTTTTCACTTGACGGCGGTCGTCCAAAGATAAACAGATCTGGAAATCTAAATACCTTTCGGTGGCTTCGCCCCCGAAACCCCACAAGGGGCGCTGCCCCCTCGACCCCTGTCCGCTGACCGGGCAGCGGAACCCCCGATACGAGGCCCCGGATAGGTCGTTTAGGCGGTTCAGAGAAATCTTCTTGTATAATGCTATCTTTGGCCCATCAATAATTCTTTATTGCATATGTCCTGGTTTGATCGTGTTTGATCATGCTTACAGCATGTCTACAAATACATGTTAGGCAAACAAAATAATATGACTGATACAGAACGTTAGGACAATGCTAAGTTAAAGTAGTAACATGATAGTGATTACATGAATATTAGTGATGTCATTATAGTTAATATAATTGATTTGCCATATTCAAAAACATGATATAATCACTGGGCTAACAAAATCCCCACAAAACACCCAACCCAGGCCTAGGCTTGAACCCAAAACCATTCTTAGACAAATACCTACCCAACCAAGTAGCCAAGGCATACTGGTGTTGGAATTTGGTTACTAATTTACTTGAGTGTTGGCAACCTATGGTTAACCTTGCATTAGAAAAGCACCTAGAACACAAAAAGGAAAATAATCCCTATAGCCTTCCCAACCAGGAGTCGAACCTGGGATTATTTCTGCACTAGCCCTTCCCTCCTACTCGCCCGGGTAGTAGACTCAAGAAAAAGAGTCTATAAATACTATACAATCAAGCAAATATATATAGTAATGAAACATACATTCTACAGAAGGGTAATACCTGTAATGAAATGGGTGCTCAGCAAATATCTGACAAGAACTCTGCAATCTACTCAGCCAACCAGGAAGAAAACCAGGTCCTCAGCGGGACACAACAAGATACATAATATATGCCACTATGGTATGAAAAAGCATAAAGAATCATGGGTGCTCTATAAACAATGTGTATATGCAAATGAGGACAACTTTCAACGCATGGGGTTGTCAATTATATATATATATATATATATATATATATATATATAATATATATATTAAATATATGTATACCAAGGCCTACTCATTCCAACTTAATTAGTAATTTACTTCATGATAGGAATATTAGTATTTATTGCAATAAAAGTAGGGGGTTTACATCCTTTCCAACTTAGAAGAATTTTATCCCCAAAATTAAGGGTATTGGCACGACTTAGGAAAAATAAGAATTTATAAGGCTATGGTATCTAATACAGTACGTAAATTCGTACCTGACTCCTCAAACAGAAGAGGGAAGCGCTCCCGAATAGAGTCCTCGTGCTCCCAAGTCGATTCATCCGGTGAATGATGCTTCCACGCAACACGGAGAGGCTTGGTGCGATCATGACTACAATTTAGATCGACTATGATCATTGATGAAATACTAGCATACGGGAGCTCAATTGGATGGCACATAAGTGGTGTGTGTGTAGTAAGCTTAAAATAGGTCAAAATTATATATTGGGTCGTTAGGTTGGATCGATGTCGAGCCCCAAAATTAAATTGGAAAGCCAGATTTTTCGGTAGATGGACAAATGGCCTAAATTGACCAGAAAGTTGTGCGATGTAAATAGGATTAAAGAAAACAAGTTTGAATAAGACATGATATGTCAAAAAGATAAACTTGTCTAGGTCAAAACTCATGAATGACGTTTCGAGAGATTTGACACCCTCGGGCGCTCCAAAAATTAAAGTCACGAAAAGGTACATTTAATGATCAAAACTAATTATAGTAAAATTATTTATTGAAAATAATTCGTTCAAAAACTTTTAAAAGAACCCTAAAATCCAGGGGGTTTACAAAGTCTAACTACACATGCAATCATATTAATCTACCAGGCAATAAGAGAATAATCATCCACACTAAAGGGTGCTTAACCAAGCACATCAATTGAATAACAAAGGCATAAGAATAAATATGCCTCCCGAGTCGGCTGGGTATAAATCCGTCCTCGTTGTACTATGCGGACTCCCAAAGTAGATACGGGTCAAAGCTTGAGATAAGTTGGTACCAATGACTTAACCAAGTACAATTCTTGCCCCGGACGTACCCTTGTAGTCAGGACACGTGATGGATATCACGTGTCATATGATACGAAAGCAGAAGATTAAGACAAAGAATTTGTCTTCGCTCGCCAAAATAGAACTTCAAGGAAATATACTAAAGAATACTCAAAATGTACCCACAACATGATACCCTCAGCCATCCTATGCTCTAATACTCTAAAATCTACCTGCCTCTGAACTTGTTGAACACCTAGCTGTTGCCTTTTCTGGCCATGCTACTGTGGCCTCTGCTGACCCACTCGATTCCTCTGTTAAAATATCTGAGCCTGCGTCGATAACAAATGTTGGGTTAACGGCCTCACTACTAGTGTTGCCCTTGATACAGCGCTACCCCTGGAACTGTTAATATCAAAAACTGTTGAACTGGCCCTGCTGGCCTATGCATCTGTGGGCAAGTAGCTATACGGTGGTCAGGACCCCACACTTTGAGCACTGCCTATTTGCTGACCGACACATCCTGAGTGTACCCGTACCCTTCCTTGCCGTAATAAGTGCAACTCACAGGTGCCCTCCGGCACTACTGATGCCTCCGATGCTGGTGCTAAGCTGGTGCCATCACAACTGATGGCCCCTACAGTATTGTATCATGAATACGAGCGCCAGACACTGGTGCTGACGTCCTTGGTGATGCCCCTCCTCCATTATGTGTATGAGAGCTCTTTTAACCTTCAGTCCTTGCTGACAACCTTTGGATAGTAAGCTTGTGCCTCCAAGCCACCAACAATACTGCATCAAATGTCTGTTAGTTGTGCCCCTCTACCAACTAGGGGTGAGCATTATTCAGTTTTGGTCCGAAAACTGAACCGAACCGAATAAGAGATTCGGTTCGGTTTAAAAAAATTGGCTCAGTTTTGGTTTTGAAAATACTAAATTTTTTTATTCGATTTTGGGTTTTGATCCAAACTGAATAAAAAAATTAGTGTATGTATATATAAAAAATGAATAAATCGAATAAAATGAAAACCAAACTGATTTAATTCGGTTTGATTTGATTCGATTACGGGGCAATTCGGTTCAATTTTGATTTTGCTTATTCTATTTTCGGTCCAATTCGGTTTTCGATTATTCGGTTCGGTTTGAACCGAATTAACCGAATGCTCACCCTACTACCAGCTGCATAATCTCCAAGTGAGGTCCTTGCTGAAACCTCATAGCCCTATCTGGCTCAGTAGCCACCATCGTCGGAGCAAGCCGATTGAATCTACAGAACTCCGCTGCAAAACCATCCACTGTTGCTTGAGGCTAATAAACCTCTGCTGAAGCTTGAACTGTGCCACGATGCCAAAATACTTGGTTTTGAACCTGGTCCTGAAGCTATCCCAAGAAATAGGATGCCTCAAGCTAACTTTTATTGATGTCCACCAATCACGGGCAAGGTCTTGAAGCTGCAACCAGACATGATCTACCTGCATCATCTGGTTCTTTGGCCACCACCAAGATGGCCTTGATATCCTATAGCCATGCATTCGCTGTGATAGCATTCTCGGTACCTTCAAAATACCTCGGGTTGAGTCGAAAAAAATCAAACAGATGCACCCGAATCAGTCTTCTCGCGCTCTCTAGGGTTGTCTGTAAACACTGGTTCAATAGGACATTCCATTCGTCAAAACACAATGCCAAGTATTAAAGTTGTAGAGAATCTAAAGATACACAATATAGGCCAAAAATATATAAAGAAATTAAAAGAATAAAAATGAGCAATGTGGTCTCTCCATCAGTGCAAGATGTACTTGCCTAGGGCTGGTTGAGAAAATAAATGAGAGAATGAGGAGAGAAAGAGTGGAAGAGAATATTTATAAAATATGGGGGTTGCTGGCTCTACTAAATCCTAACCTTAATCTAATATCTAAACCAAGTCAAGTCCAAATGTCATGCCACATGATCATAAGCAATTAAAACAAATAATCCATATCACGACACGGTCCAGTATTCCGTCATCGAAGCAGTGAACCACACCTACAACCAAACAAAGACAAGGGGTGGCACACTATTCCACGACAAGACACTGTTCCATCCATGATCAGGTACAAATATAGGTTCATGTACACGTGCTACAGATACCAGATACCATGTGCAGGAATAATGTAGAAAAAATATGTATACCGAAAATGGGGAGTGATATTGGTTGTCATTCTTCCTTCTAGTGAGCGAAGTTAGTACAATTGTCCTTCACTAGTCGATGTCAATGGAGTGAAGGAGTCATTATAGTACTTGATCTCCCTCGTCATACTTTTCCAAATCTTATTCTTGTACTTTATATCCTCGTTGTTAGGTTTCTGAGTATATTTCTACACTTGTAATCTTTAAAAGGCAGAAGTCAGTAAAGTTCTTTCTACTTTCTTTCTCTTTTTTGTGAGATGGCAACAATAATATCAAAATATATTGTATGAAATTGAAAAAATTGAATAGTCGAGAGTATATATTTAGTTGAAATTAAGCCTCTATTTTTCAAATGATTTTATTACTTGATAAAAAATATAGGTAACTTGAAATATAGTTTATATAAATATATAATATTTCTTTTTCTTAAATTTCAAATCACATTAATTAAAGATAACAACCACATTATTATTATTATTATTATTATTATTAACAAAATAAGATAAGATGATACAAAACTGAAATTGTAAAATTTACTAGAGAGTATTTTTAAATATATAGTTATTACACAGTTACTATTTAACTGGTCGTGATTTTTTTGGGGGACAAATTTAGGTTAGGAAACATATTCACATGTTTGGATTAGCTTATATAAATTTATTTTGGAAATTGCAAATACTGGGATAAAAAATTGACTACAAAATATGACAATCCTATGCCTTCCTTAAGAATAGGTGTGTTTTTATTTTCTTGCAATTTTTTTTGTCTTCTTATTTTTCTACAATTTTTTACCTTTTTATTTTTTTTAACTTTTATAAACAATTTAGATTTGTTGTTTCGTTTTTTTAAATTTTCATTTGGTTTTTATAAGAAAAACATATTTTTAAAAGTTTTTTTAGCTTTTCTTGTTTTCTATTCATTTTTCATTTGTTTTAAAGATTTTTTGGGTTTTTTCCTTTTTTTTTGGTTTTTATGGGTTTAATTTTTTTTTTAAATAAGAAACTTTGTTTTGTTTTTATGCTACTTTTAAAAGTTTTTTTTAAATTTTTTTAAAAAAATTGTTTAAAAAACTGATTTTTTTTTATCTTTTTTATTTTTTTCCTTCAATTTTCAATTTAAAAAAAATAATTTTTCTATATTTTTTTAGTTTTTCTTTTCTTTTTTTCTTTCTCGTTTTTTTATCCTTTTCATTTTGAGAAAACATATTACGTTTTATTTTTTTCCTCTACCTAGAAATTTTGTTTTTTTTTCACTTGTTTGTATAAAAAATATTGTTTTGGGTCTAAGGATGAATTTGGGTTAGGCTCCTTTTGGAAATACTATCATGTCATCTTAACCAACTATGTTTAAAAAGTCACAAACAAATATATATATATATATATATATATATATATATATATATAATATATATATATATAGAGAGAGAGAGAGAGGGAGAGGGGGGATGGCTCGAGAGTTAGGGTTTCCACCGGCTAGGGGGGAATATTTATAAAATTTAGGGTTTCCACCGGCGGTAAGGGACTCTATGATCATCTCAGGCAAGGCCTGGGATCCTGGCGCTTCCTTCTCGTAAGACGATCGGACGGAGGAGGTACCGACTGCAGAATCGATGGACTTAGGCGAGGGCTGATCTACACTGGTTCTACGAAGGAAACCCGTCTCATATGGGTGGTGCGACTCAGCGGTTGGTGGAGGTGCACGCTAATGCGTCTTCAAAGATCATAGGGAAGGGTTGCAACGGGAAGGGGATGGCCGACGACAATGGGCACCTAGGCTAGAGACGACAAGGCGAGCTGGCTACGTAGCCTGATGGAGGGAAGGAGCCGATGCAGAACCGATTTCAAGCCAATCCACGGTCGAAGGCAGTTGGGATGGGACTCCCGCATACAAAGGGTAGAGGGGAAGGCGGCGGCTCTCTTGGGAAAAGGACGGAGAACACGTCTGCATCGACCGTAGAATGCTCCTGGGCGGACCTATGTCATGAACGGCCAAACCCTTCAGTGCGATCAATGCATTATAGCGCGCCTAAATACATAGCAGGGGAAGAGCGGGCAATATTCTACGAGGAGGAGATTACTGAAATAACATAGTACTAGAAAAATACTATTATTTTGTATGTAGTGGGCGATAAACCGTTCTACGGACAAATTCGAGCATATATGGCCAGGGTTTGGCTTCCGAAAGGGAGCATGGAATTCTTTGCCCGAGATGATAGGTTCTTCTTCGTAAAGTTCGGCATGAAGGAGGTTGTTGATCGAGTCCTCCAAGGAGGGCCATGGACATTCGATGGCAGGCTTATTATACTGAAGGACTGGCATCGAAAGGCTAAATGTGAGAGGGACCTTCTACATACTGTCCTTGTATGGGTGTGACTTCCAGGTCTTCCTATTTTATACTGGAATCCATCCATGCTTATGAAGTTAACTAGCCTGATTGGAAAGCCAATTAAAGGTGACGACACAACTATATCTAGATCCATGTTGCAGTACACGAGGATCTTTATTGAAATCTAAGCCAAGAAGGACATGCCATGGATCCTGCATTATGAAATTTCGTCAGAAGAGGTTTAGACGCAGAAGGTAGAATATAAATGGGTCCCTCATTGTGTCGAAAGTGTTTTTGCTTTGGCCATCTTTCTCAATAATGTAATATAGCGACGGAAGGGGGGAGGCAGCTGGCCTTCCAACCCACAAGATACTGCAGACTCGGATCTCGTGGGGGGAGAAAGAGAAACGTAATCTGAATCGCGAGATGGAGGTGTGTGACGAGCAAGTAATTAACGGACAGGCTGCGATCACCGGGAAGGAGCTGTCACCGACCCTACATGGGTTCCCTACAGCCATTCGGGAAGAGGCGGGGACTAAAGACTCGGGGTCAAAACAAATTGTTCTGCAACAGGACAGCCACGATGAAGCGAGGAAAAGCTTCCATGTCGACGCTGCACTTACAGTTTTCTATTCGTCTTTGAGGCAGCAGCTTGAGCGGCCATTCGGCGTAGGGGAGGCTACTTCGGTAGGGGTCATAACTCGGCGCCAAACCTCGGTGGGAACACGTACAGGCAAGGAGGGAACCAAGTCAAAAACTAGCACAAGTGGAAGACATAACTGGAAGAGACACACAGGGAAAACCCGATAGGACATCAGTCGTTCCTCACAGCCTTCGCCGGCGGTAGGGGACGACTTAGTGTGAGACAATCTTGCGTGGGCGTCCCTTATGCGTTCAGAGGATGCTAGTGGAGAAGGGAAGCACGCAGAGATGGGCATGCAGGTGCTGCCGCTTACTACCCTACCTCTCCCTAGAGGGCAAGGATGGGACACTCAAGGGGAACCACTTCTAACCAATGTCTATGATAGTATGGAATGTTCGTAGAGCATGTTCGATAGGATGGTGGAAGGAGATTACGGAGGCTTTGAGGAGGGGTCAGTGCACTATTTCGACCTTGCTTGAAATAAAGATTAAATCCGAGCGGATGCTGGCACAAAGAGCTCCTACCAGTTAGGTATAGGTACATAATTTACACTTGTGTGATATGGCAAGGATTTGGATAAGATAGGATAAAGACAGTTGGGACGGTCAAGTTCTGCATATGGCAGATCAGGTTATTGCGATACATCTAACCAATACTGGTGGGCTCTAATTTATTTTGTGCGTGGTATATAGCCACAACGATCGCATCCGAAGGGGCAACTTATGGCAAGAGATCATTCATCTAAGTGGCTTGGCTGAGTCAAAAGGTAAGGTGCCGATGCTTGTTATCGGGGACTTTAATACGGTCTTATTTTCTCATAAAAAAGTAGGAGGCAAAAAGGTCCCCGAGCCAACTATGCAGGACTTCTAGGGATGTAGTCAGGATTGCGAGGCTTGGAGAGGACCAGACATGTTTGAACTTGGAACAACCAAGTCTATCTGGAAGAGGGTGGCATGCCAGCTAGATCGTGCCTGTGGAATAGCTATTGGTTCGATCTCTTCTCTAACATGTCTGAAGGGCTTGCCACGATAACTAGTGATCACTCCCCTCTCAGGGTTTGCTTGATAGAAAGGATGACGAAGAAGTCGAGCCCGTTCAGATATAACAATGTTTGGCATTTGATGCCGGGCTATGATAACATAGTTCGTGATGCTCTTGATAGTGTTGACCTAGGGAACCCACATTTTCGTCTGGCTAAACGCCCCAAGGAGACGAAGATTGCTCTGCGGGAGTGGCAGAAAGGAGCGCCTATGGCGGATATGGTGGCCAAGGAAGCTGCTTTACATACTATTCAATCTCAGCTGCAAGCAGATATGCTAAATGCTGATCTTGCGGCACAGGAGCAGTAGTTGGCTCAGGAAGTAGGGGTGCAACGGATGGTCAAGGAGATACAAATGGCTCGGCGAGCTAAGTGCACCTGGATCAAAGAAGGAGACAAATGTACCAAATTCTTCTATAATGTTGTTCGGGCTCGGCAAGATTGCAACTGCATTCATAGGCTCATTGGGGCGGATGGTGCTGTTGTTACATATTAGTCTGACATACAAACAGAGGTGGTACATTATTATTCCTCTCTTTATAATCAAGTTTATTATCCTTCTATATTCCCTGATTGTATGTAATAAACTTGTGACAAAAGCTGGCAACCAAGCGCTCCTTGGTCCAGTGACGGAAGTGGAGGTGGCGGAGATAATCAAACTGGCTAACCCGGACAAAGCTCCGGGCCCTGACGAATTTGGTAATAAGTTTTACAAATTCTACACTGGAATAAGCTCAAGGATTCTATACTGGAGGTGATTGTGGGTTTCCTCAAGAATGGTCACCTATTGAGGGAGCTAAACCATACCTTCCTGACACTGGTGCCAAAAAAGGAAGGGGCAACCTCGCTGGCAGATTTCAGGCTAATATATTGTTGTAATTATCTCTACAAGACAATTATACATTTCATGTGTCGGCATATGGAGAAGGTGATGCGGGGTCTTATCTCTATGAACCAATTGACATTTATCAAAGCGGTCTATAGTAGAGCATAGCCTGTTGGGGCATGAGTTGGTGCAGGAATTCAACGGACCGGGAGCAGAAAAAGCTTGCATCAAGTTTGACTTACGGAAGGCCTACGACACGGTGAAAAGAGATTTCCTTTGTCACATTATGTCTTCCATGGGCTTTGACAAAGCTTGGGTAAAGTGTGTTCGGGAATGCATTACGATGGCATCCTTCTCAGTCCTTATCAAAGGGCAACCGTATGGGTACTTCATCAGCAATCAGGGACTTCGCCAGGGTTGCCCTCTCTCCCCATATTTGTTTACACTTGTGATAGAATATTTTACATGCTTAATGGACATTGCGGTGTGCCGACAGAAGATCACTCCTCCATTTTGACATATTCATCCACATGTGACGCATCTCATATATGCGGAAAATTTGCTAGTATTATTGAAGCCATCATCTACTGGACTTGGTGCACTATCCGAAGTCCTAGTGGAATTCGATAGATTGTCGGGGTTGCAAATTAATAGAGATAATAGCACGGTCTTCTTCAATAAAAGGTGCTCAAATAAGAAGAAAAGGCAGCTGTGCTGGGGGTCTCTCGAGGGGAATTACCGGTAAGGTACCTTGTGTTGGCCCATTACCTAATGCTCACACCTGATTTTGATAATCAACGACAACTTACGTCGATATGCAAAATATACGAACTGCTACTAATGTTTCAGGTTGCTGCTACATTCTACTATATTCTGCTACATCTTCAAAAAATGTACTACAAGCATTCAAGTCATCATCCATAAGCTATTCAAATGGAATTCAGATCGAGATATTTTACATTTAATTTTGTATTTTATTTTTTATTGAGTCTATGATAATAAATGTAAACTCGATCAGAAAATTACTGGCTAAGGTTAATTCGAAGTTCACCTATCCAAATAGCCTTCCAATTTTTTATTAACTCTACTATCCAAACAGCCCAAAATACCTATGCAAATTTGGACCCAAATATCTAGTTCTGAACTGGCAGAACTTAGACAGAACTCGGTTCGAGTTCAGTCAACCCAAATTTGAATTTCAGTTACCTCTAAATCTGCATACAACGTTCGTTTGTGAGATATTTGCATCCGAACTCTGCCTGACTTCGGTCAGAAAAAACATCTATAAATAGAAGAGAATTTTTTATTTCTAATCACTCATTCACTCTTCTCTCTATCTATTCTTTAAAGTGTTTTTCAGTGATCAAAGCTTTCACATTCCACCTATACATCTCTTAGCCAAAGCCAGTAAAGTTCTGTTTGATTTAGAGTCCTTGGTTTACAGAGTTGTAAAAAGGATGCAAAAGTCAGAAAAACTCTTTGTTATTGGAGTTGGTCGTCCGCTCATCACCAAGCATGGTGTGGTAAAGTCGGTCGTGCACTTGTCACCAAGCACGGTGTTGTAAAGAGACCGCAAGCTCTCAATTAGCTTGCAAATAGTGGACTAACAGCGGACAAGAGTACCTGCGACTGGATTAGTCCTCTCAGAGAGAAACTAGACATCACGGTGTTCACTGAGTTTGATTCTCTCTCTCTCTCTTGTTTATTGTATTTATTTATTGTCTCTTTATTTCTGTCATAGTTTATCTATCTAATTTTTAATTACTGATATTATTCTGCTGCACTCACACTTACTCTATTCACCCCCTAGAGGTGCTCAACGGTCCTACAATTGATATCAGAGCATGTTATATTCTAATATAACAACCCTAGATAGTGTCAGTCGTGAAATCTATATTCAACGGTGAAGGGCAATCCATAAATAGACCTCCACTATTTGATGGAACCAACTACACTTATTGGAAAACACGTATGAGTTTCTTTCTTAAATCTCTTGATTTTGATCTGTGGTCTATAGTTGTAGACGGTTATAAGAAATCACCTAGAATTCAAGTTGATGGCCACATAATAGATAAACCTCATGATAAGTACATGAATGAGGAAAAGACTAAAGCTAGTCTAGACGCACGAGCCATCAATGCACTATTCTGTGTAATTGACATAACCGAGTTCAATTGTGTTTCAACCTGTGCTACGTCCAATGAAATTTGGAAACTTCTTGAGGTAACTCATGAAAGTACTTCCTGGGTAAAGGAATCGAAAATCAGCAAACTTACACAAGAATATGAATCATTCAAGATGAAACCCGATGAGTCAATTACACAGATGTTTACTCATTTCTTTGATATTACTAATCCTTTACAATCTCTTGGTAAGGAATACAGCAATCATGAAAAGATCAGGGAGCTGCTACAGGCTCTAACCAAGAACTGGAACCCTAAGGCGACCGCGATCTTAGATGGAAACGATATCACCACCATGAGCTTGGAAACACTGATGGGCAAACTGATGACTCATGAGCTAGACTTGCAACACTTTGAAGAAGCAACTCCCAAGAAGAAATCTATAGCCTTCAAAGCTCAAGCCAGCACATGATGATTCAGACGAAGAATCCTCCATTAGTGATGAGCAAGCCCTGTTGGTAAGAAATTTCAGGAAATTCTTGAAGTTTGAAAGGTCAAACAGAAAGAAGAAAGACGTCCACGAAAGCAATGAAAAAGAAACAATATGCTTCGGATACAAAAGTTAGGGCATATTAAGGACTGTCCATTGTCAAAGAAGAGCATTCCATATGACAGATCAAGATCTAGCAGAAAGGCTACAACAGGTCGAAAGTATACAAACACAAGCATCTGGCACGAAAGTGAGGCCAGTGAGTCAGAGGAAGAGGATAGACCTTGTAGCACTGTTAATGTCTGTCTTATAACATTTGATAAGGTATCATCTAACCCTAAAATTCCTTTAGCGAACTACTTGAAGAAAACAGAAATGTGATAGACAAGTACAAGCAATCTCGCAAAGAGGTAAAGGCTTGCACAACTAAAGTAGCTAGATTGTCTAAACTTCACAAAGATATTAAAGAGACATCTACTACCAGTAACACGGATGAGATAGCTAAGCTCAAAGTAGACTATCATGAGGCTATTCTCACCATTAAAAGAAAGAAAGAGACTATGTCAAAGTGCAAGAACTTTATGACATAGAGAAGAAGAGGCACTTTATCAGAACAAACACTCATTGATATGACTTCCAAATACGAAGAGTCTTGTGCGGTCTCTAAAAAGTTAGAGATCAAATTAGGCAAACAGGCTATTCCTGTGACACAGCCTAAGGTTAGTCCTAATGCTAAGCATACACCTAAGAGGACTAAACCACATAAAGCATATAAGCAACACGTTAATCATAATCATGCTTTCACTTATAGGTTTTCAAAGAAATCACAAGTACATGTCAACACAGAAACAAAGAGCACGTTTTTAAAATTTACTTGCACGTACTGTAGTACTCATGGGCACATATCACAGTATTGTCCAACAAGAAAGCTTTTTGACAATCATATACTTGTTTGGAGACCTATAACAAATCAGGACGGACTCTTCAAGAAATGGGTACCAAAGGATTCCTTGTTTTGTAGGTGGACACTCAACCCTCTCATGCTAGAAGCAAGTGGATCCTCGATAGCGAATGTTCGCAGTACATGACTGGTGATGCATCTTTGTTCGCTACGCTATCGATGAAAGGAGAATGTTATGTCTCCTTCGGAAATAATTTGAGAGGTGATATCATTGGAAATGGCACGGTTGGTATGTATCCCTATCCAGTAATAAAAGATGTTTGTCTAGTTACAGAATTGAAACAAAACCTACTTAGCATAAGTTATTTGGCAAATAATGGTTATGGCATCAATTTTGTAAAGGACAAATGTTCTATCTATGAATTGTCAACTGGTAATCCCGTATTTGAAGGGATTAGAGAAGACAATATCTATGTTTTTTTAGAAAGTACTAACAATGCAGGAAGGTACCTAGTAGCCAATAAAGATAAAAGCTGGCTATGGCACATGAGGCTAGGACATGCAAATATGGATACTATCTCACGGCTAAGAACCAAGAAGTTAGTAAAAGGACTCCCTGAAATCACATACAAGAGAAACATGGAAAGTGTAGACTGTGAAAAGAATAACGCAACTAGGTCTACATTTAAATCCATTAATATTGTAAGTACTTCTAGAACCTTGCAGTTGATACATATGGATTTATTTGGCCCTAGTAGAGTCGCTAGTCTTGACGGTAAGCTCTACACTTTTGTTATTGTTGATGACTTCTCTCGTTATACTTGGGTTTTCTTTTTATCACATAAAAGTGATGTCATTTTTGAATTTCAAATTTTTTGTAAGAAAGTACAAAACGAAAAAGGCTTCAAGATTACTTGAATCCGAAGTGATCATGGTGGCGAATTCGAAACTTTTGATTTCAAAAAGTTTTGTGATGATAGTGAATATTACCATAAATTTTCTTGTCCTAGAACTCCTCAACAGAATGGAGTTGTGGAGCGGAAGAATTGTACTCTCAGTAAAATGGCTAAAGTCATATTGAATCAGTATAATCTTCCTAAATATTTTTGGGCAGAAGCTGTTAGTACAGCCTGTCATGTTTTGAATAGGGTGTTGATTCGTCCAATCTCAAAGAAAACACCATATGAGCTTTAGTTTAGAAGACTTCCTAATATTTCATATTTTAAAGTTTTTGGTTTGGAAGAATTCCTATGAAAATACCATATGAGCTTTGGTGTGGAAGAATTCCTAATATTTCATATTTTAAAGTTTTTGAATGTCGTTGTTTTATCCTAAGCACCAAGGACAACTTGGATAAGTTCGACTCGAAAGCAGATGAAGGGATATTTCTCGGATACGCTGTTAAGAGTAAGGGATTTAGAATTTTTAATAAAAGATCTATATATGATTGTTGAAGAATTTATTAATATTACTTTTAATGAGCTAAATAGTCACAGATCTAGCGACAGTGATGATGAAGAACACTTGCTACCAAAGAAAGTCCTGTGGATAATCTGACAAAAAGATTCAAGACATTAAAATTCTCGGTAGACCATCCAAAGACACTCGTTATAGGTAGTATATATCAAGAGGTGACTCCAGATCAAAAAACACTCACAGGAAATATTCATCAATAAAGTCAAGTACACGAAGGAATTACTGAAAAAGTATGATTTCGATAGCATGAAGCCAATCAGAACTCCAATGGCTACATCTACAAAGCTTGACATTGATGAAAGTGGCAAACCAGTCAACCAGCATAAGTATCGAGGTATGATTGGTAGTTTATTATATTTAACTGCTAGTCGCCCTGATATTATGTTTAGTGTTTGTATCTGTGTACGATATCAGGCTAATCCTAAGGAATCACACTTATATGCCGTTAACCGTATCTTCCGATACCTTAAGGGAACTTCAACAGTCGGCTTATGGTATCCCAAAACCAAATCTTTTGACCTAATTGGTTATTCTGATGCAGATTTTACAGGATGTAATGTAGACCGTATAAGTACCTGCATTACGTGTCATTTCATAGGAAAAGCTTTAGTCTCCTGGTTTAGCAAGAAGCAGAATTCAGTAGCGCTTTCAACTACTGAGGCTGAGTATATCGCTGCAGGACATTGTTGTGCTCAAATTTTGTGGATGAAGCAAACACTAGAAGACTACAATCTGCACTATACGAAGGTTCCTATATATTATGACAACACTAGCACGATCAACTTGACCAAGAACCCTGTCTGTCACTCACACACAAAATACATAGAGATTCGTCATCACTTTTTACGTGATCACCAGCAATACGGGGATATTTGCTTAGAGTTTATTGACACGGATCATCAACTAGCAGATATTTTCACAAAACCACTGGCTGTAGACTACTTCAACTATCTGCATCGTGAGCTGACTTGAATTTCCAGGTTCATGATGCATTATGATTAATAAAAACTCTTATAACTTATGACTTTGACATTTATTAATTGAAGTCATTTTGGGTACAAGCCGAAAGGGCCCTTCTGTCAAAAAAACGTAAAAGTCTAAGCGACACGGTGCCAAGTGTCTTCGGACTACCACTAGCTGGGATTCGGCCCCTACAGCTAACCCAAGGTGATGAAAAATTTTAAATGAAGAAGTTTAAAGGTTATAAAGTGTTGTAACGCCCCAGTCCCAAAATACGTTGGACTAGGAGATCATATACATGCCAGTTACGTATCGAGAGAACTCCAGCCCAGCTCGAATACATATAAGCTGTCTAAACTATAGTGATAGGTCTAATCATGGCAAGTCAAAACTATATCTCAATCCACAAAAAATAATAAACATCAAGAAGGAACAATATGGTTCGTGGTCTGCAGCCCACTAACATATGTGTCCGATTAGACTCGAAAGGAAACACGAGTCTATAAAACTAGGCTAATAACTAGAGTATATCATGATAAGAATATACAGCAAGAGAGAATGATAAAATATACCTGTAGCAACCATTCTTCATTAGTGTACCATACCTTCATCTAACACCTGGAGAGATCACCAGGTCCTCAGGGGACTAGCAAGACACATAATATACATGCCTACTGTACAGTAAATAACATGCAAGGGAAACAAGAAAAATGACTTCTAGCTCAAGAATGAAGAACATATGGAAGACTATATAAATCATGGCATGTCATATAAAAATAATACTAAGTATGAATACAAATGAATCGAAATGACCGTAGCCCTAAAAAGTCAATAATCTTAATAATATATAATTAAATCGTCTATAGGGTTTAAGTCACAACTTTGATTGGTTTTTCTAGTAGGGACACTGCTATGGATAGGTCTCCCCGAGTGTGGCTAATATACTAGTCAAAACACACGACTACACTCTTCGTGCCAAAAATTCTAATCGATATGCATCTCAAACTTAACCATGCCTGAGGCCATATATATCTCTTTATATATAGTATTTAGGCTATTATAAATGTAATCATAAATATAAAAAATTGTATCTAAATCTATTTGGCTCAAAATAAATTCAAAATAATTCTACTAAGTCATGGCAACCTAATCATGGCTCTACCAAGTGGGGTTGGCTAGGTTAGGGTCCAAACATATTTTCTTATCAAATCAAACTCGAAAAGTCAACCCATGAGTCTTTTGTGTCATTCGTAATTAAATAGCACATGAGGACTTGATTAAGTGGCACATCCTTGACATGTGCATCGTAGGCTCAAAATGATCAAAACCATATATTGGGTCAACTGGTTTTGATCGATGTCGGGTTCTGAGCTCAAGATCGATCTAGAATTACGATAAACGGTCAAATGGCCTAATTTGATCTGATGTTGCACGAAGTCAAAAGAATACTAGAGGACAAGTTTGGATAGGACATGATATATGAAATTGAAGGTGGACTTGTATACTTCAAAACTTATGAAGGACGTTTCGCAAGATTGGCACTTCTTCTGCTCCAAAAATTAAAGCAACGAAAAATACATCTATTTTATAATTAATAATAAAATATAATTTAATAAATATAAAACAATATAAAATAAATGAAAAAAAAGTTCCCAAAAATTAGGGTCCTCACAATCTACCCACTTAAAAGAATTTCGTCCTCAAAATTGAAATAAGGCTCACTAGCGAAGAACCGTGCTAGCGTAGCTAGGAATAGTTCAAGGAATACACTAGGTCACTACTGTGTCTCATAATAACTTAAGTAATAATCAATCCTAAACAATTTAGTTTTGTAATATTTATATCCTAAAACTATAGATGGTTATCCCTAGTTGCTCCTCTTGGTACTGGTGGTCTTGCAACGATCATGTTGAAGGCTTGTCTTCCTAACCTTATTATTATCAAAATTATATAAGTCTCCTTTTTACATGACCAAGCTAAGTGATACCTACCAATCCATCTAATCCTAACTTTACAACCGATAGGGCATAATAGTAAATGGGCTGGGTTAGGCTTATGTCTAGGTTCTTCTTGTAGAGGGTTAATTTTTACGCTAAAACTACCACTCTATGCTTGATCAAGTGACTATCATAAGGACGTAACCTAGTAGGATCACATATTTATTTCTATACCGAGGACTTCTACCCACCTTTGGTCACACTACCCCATCGAACACATAATACCCTAAAATTTTATAACCCTTGCATACTAGTTGTAAAATTCCATACCACTAGATATCTATGGCATATGACATCTCTAATCCCCTCACATCTATCAAACAACAAAAATTTAATAAATAAACTAATTTACATTATAATTTAAGAACTTGTGATAAATATTATAAAGTACGATCATTTGTCGCTCCGGGATAGGAAGAGACGAGAAGTAATGGTATGAGAAAATGAGGAAGGATAGTCGAGAGCAAATACGAAGTTCAAGGATGGTAGAGAAATTTCTAAAAGAATTGTCAAGACAGTGTGGATTGAGATTCCTAAGGGTTTAATCATATTGGCAGGCCCGCTCGGTACAGTAACGTAACCGAAACGGCTAACTCGACTTGCATGGGCCACCAAAAAAATGTAACTCCTCAGTTCCAAAATACGTAGGACTAGGAGATCGTATACATGCAAGCTACGTATCGAGAGGACTCCAGCCCAGCTCGAATACGTATAAGCTGTCTAGACTATAGTGATAGGTCTAATCATGGCAAGTCAAAACTATATCTCAATCCACATAAAATAATAAACATCAAGAAGGAACAATATGGTTCGTGGTCTGCAGCCCACTAATATATGTGTCCGATTAGACTCGAAAGGAAACACGAGTCTATAAAACTAGGCTAATAAGCAGCATATATCATGATAAGAATATACAGCAAGAGAGAATGATAAAATATACCTGCAGTCTTGGTGTAGCAACTATTCTCCATTAGTGTAGCATACCTTTATCTAATACCTGGAGAGATCACCAGATCCTCAGGGGACTAGCAAGACACATAATATATACACGCCTACTGTACAGTAAATAACATGCAAGAGAAACAGGAAAAATGACTTCTAGCTCAAGAATGAAGAACATATGGAAGACTATATAAATCATGACATGTCATATCAAAATAACACTAAGTTTGACTACAAATGAATCAAAATGACCGTAGCCCTGTCGTGGTACTCTCGATCCTATAGCTAGTAGCCCTGCCATGGTACTTCCTAACTACCGTGAGTCTCTATCGTAGCCCTGCCGTGGGTCTCCCGAGTCGAGAGTGGTCAAGTAGTCAATCCTAGTATCGGTAGAGGGTTAAGTCAAGGTAACATGAAATACGAGATCAAGTCAAGTCAAGATGCTCAAGTCAATAACACTAACGAAGTCATGTGTGAAAATATAACTAAGGATGACAATAAGTGATAACAGATAAGAGACAGAGAAATAAATCATGATAGGATAGCAAATATGGAAAAATAAAAGGAGACATGAACAATAAAGAATAATAAGAGCATGCATGTAAATAACTGTACAAAGTTTGGCAAGGTGTACTTGCCTGGTGTAGCGTAGAACCAACAATCCAACAACTCAGTGAACCACAAAAGTCAAACTCTAGCAACAGTCTACGGTCGCTGAAACAGACATGACCAACATGTCATAATAGTCAAATTAGCTAGGATAGCCTATCCATAAGTCCAATTCTGGACATAGGGGTAAAATGGTAATTTTGGATCAAAATGATGTCCGCCGTTGGACCCGCTTTGTACCAAAAAATGTGCCAACACCTACGGTCTCTAAAGTCATCAACTATATGTCTACGGGTCCGGTTTGACGATACGAACCCAATGGTATGTCCAAAGTTGGATTCTGATGGGCCGTACACAAATTCGCCCGTTTGATCGGGTCGCGGGCTCGCCAAAATGGCATTCCGGTCGACCGTCTCAGAATCGGACCAAACTTGGCTTACAGGACCAGATAAATAATACAGTCCTTTTGGCACAAGTTTTGTCTCGAGATGACGAGCGTGCACAAAGTAATTGATGTTTTTGCAAAGGGGTCGATATTGAAATTTTTGATGGATACGCATCAAATTCTTCGCACACACGCAACCAATTCGAATTCCGTCAAAGCCCACACGTCCGCAACATCCGTATGCACCTTTCGATGCAAGTGGTTCGCGACCAAGTCACCCGGATTGTCAGGACGCATACCGTATCGAGAAATTTTAATGTTTTGAAAACAGATTTTTGTTCAACTTTAACCTAATTTTAAACAGAATATAATATTCATAAAAATAAACTAATTAATGGGTTTTAATGTCGGTTAGGTTGTCTAAAATATTGTTCAAGAGGTTTTCTAAGATTCGCGATATTCGGGTCGTAAATCGATCGCAAACAGGAGACGTTAGGATAGTTTCTACTGTCAATAAATTGATTTTTTTTTTCCGATTTTAGAACTCGTTTTTGGTCGCACATAAAGTGAATTAAATTAAAATAATTAAAGGAAGATGAAGTTGGTTTGGTTGGCTACATACCTGTTTAATTGGTTTGTAATGCTCCAGTCCCAAAATAGAAGGACTAGAAACGTATCATGCCAGGTGTACACATACGAGCAAATGAAAGGCTCGTATGTATACATAAGCTATAAATATAGAAAGACAAGATACTAAATCTCATCCACGAAGATAAATAATGATATAAAAGCAACTTTGAGTTTGTCATGTATATAATCGTTGGGCAGAGACAAATCCACTACCAACTAATTTAAATAAGGAAGAAATATATAAAGAAAGTGTTTTGGTCGAGCGAAGCGAAAGACGATCCAAGAGCTAGCATCGCGAAGGTAGATTATAAATTATGTCCTTGGCTAGAGCACCTGCAAAAATCACAAACACACCTGGAGAAATCACCAGGTCCTCAGAGGGACGTAACAAGATACAAGAAGAAAATGCCATTATAACTGCAATATAAACACTATAAAACTACAACACAACTGGGTTCCTAACCGTCTATGTGATATGCATTTTGAGGACAACGTTCTACGCAGGGGCTGTAAGGATTCACGCAAGTAATAAAGAGTGGCCGTCAAGTAGCGCTCATCCGAGACACTATCGGTCTGGGGCAGAAGTAGCACTCATATGAGTCGCTATCGGCCCAAAATATGTGTAAAAGTGAATATAGCCCCTACGCTAGTAGCTGTCCCCTCCCCCCAATAATACTATACATGCATCGTAACCACGACACACCAACACATGTCGTTTCCACAACACGGTTTTATATTCAATAACTGTCAAGTCTTCTAACATGCATCTATTGACAGTTATATCTAACGCATGCGTACGGCTGATTAGCCAACACGCAAGTGACCCCTATATGGTACTCACAGCTCACACATAACTCGTGATAAAATCGTGACAAGTTAATGAGATACACTAAGTTGACGGTAGTCCCTTAACTCTAAGTCCACATGCAAGAAGAAATATAATAAACAAAAAATATAGATGCAGTAAATATACAATAACTGAAAAATAAATGCAACTAAATGTAAGCAGTAAAGGTGGCAAGGTATCTTGCCTGGTGTGTCGCCTGGTGTTGTGCGATGATCAAGATATCATGTTTTGCCTAATCGCCGAGGTCCATGCAAACATGGTCTGAATCTGCGAGAAAATAGGGACGCATAATCAGTTGTGTCAACGATGATAATTAAAGGGAGTTTTAGTAAAATTATACGTACACTATATATATTTTTATTTTTTTTAGAAACTATCTATAATATTTCATATATATATATATATATATATATATATATATATATATATATATATATATATATATATATATATATATATATATATATATATTACTAAAAATCAAAATCATTTCTAGGCTAAACCCTAAGTTGTCCAAAGTAAAAATTTAGGTAGGAAACTATATTTTAACATTCTTGGTCAATATTCGAAAAATAGAAATCCTTTTAAGGTAATACCAAATTTTGGCAAACAAAATTTTAGACTCCAAAAAGTCCATATTTTAAAATAGCATAAGTAATATAATAGAATATTTAGAACTTTCAAGACGCAGTTAAAAATAAGTGTAGGACTCAAGGCCCACTCCCAAATAAATTTAAAAATATTAAATGTATATCAACAATAACTAACAAAAATAAATAAATAATAATAATAATAATGAATATATATAATAATAATTATATACATATTATGTAAAATAGTTTTTATTAATAATGCAATCAATAATCAAATATAACTAGTGTTTAGTTTGTTTTATAATATACTAATAAAAATACAAGAATATCAATAGCAGCAGAAGCTGCTATCACTATTCCTGAGTTTGGGGAAACAAAAGATATGAGTGAGAGTGAAAAACTACTGGGGAAAGAGGAAGTGACCGCGAGAGAGAGGTCGGAAAAGGGATCTTTACCAGGGTTCGTGCGCGCACGGCCCATGGACGGCCGGTTGCTCGGGGCACCGTCAGGTGGTGGGAGGACGTACAGTTGCGCACGGTTGGCAAAGTGCGACACCAAGAGGGAGGCGGAGGAGATGCACGTACGGCGGAGCGCAGGAAGGCTCACCGTGCCAGACTGGCGCGAGAAGGGGGCGGCGCTGGCTCGTGGTCGAATCTGGAGACTCCGACGTTGAGGCCGGGCGGGGACTCACCGCGGTGGCGACCACCAAAAGTCGGAGGCGACCAGGACAGCCGCAGCACGCCAGACGATGGCGCTGGTGACGAGTCGAAAGTGCTAGTGGCAGAGAAGGTATGAAGGGGATTCTCACCGGAGTTGGCGGTGAGTTCAGATCCGAGCGCCAAGGTCGGTCGGGTTCGTGGGACAGCGACGGAGGTTTCAACGGTGACGATGGAGGTAAGGGTTTGGGTTTTCTTTTTTTCTTTTTCTTTGTTGGGGGATTTTGGGATGGTAGCGGTGGTGGTGTTGTGGGATGCCGGTGACAACGGTGGTGTCGGGAACGGTAATAGTGACAGTGTGCTGTTGTAGAGTCAGGGAAGGAGGGTTACGGCTGTGGTGGTGTTGTGGCAGTAGCGGTTTTCCGCTGTCACGACAAGGAGGTGTGGCGCACAGGGGTAGTCGGGGGATTCTGGTGGTAAGCGGGGTAATTTTTGGGGTGGTCCGGTGGCTGGGATCGGTGATGACGGGGGCGGAGGTGGAGACAGGGCCTGATGGTGGTTGGCATGTACGGTAGAGGTATAGGCAGTTCAGACAGAACTGGGACAGGGTTTCGATATCTGTGGTTGTCATCGTATGCGGGGTGTCGGATATGACGAGATTGTTATAATTGCAATAGAAAAATAATGGATATGAAGAAGAACACGGACACGAACACGATGCACGAATTCTGGTTTGTGGTTGTGGAGGAATTTAGGTTGTAGAAATTATTGATGGAGAAAAGAATAAGGGGTCTCTCCTTATATAGGAGGTGGAGGCTCCTACTTGGATAAAGATTAGAATTTGTTTAAACCCCGATGGATAATTCCATCTTTTAAATTTAAATCGCTAAAAATCAATTCGATAAAATCTTTCGAAAAAATAGAAAATCCTTATCTTCAATGTAAAGTTATTTTAAAAAATTATCCAATAAAATCAAATCATAAATTAAATCACAATAAATAATTATACATGTATATCAAAGGCAATCCAAATTATCCTTTCTAAATATAATTAATTAATTTGAAAAATTCATAATAATGTTTAATTATTTGAAATACATTTTTATGAAAATAAAACAGTTTAGATTTATTCCCGAAAATCAACTTGGATATAAAATGTAGCACCAAGTTTCCCAAATAAGGATAATTTTGAAATTTCATGTTTATAATTATTTTAATAATGATATTTAATTCATGATATGATTTTTGGTGATTTTAAATTATTTTAAAATTATTTAAATCAATGACTTGTGGTTTTGACGTTTTGCTAGTGAAACCCTAGAGACTGTTTGACCTAGAGCCTAACCATATGATTATGATATTTTAATATCATTTTTTGCCTAAGAATATTTTTGCATTTGACCTCTTTGAATTATTTTGATATTATTTTATTATTTATGATATTGTTTTGGGGTTATTTGAGTCGGGTTCGAATTTCAACTCAATCCGACTTGAAACGGGGACCCGGGGGTAGTTTGACTCTAGTAGGACCCACACACTAGTTAGGCATGGCCCACATGATATTAATTTTAGTCCACAGGATAGAAATATTTTAGTTAGAGGTTAGACTAATTATTATGGATAAGGTTAGTGTGATTAGAGACTTTAGAATGACTAATTTAGCCCCAACCAATTAGCCCTTTCCTAATACTCATAGAATATGTTAGTGGATGCATTTTGGACCTTACATAATAGGACAAATAGCCCCATATGGCCAGCCACTTTGGGAGAGGATAGGCTCAAGTTCATTTCATTATTCTCATCCACACTCTCTCTCTCTTGTTCTTCCCCAAATTCCTAGAGAGCAGTCCCTAGCAATTTTTCCACCAAATCCTTCCATTTAACCACCAAATCTTCTTCTTTCCTTCTCCATTCTAGCCAAGGAGGAAGCTACCCAAGTTTGGGAGGATTCGGAGCTCGTTCGTGTCCTTTTGGAATCTCTACGTGTCGGTGTCGCTCCGGGAAGGCTTTTCTTCGATTCGATTTATCGGAAGGTATAAATCCCTTCTTCTTTTTATTTCCTCATACATATAGGTCTATTTTGAACCCATAGGAATGAACCCCATGGTTGTATCTCCATTTGTGTCCATTTCGTGTCCATTTGGTGGTCATAGGAGTGTCATTTGTGTTGTGGTTGTGTCCATGTGGGAAAATCCTAAATTTGGACACACTATGTGTTGTTGTTAGATATGAATGAATTATTACATGTTTAATCTCATATTTTTGTATTGGAGATGTGTTCTATAGTGTCTCATATATATATATATTAGTGTAGAGAGTGAGTTCTTGATATATTATGTTATATACTTGTGTTCTTTTGTCTCAAACTACCTAAATCCGTCATGATTTTTATCCACGTTTTTAATTTCAGCCCTAACTTAGAAATATCATAACTTCTAGCTCAAAGCTTGGTTTAATCTTCTATTTTTTTTTAAAAGAAGCGTATTGAAGTTAGCTTTCCAAAAACATGTATTAGTAGGCCTAATTCTTTTTGTAACTTTCTAGAGAATTATTTGAGTGTCAGCTGTACGAAAGACAAACGCGTTCTCGGTGTTTTTGCGATTTCGGGAGTTTCCGGAAACAAAAACGCGATCCGTTTGAAGTTTCAGAAAGCTAACACATAGATCTATAACATACTTTAATCCTAAATTTTAATCATGCTGAGATGATACAATATTGATTATTAGTGGGAGTTACTATTCGGCATATGTATTTTGTGCACCCTTGTGTGTAATATAATGTTCTATTTGATTTTAACCCATGTTAATGTATATACATTATGTAATTAAATAGAGAATGCAAGCATGAGTAAATGGTTAAATAAATGATGTATGAGGTGTAAGTATCCTATCTAATGTAAGAATGTATAAGTATGGCTTGTAATGAATATGTAGGTTCCATAGTATGTAATGTATGGTGCATATAGTGGTGCAAGAGAATAAATGAATGATAAATGAATGCAAGCATGAATGTAATGTATTAATAGATGTAATGTATGCAATATACAAGTTAATAATATGTAATGTTCTATGTTAACACAAATCCTATATTACCTCATGTACCCCTTACACTATGTTGACACTATCACACTTGACACATTGTTCACTTACACTTTGACACTCTTTGATATGTATACACTATGTATGCCCATTTAACCCTTACTTGCTCCTTTGCCATGTTCACATACACACACATAGCCTCTTAAATAAGTATTTATGAATATAGTTAACTTAGCTATGTATGTATATTATATATATGTTAGCATATTATGTTGTAATATATAAGTTTATATAACCATTTGAAATGCCATGATTATAGACCTAATGTTGAATACCAATATATGCATGTGTATATATGTGTAGACATATAAAGCTTAAAGTAATAGATTACCTAGTGTATATCCAATGTGAATTCTTGCCTATTTGAGTATTGAATAATTGTATGCTATACAGAATTGGGTGTATGTTGGCTTGTATAGCCTTGTATTGATGTGTGCTTGCTAGGATAGTCTTGGTTAGGCCTAGTAAGACTTACTGGGTTAGGACATGACCAAGTTTGACCTAGTTTGACTAGTACAGTTGACCAGAGTTGACCAAGGGTTGACTTTGGCCTAGTTTGACCTAGATTCATGTAGAATGCATTGTAGTACTTTATATTACCCTTCTGGACATGTTGTGACTTGTGCTTTTCTAATTAGGAGCCAGACACCTCTTCTCGGACAGTATCTTTACCTTGGACATTTAGATATCAGGCGAGTACATTCTCTGATCATTTTATATCCTGCTTAGAATTATTTTCTACATTAAATTACTTTACTTGTACTGTCACGTTGGTCACACGGATTGGTACTATACGGATCCCTTCTTGAGATGTTATCCTTAGGGAGCATCGGGTACTACATGTTCTGTGCGTTTCACTTACATGACGTATCACTATGCTTTACAGGTTCTTTGATCACTTGTGACATATACTCTTATGATCATAGAGTCTCCTAGAATCTCCTATCCCATTTACTAGGTATCCTAGAATCTCCTAGAATCCCCATTTTTGGAACATCCATGTATCACCCTTCGGGGGCTTTGCGTGGAATCATAACATAACTTGGTTGGATCTTTGTGTATCGATTGGGGGTACGGGGGAGTAGAAGTAGACATGTGAATAATACCCAAGTAGTATCTTATCAGAATCTCTTCCATAGTGTCTTATCAGAATCTCCTATGCCATTTACATGTCTATATTGTACTCTGACTCACTAGCCACATGTTAGTTCTCTATTTATAGTAGATATTTCTATTACAGCTCTCTATCTGTTTACATACAGCATTTCTTTCAGTACCTATATCTTACTTTACTGCATGATTATATTTTTTAACCTGCTATGAACTGTTGAGATGTAATGTGCTCGCTCCTGTCCTGACTGGACCTGTTGATAAATTTACAGATAGCCTGGAGGTTGCCTGCTAGCCTAGAGGAGACAGTAGAGGTTGCATAGATAGCTAGAGTTTTTGCTTATAGTTTATTTTCAGTCATCTTGAGTTGTATTTATGGATTACTGTATTTGGGTTTTGAGATGTATTCTGAGTTTGTATCTTAGATACTTAGACTTCTGTCTGTTGTATCTCTTTTCGATTTCATGTTTTTATCTATCTTCCTTTATGCTCTACCTTAGATGTGATTGAGTTTACATTCTGCTATGTCACCCCCATTCGGGGAGTATAAACTATTTAGTCTTATACTGTTAGATACATTGAGACCTAGGACAGCGTTCTACCGCCGATACTGTGGCGTAGGCTGGGCGTTGTTACGTTCTCGTGTCCTAACTCTAGGGTGCGGGTCGTGACACATTTTTAGTGGTGGCCTATGCAGGTCTAGTTTGTGTAGTGGTATTCGAACTAGAGTACCACTACAGCCTGCAGTAGGATTAGGATATATTTTTGAAGATACTCAATCACAATTAGGATCCCTTGAGAGATTCCTAGGACGACCCTTGAGAATCTTGTTTAACTCCGATTTGAAAACTCTTTTCTTTTTTCCTTGATTTGATTTATCTTTACTTTCTGCTATTGAATTTGATTTTGATGGATTATTATTGAATTTGAGTTTGTATTTATTGATTTTGATGAAGATTGTTGAAATTTGAATCTTGATGTTAGCTATAGCATCCGAGTTTGTAGTTATATGATTTGAAGGATTTTGTTCATTTCTGAATTTTGATGTTCGTTGATAAATTTGATTTTTTTTTGGTATTCATTGTTGATTTAATTTAATTTTTGGCAAGATGAAATTATATGGGCTAGGTCATCTAAGTTATGGAAATCTTGTCTTCTATAGTCACATTAGCCAGCATGGTGAGGACATATAGTCAGATTTTGGATATATTTCTCGGGTGTGGAAATTTAAGGTTTTTGCAGCCAAGCTAGCGGCATCGCGAAAATGTTAAATACCATGATTCTAGAGGTATGTGCATAAGTCAAGGACTCTGTGATTATCGTAGCCTTGCTCACTAGTATGACGAGGATTTAGAGTACCATGATTTTGGATAGACGCATATGATTATCAGATTGTACCTTAAATATTTTCGAACATGTTTTTGCTACTTTTGTTTCAGTCATTCAAAAAAAAAGAAGGAATTATTGTTGTTTTGTTTTGTTTTGTTTGTCATTGTTTTCTTAGGATGTAGCTTTAGCTATTTTTATAAACCTTGTGTAACTTCTTACAAAAATTTATTTCTTCTTAATATAATAAACCAATGATTTTACTAGGCCTTATTTTGGATTTGGTATTATAATTCTTGTTTCAAAAAAAATGGGTCCCTCTTTTAAATAGATAAGCAGAACAGATTCTATTATCATTCTTTTCCTGCCAATATTTTTACTACCATCATTCTTTGTCTTATATACCTGTCCTGATTATATCAATTTCCTGTCTCGTATATAATTCTGTCAGCTATACCTTGACAACTCTTGAATCTTCATATCATTTTGCCTGAAAAATGTTAAGGAAGTGACGTAAATTATGTAGCTCAGAGAAGACGTAACTGGTTATTTTATGATGATCTAAAGGAAATCAAATGTGGAGTATTCTATATGGAAACTTGAGATAGAAATGTGGTAAAGGTCTCGAATAGAATAAAGAGATGTATACTGCTAATCTGGAAACAATTACATTTAGAGAAATTTTGGGGTTATGAGATAGTTTATAGGTGTATTCAAAACTAATGAGGATATCAGAGGTCAACCTAGTTTTGAGAACTTAGAAAATCTTGGTTATTGATTCTGGGGAAAACTTTTACTCTGAGGCTATGTAGAAGGTTAGTAATGGAAAAGAGAAGTTAATTATGTTTAATAAGGATATTAAACAAGATGTTGCGAGGAAATGACTAGGGATAGAGAGAGCACAAAGTTATGAAAGTTTAGAGATTGTTGTGAAATATTTTTAGGAGAATAATATTCAAGGGTGTATGTCGAAAAAAATACGAAAGTTGATTTTATGATGAAAGATAAGTTTTGTAAGGCCTAGAGATTTAAATTAAATAATACGAGGAGAACAATTTGAACAAGTTCAAGGAATTCGTAAACGGGATTTAGAGGTTTTGGGTCAAATTTAAGACAAGGTGAAAGAACTTGGAAATTTAAATAAATGGTTAATGTTGATTCCTAAATGTGAGGGTTGTGATTCAAGAGTGATGTTTGGAAATTGGAAATTGCCTATGGTAGTCATGGTAAGGGTTTAAGTAAACGTTAAATTTTCATATGGAGACTGGTGAGGTAAAGATATGATTGGCAAGTTATGACCAGATGAACTTAAGAGTATCAGAAGCAGATGACTAACTCGATCTTCATTATTTTTGTGTATTAATTACCACCTCTTGAACTCCCACTTTCTAATTGAGATCCTTGACGTTCCTTATCGTGACTTTGATATTCGGAATGTAATACTAGCTGTTACCCTCCAAAAAATCTTATATGCAAGACCTAGACGAGCTCACCTTCGTGTAGGTATATCATGTCCCACTGAAACCCATCTTCTTGTACTCTATTTTCTTGATATGATTTTCTGGTCAACTGGCTAAACTATAACCTCTACCATTATACTAAATTTCTTCTTATTTTAATTAGAAATCCAGCCTTGACTCAATTCTTTCGATCCGACATGTGATGGTGTTCTGCTTGTTTCCTTAGATGCTTAACCTTGTACCTTATCTGATTACTTGACCCGTTGGTTAAGAAACTTGGACTATGTAATTCCTTTCATCATTACCACCCTTATATCTTGTGCTGCTAAATTAGCCTTAGTTTTGCAAGCTTATCTATTTTCGAGCTTGGTCATGACATATTTTATTGGGTGGCCACCCACAAACATATTATCTAATCAGAACCGGTACATGATGGTCTGATCAACCTATTGCACTTTGGTTCACTTTTTTTCATGTATCAATCTACGAGAATGGAGACATAGTTAAACTTGACCCTAGAGTCTCATTCGCGACAGCCTTGACAATTCTCCTTGAAATCTTTTCATCGCCTATGAACCTCGTATTCGTACTCAGTCGAATTAAATTTAATCATGACCTGAACCTCCATCATTGGATGCTCGTGCTCATACTTTGATTTTATTGATTTCCCTTCTTGCCCAAATCTCGTTTTATTCCGAAATTGATCAACTTAGATCGTGTCAAGACAAAAATCTATTTGTGATTTGTTGTGCCTAAACTTTTAATTTTTGCCATTTTATGGAATAGTAACCTTTTAATAATTTCTTAGTTGCTTGTTAATGACCAATTTTTATATAGGATGGTAGACAGCCCTACAATCTTGTTGATTGTTGTTCCCTTACCTTCCCAATTAGGACACCCTAGATTGTTTGTGTGTTGATACCATAGTACTGTTTTGACCTAGAATGATTAGTGTACCCAGGTGAGACTTCCATCTGCTACGGTATGCCCTGACCTTGTATACTATTCCTTCAAATTGCATAATTTAGATAAAAAAATTTTTAGACCTTGATTGTTGGGAAATAGGGACGTCACTCCATTAGTATCAGTTGTAGATATATATGGGTTAGTCCTTGATGTGGGAATGTGTGTCTATAAACATGTAGCTTAGGAGATTTATGAGAGATTATAGTATCAGCCTTGATAGGATGTACTAGTCTTTTGGTGAGTATAAATGTGTTATGAGAGATAGGGGCCTATATGTCTTAGTAATGCATCGTTCCTATGGTAATAGAATGTATTAATAGATGGTTAATAGGAAGATAATAGTTTGAGCATACCTATAGCCTATGATCAGTTCCTTTTCATCCTTAGTTAAGACCACTTTAAAATAGGTCCAGTCCCTTGGATATAGGTTCCAGTCCATATTTTATTGAAGTTCCATTACCGCCGTACAGCAGAGCAGTATTGGAGGTATTCCTAGATTGACACTTTTTAGATGTCCTTTTATTATTCCAGTGTTAGGAAGTGTTACCTTAGATATTGGGTAGGTTAGAGGCTCTAGAAGGAGTACTATCGATCTTAAATTTCGAGGACGAAATTTTTCTAAGGTGGGTAGAGTTGTAGCACCCAGTTTCCCAAATAAGGATAATTTTAAAATTTCGTGTTTATAATTATTTTAATAATGATATTTAATTCATGATATGATTTTTAGTGATTTTAAATCATTTTAAAATTATTTAAATCAATGACTTGTGGTTTTGATGTTTTGCTAGTGAAATCCTAGAGACTGTTTGACCTAGAGCCTAACCATGTGATTATGATATTTTAATATCATTTTTGGCCTAAGAATTTTTTGCATTTGACCTCTTTGAATTATTTTGATATTATTTTATTATTTATGATATTGTTTTGGGGTTATTTGAGTCGGGTTCGAATTTCAACTCAATTCGACTTGAAACGGGGACCCGGGGGTAGTTTGACTCTAGTGGGACCCACACACTAGTTAGGCATGGCCCACATGATATTAATTTTAGTCCACAGGATAGAAATATTTTAGTTAGAGGTTAGACTAATTATTATGGATAAGGTTAGTGTGATTAGAGACTTTAGAATGACTAATTTAGCCCCAACCAATTAGCCCTTTCCTAATACTCATAGAATAGGTTAGTGTGGGCATTTTGGACCTTACATAATAGGACAAATAGCCCCATATGGCCAGCCACTTTGGGAGAGGATAGGCTCAAGTTTATTTCAATATTCTCATCCACACTCTCTCTCTTGTTCTTTCCCAAATTCCTAGAGAGCAATCCCTAGCAATTTTTCCACCAAATCCTTCCATTTCACCACCAAATCTTCTTCTTTCCTTATCCATTCTAGCTAAGGAGGAAGCTACCCAAGTTTGGGAGGATTCGGAGCTCGTTCGTGTCCTTTTGGAATCTCTACGTGTCGGTGTCGCTCCGGGAAGGCTTTTTTTCGATTCGATCTACCGGGAGGTATAAATCCCTTCTCCTTTTCATTTCCTCATGCATATAGGTCTATTTTGAACCCATAGGAATGACCCCCATGGTTGTATCTCCATTCGTGTCCATTTTATGTCCATTTTGAGGTCATAGGAGTGTCCTTTGTGTTGTGGTTGTGTCCATGTGGGAAAATCCTAAATTTGGACACACTATGTGTTGTTGTTATGTATGAATAAATTATTACATGTTTAATCTCATATTTTTGTATTGGAGATGTGTTCTATAGTGTCTCATATATATATATATTAGTGTAGAGAGTGAGTTCTTGATATATTATGTTATATACTTGTGTTCTTTTGTCTCAAACTACCTAAATCCGTCATGATTTTTATCCACGTTTTTAATTTCAGCCCTAACTTAGAAATATCATAACTTCTAGCTCAAAGCTCGGTTTAATCACTCATTTTTTTAAAAGAAGTGTATTGAAGTTAGCTTTCCAAAAACATGTATTAATAGGCCTAATTCTTTCTGTAACTTTCTAGAGAATTATTTGAGTGTCAGCTGTACGAAAGACAAACGCGTTCTCGGTGTTTTCGCGATTTCGGGAGTTTCCGGAAACGAAAATGTGATCCGTTTGAAGTTTCGAAAAGCTAACACATAGATCTATAACATACTTTAATCCTAAATTTTAATTCATGCTGAGATAATACAGTATTGATTATTAGTAGGATTTACTATTCGGCATATGCATTTTGTGCACCCTTGTGTGTAATATAATGTTCTATTTGATTTTAACCCATGTTAATGTATATATATTATGTAATTAAATAGAGAATGCAAGCATGAGTAAATGGTTAAGTAAATGATGTATGAGGTGTAAGTATCCTATCTAATGTAAGCATGTATAAGTATGGCTTGTAATGAATATGTACGTTCCATAGTATGTAATGTATGGTGCATATAGTGGTGCAAGAGAATAAATAAATGATGAATGAATGCAAGCATGAATGTAATGTAATAATAGATGTAATGTATGTAATATACAAGTTAATGATATGTAATGTTCTATGTTAACACAAATCCTATATTACCTCATGTACCCCTTACACTATGTTGACACTATCACACTTGACATATTGTTCACTTATACTTTGACACTCTTTGATATGTATACACTATGTATGCCCATTTAACCCTCACTTGCCCCTTTGCCATGTTCACATACACACACATAGCCTCTTAAATAAGTATTTATGAATATAGTTAACTTAGCTATGTATATATATTATATATATGTTAGCATATTGTGTTGTAATATATAAGTTTATATAACCATTTGAAATGCCATGATTATAGACCTAATGTTGAATACCAATATATGCATGTGTATATATGTGTAGACATATATAGCTTAAAGTAATAGATTACCTAGTGTATATCTAATGTGAATTCTTGCCTATTTGAGTATTGAATAATTGCATGCTATATAGAGTTGGGTGTATGTTGGCTTGTATAGTCTTGTATTGATGTGTGCTTGCTAGGATAGTCTTGGTTAGGCCTAGTAAGACTTACTGGGTTAGGACATGACCTAGTTTGACCTAGTTTGACTAATGCAGTTGACCAGAGTTGACCAAGGGTTGAATTTGGCCTAGTTTGACCTAGATTTATGTAGAATGCATTGTAGTACTTTATATTACCCTTCTGGACATGTTGTGACTTGTGCTGTTCTAATTAGGAGCCAGACACCTCTTTTCGGACAGTATCTTTACCTTGGACATTCAGATATCAGGCGAGTACATTCTTTGATCATTTCATATCCTGCTTAGAATTATTTCCTGCATTAAATTACTTTACTTGTACTGTCACGTTGGTCACACGGATTGGTACTATACGGATCCCTTCTTGAGATGTTATCCTTTGGGAGCATCGGGTACTACATGTTCTGTGCATTTCACTTACATGACGTATCACTATGCTTCACAGGTTCTTTGATCACTTGTGACATATACTCTTATGATCACAGAGTCTCTTAGAATCTCCTATTCCATTTACTGGGTATCCTAGAATCTCCTAGAATCCCCATTTTTGGGACATCCATGTATCACCCTTCGGGGGCTGTGCGTGGAATCATAACATAACTTGGTTGGATCCTTGTGTATCGATTAGGGGTACGGGGGAGTAGAAGTAGACATGTGAATAATACCCAAGTAGTATCTTATCAAAATCTCTTCCATAGTGTCTTATCAGAATCTCCTATGCCATTTACATGTCTATATTGTACTCTGACTCACTAGCCACATGTTAGTTCACTATTTATAGTAGATATTTCTATTACAGCTCTCTCTATGTTTATATACAGCATTTCTTTCTGTACCTGTATCTTACTTTGCTGCATGATTTTATTTTCTAACCTGCTATGAACTGTTGAGATGTAATGTGCTCGCTCCTGTCCTGACTGGACCTGTTGATAAATTTTACAGATAGCCTGGAGGTTGCCTGCTAGCCTAGAGGAGACAGTAGAGGTTGCATAGATAGCTAGGGTTTTTGCTTATAGTTTATTTTCAGTCATCTTGAGTTGTATTTATGGATTACTGTATTTGGGTTTTGAGATGTATTTCGAGTTTGTATCTTAGACACTTAGACTTCTATCTGTTGTATCTCTTTTCGATTTCATGTTTTATCTATCTTCCTTTATGCTCTACCTTAGATGTGATTGAGTTTACATTCTGCTATGTCACCCCCATTCGGGGAGTATAAACTGTTTAGTCTTATACTGTTAGATGCATTGAGACCTAGGACAGCGTTCTACCGCCGACACTGCGGCGTAGGCTGGGCGTTGTTACGTTCTCGTGCCCTAACTCTAGGGTGCGGGTCGTGACATAAAATATCTTTCGTGTCACTTGCTCACAATTAGTATACAATATAAAATAATTGTTTCTTCTAAATTATCGGTTATATTTGTACCATAAAATAGATACCTTTTATAATGTAAAATAAAGTAAAATTTTGGGAATCCCAATGTGACGCTTTTTACAACTTTAAGCAAATTGAAAATATCTATAATATATTATTTTGTAAACTATGCCTCTTCTATATAATAAAATATTTTTATAAAATATGTACCTCGCACATATTCACATAGATGAACAAATCCGAAAAATACAAATTAGCACGTGACGTACAAATACGAGGACGCGAACTTACACGCGACGTACAAATACGAAGTACAAATTAATTACCAATTTATAAAATAAATAGTAGTAGAAATTTAGGGGGGTTACATCCTACCCAACTTAAAAGAATTTCGTCCTCGAAATTTAGGAATAGGTATGGTAGGTAGGGTTGAGGCAATAGAAATTTGATCACGTTAAAAGGCATTCAATGAAATCAATTTTTGAATAATCGAATATTACGATATCTAGGAAAATGAATTCATGGGTATGATTTGGAAGATATCTCATGACAACTATCAAATTCGATCAACAAAATGTGTACTAAAAATAGGCAAGAATCTCTTCTACCTCGATCTTACGATATATTCAAAATCTAACTTGTTTTTGATATCGCCATAACTCTCGGCATAATCACCAAGGCCTTTTTATATTCAATCTTCAAAATTCAACTTGTGTTTTGATATTGTCATAACCCTCGATATAATCATCAATGTCTTTTCGCATTCAACCTTTCGTCTATTATTCTTCACAAAATTTTACAATCCACCCTCTTTTTTTTTGAAATCTATTTTCCTTTTATTCGCTTTAGTTTACCTCCAAAGTTTACTCACAAAATTTTGAATTTTCACTATATTTATATATCGAATCCGCTATCCGAACGATCAAAATTAGATAAGTCCAAAAATAAATTTAAATTTACTTCTCTCAATCATATCTATATATACATAAATATTTTCTCCAAATAGATTTCGCCATTCATACTCTCCTCAAAATAGATATTCAATGAATCTATATCCTTCTTTTCCAACATAAATATGCGCATTTCCTTAAGCTTTAATTTCCTTGAAATTCAAATTTCAAAATCTTTAATCAAGGTAGTTGAAGTAAAAGTCAAACTCTTCTAGGAAATTTATATTTATTTATCAACATATATAAAGAAAATTTTATCCCTTATGTACCAAACATAAACTTCATTTCAACTTTGGATTAATCTTAAACCTTTTGGCACTCGCAAATATACTATCCTTTGATCTTTCCAAACATAATATCACACCTCTTCATTGAATAGAACAATTAACTTATGACTCATAACCACTGAATTGTTTCATTTAACTAAACCACCAATCTCCTTTATGGGATTTCTCCATCTAACTCATGTCTAAACAAAGGGCATTACGATCAAATCTTCATCTCCGTACAAGGGTATCCAAGGAAACAAGGTTTGCACGAATCATAGTGAAGCAAAACAATTTTGGAGGAGAATGCGGTTAGGTTTAATGATCGTGGTAAGGGTTGGATAATAAATAGGGGTCGTGGGTTATTGCATGAAAAGTAAAGGATGATAGGGTATAAGTAAATCAAGACAATAAAAGGATAAGGATCAAGTAATCTAGATAAACACAAAGTTAAGCATTAAAGGGATTAAGTAGATCAAAATCATATATTGGGTCGAAAAATTTGAGTCGAGGTTGAGTCCATATCTGTAGTCAAAAGTATATCGGTACCATGGTAAGGTTATAGTTTAGTCTTTATGACCCGAAAATTGTGTCATAAAAAGAGAGCACAAAGGAACGTATTTTAGTGGGACATGATATACCTACATGAAGGTAGGCTCGTCTAGGCCTTACATGTGAAATTTGTTGGAAGAAAAAGTTTAATGTTGTGTTCCAAATATCAAAGTCACGATAGGGGACACAAAATAATCAAAAATAGAAAGTGGGAGTTCATGAGGTGATAATTTATGCGAAAAAATAAAGAAGATCAAGTTGAAGCATGAAATAAAATTAATTAAGAATCCAGTAAAATAAGTTAGGGATACAGTTCCAGAGAGAAGATAGTCTCCTAGATGAATACAATTAAGGAACAATTAGATCATTATTCAAATTGCAATTGGGTTAGAAGGTCACAATATAGATCTAGATTTGTGGGAAGGTCGAGTAAGTCAAGGCTAAGATGCAGTCACATAGTTTGGTAGATGACTAACAACACTTGTGTATGTACTACTATCATGGTCATGAGTGATATGACAATTAGTATGGAATACTTCTAACTTATTAGGGCTATCTTGGTGGCCTACCATTTAAAATTTTAACTCAAGGTTCCTCCAAAAATTTTTTAATAAAATTCTCAAAAATGAACTACCAATATTTGTATTCACTCCAAGCCGTTAAATTTAACCATGACAAAATCTAATCCCCTTTCACAAATCTCAAAGTAAAATTTTATCACGTTACTACTAACTTTTCCAAAATTTAACATTTTCACTCCAACTTTTAAACTCAAGAATTCATAATTCATGAATCTCTAAAAATTTCTATATCACTTCATAACTTTAAAACTCCCAAAATTTTCTAAAAAAATCCTCTAGATAAACCCTTAGCATATCACGAGCAATCTAAAATTTACAGCTCAATCATTTAATGCACTCATCAACCTTAACTTCTATTTCTAAGTCATTTAAACATAATCACAACTTTTAAACCCAAAATCCAAATAGATTTGTAAATCTTCAATCAAAGGACACGATTTCAAATTTGAGACTTTTTCTCAAAAATCGTTTTCATATCTTCCAAATATTTCAAACCAAAATTTTAATATCATTACTTCCACTTAAGATTTAAATTTTATTAACATATTAACCGCAACTTGTACGACTCAATTTAAATAATTCTTACTGTCACTTTTACAATCTCAAGATCATTATCAAACCCAATCTATATACGTTCAACGATGTATAACCATAATCCAATAAATCATGAATATCAAAACAAAAATTCACATAAATTTTCTTAAATCGATTTTATAGAGATTCTAACTATTTTCCTCTAGTATCAAAATAAAATTATATCAATCCTCTGGTGATTACTACTTGGAAATCTCAAGATTTAAAACTTTCTTTGGTAATATCCCAATTTACAAACTACTAATCATTAAACCATCCTTTTAGAAAATGCCCTTATAACTTAGTTAAAGTCTCCGTGCATTCCAATTGCCAATGTAATCTTTCTAGCCATATGGTTGACCAATAAGCATATAGTAGTGTAGTCATCTTCCTAACCATGTTTAAGCACAAGATGATAAGGGAGTTGGTAAAAAGAGTTCAAGCAAGATGCAAAATCAAGGAAGGCGACGAGAGTTCAAAATTTGGAAATCAAGGAAGGCGATCGAGTGGATGAGATTCCTAGACTCTAATCCTATATTGCAGGTTCACATCGGTAAAATTATGTAACATAAGTGACAAACTGGACCTGCATGGGCCACCAGAAAAATATGTAACGCCCAGTCCTAAACTAGAAGGACTAGAAACGTATCATGCCAGCTGTACACATACGAGCAAATGAAAGGCTCGTATGTATACATAAGCTGCAAATAAAGAAAGCCAAGACACTAAATCTTATCCACGAAGATAAATAATGATATAAAAGTAACTTTGAGTTTGTCATGTATACAATCGTTGGGCAGAGACAAATCCACTACCAACTAATTTAAATAAGGAAGAAACATACAAAGAAAGTGATTTGGTCGAGCGAAAACGATCCAAGAGCTAGCATCGCGAAGGTAGATTGTAAACTATGGCCTTGGCTAGAGCACCCGCGAAAATTACAAACACACCTGAAGAAATCACCAGGTCCTTAGAGGGACGTAACAAGATATAAGAAGAACATGCCATTATAACTGCAAAGTAAATACTATAAAACTACAACACAACTGGGTTCCCAACCGTCTATGTGATATACACTTTGAGGACAACGTTCTACGCAGGGACTGTAAGGATTCACGCAAGTAATAAAGAGTGGCCGTCAAGTAGCGCTCATCCGAGACACTATCGACCTGGGGCAGAAAGTAGCGCTCATATGAGTCACTATCGGCCCAAAATGTGTGTAAAAGTGAATGTAGCAACTACGCTAGTAGCTGTCCCCTCGCTCCAATGATACTATACATGCATCGTAACCACGACACACCAACACGAGTCGTTTCCACAATACGATTTTATATTCAATAACTGTCAAGTCTTCTAACATGCATCTATTGACAGTTATATCTAACGCATGCGCACGGGTGATCAGCCAACACGCAAGTAACCTCTATATGGTACTCACAGCTCACACACAACTCATGATAAAATTGTGACAAGTTAATGAGATACACTAGGTTGACGGTAGTCCCTTAACTCTAAGTCCACAAGCAAGAAGAAACATAATAAACGAAAAATATAGATGCAGTAAATATACAATAACTGAAAAATAAATGCAACTAAATGTAAGAAGTAAAGGTGGTAAGGTATCTTGCCTGGTGTGTCGCCTGGGGTTGTGCGATGATCAAGATGTCATGTTTTGCCTAATCGCCGATGTCAAGGCAAACATGGTCTGAATTCGCGAGAAAATAGGGACGCATGATCAGTTGTGGTCAACGATGATAATTAAAGGGAGTTTTAGTAAAATTATACGCACACTATATATATTTTTATTTTTTTTAGAAACTATCTATAATATTTCATATATATATATATATATATATATATATATATATATATATATATATATATATATATATATATATATATATATTTTTTTTTTTTTTTTTTTTTTTTTTTTTTTTTTACTAAAAATCAAAATCATTTCTAGGCTAAACCCTAAGTTGTCCAAAGTAAAATATTTAGGTAGGAAACTATATTTTACTATTCTTGGTCAATATTCGAAAAATAGAAATCCTTTTAAGGTAATACCAAATTTTGGCAAACAAAATTTTAGACTCCAAAAAGTCCATATTTTAAAATAGCATAAGTAATATAATAGCATATTTAGAACTTTCAAGGTGCAGTTAAAAATAAGTGTAGGACTCAAGGCCCACTCCCAAATAAATTTGAAAATATTAAATGTATATCAACAATAACTAACAAAAATAAATAAATAATAATAATAATAATACTAATGAATATATATAATATTAATTATATACATATTATGTAAAATAGTTTTTATTAATAATGCAATCAATAATCAAATATAACTAGTGTTCAGTTCATTTTATAATATACTAATATATAAATACAAGAATATCAATAGCAGCAGAAGCTGATATCACTATTCTTGAGTTTGGGGAAACAAAAGATATGAGTGAGAGTGAAAAACCACTGGAAAGAGGAAGTGACCGCGAGAGAGAGGTCGGAAGAGGGATCCTTACCAGGGTTCGTACGCGCGCGTCCCATGGATGGCCGGTTGCTCGGGGCACCGTCAGGTGGTTGGCGGATGTGCAGTTGCGCACGGTTGGCGAAGTACGACACCAAGAGGGAGACGGAGGAGACGTGCGCACGACGGAGCGCCGGAAGGCTCGCCGTGCCAGATCTGGCCCGAGAAGGGGGGCGGCGCTGGCTCGTGGTCGAATCTGGAGACTCCAGCATTGAGGCCGGGTGGGGACTCACCGCGGTGGCGACCACCAAAGTTCGGAGGCGACCAAGGCGGCCGCAGCACGCCAGACGATGGCGTCGATGACGAGTCGAAAGTGCTAGCGATGGAGGAGGTATGAAGGGGAGTCTCACCGGAGTTGGCGGTGAGTTCAGATCCGAGCGCCGAGGTCGGTCGGGCTCGTGGGACAGCGGCGGAGGTTTCGACAGCGACGATGGAGGTAAGGGTTTGGGTTTTCTCTTTTCCTTGTTCTTTGTTGGGGGTTTTTGGGATGGTGGCGGTGGAGGTGTTGTGGGATGTCGGTGACAGCGGTGGTGTCGGGAACGGTTATGGTGGCATTGTGTTGTTGTAGTGTCGGGGAAGGAGGGTTACGGTTGTGGTGGTGTTGTGGCAGTAGCGGTTTGCCGCTGTCACGGCAAGGAGGCGTGGCGCACAGGGGTGGTCGGGGGATTCTGGTGGTGATCGAGGTAATTGCTGGGGTGGTCCAGTGTTTGGGATTGGTGATGACGGGGACGGAGGTGGAGACAGGGCCTGATGGTGGTTGGCATCCACGGCGGAGGCGTATGTGGTACAGACAGAACTGGGACAGGGTTTCGATTTCTGTGGTTGTCATCGTATCCGGGGTGTCGGATACGACGAGATTGTTTTAATTACAATAGAAAAATAATGGATGGAAAGAAGAACACGGACACGGACATGATGCACGAATTCTGGCTTGTGGTTGTGGAGAAATTCGGGTTGTAGAAATTATTGATGGAGAAAATAATAAGGGGTCTCTCATTATATAGGAGGTGGAGGCTCCTACTTGGATAAAGATTAGAATTTGTTTAAACCCCGATGGATAATTCCATCTTTTAAATTTAAATCGCTAAAAATCAATTCGATAAAATCTTTCGAAAAAATAGAAAATCCTTATCTTCAATGTAAAGTTATTTAAAAAAATTATCCAATAAAATCAAATCGTGAATTAAATCACAATAAATAATTATACATGTATATCAAAGGCAATCCAAATTATCTTTTTAAATATAATTAATTAATTTTGAAAATTCACAATAATGTTTAATTATTTGAAATATATTTTTATGAAAATAAAACAGTTTAGATTTATTCCCGAAAATCAACTTGGACATGAAATATCTTTCGTGTCACTTGCTCACAATTAGTATACATACATAAAATAATACTTTCTTCTAAATTATCGGTTATATTTGTACCATAAAATAGATACCTTTTATAATGTAAAATAAAGTAAAATTTTGGGAATCCCAATGTGACGCTTTTTACAACTTTACGCCAATTGAAAATATCTATAATATATTATTTTGAAAACTATGCCTCTTCTATATAAATAAAACCTTTTTATAAAATATGTACCTCGCACATATTCGCACTAGACGAGCAAATCCAAAAAATGCAAATTAGCACGTGACGTACAAATACGAGGATGCGAACTTACACGCGACGTACAAATACGAAGTACAAATTAATTACCAATTTATAAAATAAATAGTAGTAGAAATTTAGGGGGTTTACATGGTTCGTTAGATGATGAACCGAGGAGGTCAAAATCGCATCTCAAAGTCGCTGTTGCTATTGCTGCACCATCTACTACTCTGTTTTATGTGCTCTGCTTTTACTGCAATATGTGCTCGGCCGTACGGCTGCCAGCGGCCGGCGGTCGCCTAGTTGGCGCGCCGGGGTGCGCAGGGCTGGACGGGGTCGCCGGAATAGAGGTGGCTCTATGTCGAGGCTAGGGTTTCGATTAGGGTTCGGTCTCCTCTTCTCTCGCCCCCTCTTGTATATATACAGCTGCTGCTTGGTTTTTCTTTGGGTTGGGTGGACATGGATTCAATATCTCGCGAGAAAAATCAGTTTCTCGCAAAATATTGAATAAGTTTTTTTTTTCTTTTGTTGTTGTTGCTTTCTATTCCTATAGATATGTATATCTTTATATAACTATACCCATATAACAAAAATATTTATACAAATTATAATAAAAGCAAAAAGTTGTAATATATACTCATTAATTTTAATTACTAAAATCTTATAAATAAAACTAAATTTATATATATATATATATATATATATATATATATATTGAACAAAAAGGGCTTTATTGATGTATCAGGCGCAAAATGTCGAAGCCTATACAAGTAAGCGCGCCAAGCGCGAAAAAGAGCCCAGAAGCTGGAACCCAAAACGACGAAGCAAAACAAAATAAAACGGAACTGACGTCCTATAACAACGCCTGCCAAAAACCTGCAGGAGCGTGTGAGCATCTTCTGCGGATGCGGAGACACTGACGGAGGACTTCCCTGAGAAGTTGTTGGAGGTTGTACTGATGACCTTCGTACCTAAATTTGTTTCTGTTCTTCCAAAGCACCCAGATGCCGGCTGCTGCGACGATCTACTGCCCGTGAGAGGAATCCCAGCTGGCAAGGAGATCGTTGAAGCTCCTTGTGTGGGGGGCCTTGCCACATCGTTGAGAAAGACTAGACCAAAATTGGTAAGCGATGTTGCCATGGAGGAGGATGTGTTCTGTAGTTTCTGATTGGTGAGAGATACAGCAGTGACACTTGGATGCTAAGTTGTAGCCGATGAAGGTGAGGGAGTCGTCGGTCGGTAACTTTCGTCTATATGCTCTCCAGATGAGGATCGACCATTTGTTAGGGAAATAGGAGTGCCAGAATGGAGCGATCAACGGAGCGGGCGGTTCGATGTTTTTCGCCATCGACTTGGCGGATGCTATCGTAAAGGAGCCATCGGACGTGAGAGACCAGTGAAGGTTATCAGCGTTCTCGATGATAAAAGGTTCAGCAAGGAGGCGGCCGTACAGGATCCTGCACCAGGATGTGGAGGATCGGTTGTTGGCGAGTACAATCGTGGGGTGAGAATGTGGAAAATATCTGGCCTTCATAAACCTCGTCTATATGGAGTTATCCGTGCGCAGCTGCCACCACAGCTTCATAAAATAAGCATCGATGATGTGAGCAAGTTTGGAAAAGCCAAGACCACCAGCATCGGTAGGTTTGGCCATAGAGTCCCAGCTAGCCCAGTGATGTTTGTCCTTGCCGTCGCTGTTCCCCCAAAAGAAGTTGGCGAAAAGGGACTCAATCTGAGAAAGAACTTTCTTGGGAGGGAGCACACAGCGAGGGTGTATATGGGGATTGAAGATAGGACATGCTTGGTGAGGATAAGCTTGCCTCCCATGGAGAGGGTTGCGTTATGCCAACCTTCGATTTTTCTTTTGATTTTGTTCACCAATCCCTCGAAGATGCCGGAGTTGGATTTACCATACACCAGTGGGCATCCCAAGTAGGTGAACGGTGGATATGCGGTAGTGAAGGATGTTATGTTGGTGAGGTTAGACGAATGAATCCGGTCGTCATTGTGGTGGATGTAGATGACACTTTTATCCGCGTTGATACGTTGGCCAGAGCATCTGGTGTAATTCTCGAGAGTGTGGCAGATCACCTCTATCGACCCGATGTCTCCTGAAGAGAAGATGAGGATGTCATCGGCATAGGCCAAATGAGTGATGAGCGGGCATCCCGTTGTGGTGTAGTAGTGACAAAATCTGGGGATGTTCGCCATGTTGTTAAGGTTTCTGCTGAGCGCTTCGGCAGCGATGATGAAGATGGTGGCAGATAAAGGGTCCCCTTGACGGACTCCACGGCTGGATCTGAAAAAGTCGTCGATTTGTCCATTGATGACAGTAGAGAACTAAGAGTTGTTGACGGACCGGAAGATGATGTCGATCCAAGTTTATGAAAACCCGAAAGCTCTGAGAACCCAGATCATGAATTGCCAGTCCAGGCGGTCTTAGGCTTTCTCCATGTCAAGTTTGATGGCGACGTTCCCCCCTGGACGGGAATTTCATGCAGGTGATCAACTCCTGAGCGAGTAAGATATTGTCGGTGATGTTCCGGCCGGGAACGAAACTGCTCTGCTCCTCGGAGATGTTCTTGGGAAGGAGGTCGGACATGCGGGTCGCAATGATCTTGGAGATGATTTTGTTGGTGAAGGTGTATAGTGTGAGCCCTTGACCCAAAATTCCTATTTTTATGTTATTATATCTTGCTAAATTTTTAACTAATGTCTAGATACATTTGAAAAAACCATGTATATATGTAATATATGAATTATATATAATGTTAAGTCCTAGAAATAGAAAAGGGAAACAAAAGGGGGGTTTTGCAAATATCTGAATTATAAGGACCGAATTGCAAAATTCTTAAGTTTAAATCCTAAAATCTAAACGGCCACCAGAATTCAAATCCTTCGAATAGCTGGATTCGAATCCTGCTCTCGATAGGGATTGGGGATTCAATCCTATCTTTTCGATCCACCTGAACCTTAGTATAAATACGAGGGATCATCAATGCCCTCTGTTTTCCCGAACCCTAATTCCCTGCCTTGAATCCTCCCCTGCTCTACATCGAGGAAAGGCTTGAAGAGTTGAAGCAATCAAACCTTCGATAGGTAACATCCCCCACCATGGCTTTGATTCATTAGAACTAATCTACTCTAGACTTGCAAACTCTTGTTATTAACCAAAATAGGATGGATGAGTAGGTGTTCGAAGTAATATCAAATAAGGACTTATGGGGGGTATCGTGTGTCGAGCACAGGGTGTGAATGATACGGTTTCGAGTATCATAGAAAATAAAAGGGGTCTTCTTAGGAAGTTCTGTACAAATGCACAGGGAGTCGGATTGTGTACATCAAATTTAACTATGTGTCAGACCCTTCCTTGTGTCAGTTGCACAACGTATCAGGTCGTACGTAGGAAAAGCCTGCACCGAAGTATCAGACTTCATAACAGCAAACACAGGATACATGAGTGCATACCCTGTTTTAGGTATCCAGAAGACTTCAGTCTAGATACTGATATATTAAATCTATACCATATGGGTGCTGATAGGAATAAAGGTAACTGGGTAGACAGTATCTCTAAGGGTGTTACACAGAGGATGGGTAAAAGTCTGGTTACATCATATCAAATTGCCCAAACCTTTATCCCTATTAAATTATTCTGTCCTTTCATAATTTATGATCAAATCTTGCATCATAACCCTTGTCCAGTTCATGAATAGGTGTAGAACTCTAGGTTCAGACACTGTTTTAGGGCCATATACTACCATATAAGTTTTGTATTGTATTATACATCACTACCAAAATAAGTCATATTACCGACGCAATTAGCGACGTTTTAAGAAAACGTCGCAGGGAAAAAACAATTTAGCGACATTTTTTTATTACGTCACAAAACGTCGTTATTAGCGACGGACAGCAACGTTCTGCGACGTATTCAAACTACGTTTGCATTTTAAACAGATAACGTCGCGTATAAGTCGGTAAACGTCGCTAATATTAGCGATATTAGCGACGTTTACCGACGTATATGTTAATTCATTGCCAATATCACTTATACTAGCGACGTTTACCGACGTTTTTGTGTGACGTCGCTAACTTGTAAATATAGGTCAGGTTCGATTTTCATTTCTCCCATTATTTTCCCCCCAATTATTTTCCTTCCCCCCGACCCCGAGCCGGCTTCCCCCACCCCCTCGGCCCCCGACCCCCACCGACCTTCGGTGACCGCCGCTCTCCTCCTCCGGAGACCGTCGACCCCCTCCTCCCCCTCCACCGTCGCTCCCCCTCGCCGTCGCCAGAGCCAGCTCCAGTTCGCCAGAGCCAGCTCCAGCCACCTCCACCGCCGCTCCCCCTCGCCGTTCGCCAGAGCCAGCTCCAGCCACCTCCACCGCCGCTCTCCCTCGCCGTCGTCGCTTCCCCTCGTCGTCACGGTCAGGTAAACCCTAACTCTAACCGGCTCGACACCTCAACACGAGCCTGTACATGTTTCTTGTTTGGACACCTCGTATCTAGTTTGCTAGACACGAGACACCCCCCTGACATATGTATAAACCTTGTGCACACATTAATTGATATGAATTTGGGTTTTTGATTCGAATTGAGGGTTCTTCACATATTTTCTGAAACTGTCCAGTTTGAGCATTTTCTAAAATCTTTTAAGTAAATTAAATTGTTAAATAATGTAGATTCATGATGTTTAAGATGTATACAATATCTAAGATGTTAGTTTACATGGCCGAGGTTCATGGAATGCAAGTTTGGGTTGTATTTATTCAAATTTGGGTTCGAAAAAGGGATTTTCTGATACATGTATTGTTCTTTGTGTTTTCAAGAGTAAAATTGATAATTAAGATGCTAATTCATATAATGTAATGTTATTTACTGTAGGACATTGAAACTGAGTAACTGCCCTCTATATTGTTCAGTCCCCTTTCTTAGTTGTTCAGTCGACTTCTAGGTAGGTAAAGGCCACTTCTTAGATGTATCATTTGATGGAAGGGAGAGGGGGCATAAGTGTTCAGTCCTTGTTCAACTTATGAACATGTATCAGTTCCAAAGTTACTAGTATCAGCCATAGTCAACCATAGTATCTTTTAGATTAGGATTTGGGTGTTAGTATAGAAAGGGTAGAGCACTGTAATAGATGAGAGAGGGCCTTAGGCAACAGGCCAATAGGCCAAGCAGAGATTAAGATACAGATTTTCACATCCAATGTAATCCAGTTGACCAATGTAACCCAAGATGTTGTCTTATTGATCTAGTTTAGCCTTGTTTTACTAGATTGTTGATCGAGTTGACCAATAGTTGACTTTGACCTTGATTGGCCTAGAAATCATATAGAATTGCATGTAGACTTCTTTTATTTTATATTGACTTCCATGATATGACAGCTCCTCAAAAAAAAAGAATCCTCTACTAGATATCGCACTCTCCTTTTCAGAACATCAACTAGTATTACTACCTTGATGTATATATAAAGTATGCATGTAAAATAGTAGGTAATGATATGCAAAACTGAAAAGATAAATGCAATGCATGAATGAATGGATGAAAAGATAAATGTAATCCATCGAAAAAGCTTTGACACTTGCATATCATTCAGTACCTTGATGTATCTATCTTACAGAATTATGGAGCTGAACTACTATCTGCGGAATCGTACTTGGATGTACAACCGTCATCCTGATGACATGTGCGGTGTGCGGGATGAATTCATAGAGGGTGTACACCAGTTCCTGCAGTTTGCCAAGGCGTTCCCTCAGTACATGGACGGTACCAAAATTAAGTGTCCGTGTGTGAGATGTCGCAACTTGAAATATCATCCAGAAGTGGATGTCACGTATCATTTGTACTCGAAGGGTTTCACGCCGAATTACTATCAGTGGAGCGAGCACGGAGAACTTGTGTCTTTAGCATCGGAGTACGAGCCTTATGTGGATGTCCACAACAACGCTCCTTACGACGATGGGTTGGTGAACATGGTTTTTGACGCGGCCGGGCCTAGTTTCGATCCGGATGATCATGATGCACCTGAGGAGGCACCGAACCCCGATGCTGCACAGTTCATGGAGTTGCTGGAGAATGCAAGGACTCCATTATATCCTGGTTGTGAGGATCATTCACCGTTGGAGGTGGTTACAAGATTGTTGAGCATCAAGTCCGATTTTAACATGTCGCAAGATTGCTACAACTGTATTATGGAGTTGCTTATAGAAATATTGCCTGAGGGTGCGAAGTTGCCTAAAGACTTCTACCGGTCTAAGAGGATGGTTAGATCGCTCTGGATGGGATATGAAAAAATCGATGCCTGTCGCAACGGGTGCATGTTGTACTACAAAGACGACAAGGATGAAGACGTCTGCAGATTTTGTGGTGTCGATCGCTACAGGAAGCCTACCTCTTTGATGCACTACTTGCCGTTGACGCCGCGTTTGCAGCGGTTGTTTATGGTGAAGGAAACTGCAGAAAACATGAGTTGGCATAAGCGGGAACATACCGAAGGAGTGTTGGATCACCCATCTGATGGAGAAGCATGGAAGCACTTTGATCGAGAGTATCCAGATTTTGCTTCTGATCCGCGTAATGTTAGATTGGGTCTCTGCTCTGACGGTTTTACCCCATTCGGACTTTCGGGATCCCAGTATTCGTGTTGGCCTGTGATCGTCACCCCGTACAATCTACCGCCTTGGATGTGCATGAAGACTCCATATATGTTCCTCACCGTTATTATCCCAGGTCCGAACAATCCGAAAAGGAACATCGATGTTTATTTACAGCCATTGATTGATGAGTTGAATCAGCTGTGGGAAGTAGGTTCCAACACGTACGATGTATCTAGAAAACAAAATTTCCAGATGCGGGCAGCACTTATGTGGACCATCAACGACTTTCCGGCCTATGGAATGTTATCTGGATGGAGCACGCATGGTCGTCTTTCATGTCCGTGTTGCATGGACGACACTAAGGCTTTCCGTTTGAAACACGAAGGCAAACCGTGCTTCTTCGATTGTCATCGACAATTCCTGCCGAAGGATCATCCGTACCGGAGGAACATGAATGCTTTTCGTGCTGGCGTTGTGGAGAAGGGTGATCCACCGACAAGGTTGTGTGGAGCCACGATATGGGAGGAGGTTAGAGATTTACCAAGTGCTATTGAGCAGCCTGCTACGGGCTACAAGTGTGACGGATTTGGTCGCACTCATAACTGGACGAAGAGGAGTATATTCTGGGATCTGCCATACTGGAGCACCAATCTGATTAGACATAACCTTGATGTCATGCATATCGAGAAGAATGTGTTTGACAACATAATTAATACTGTAATAGACGTAAAGGGGAAGACGAAAGACAATCCTAAGGCTAGATTGGACTTGAAAGAAATATGTAGACGTCCTGCATTGCATTTGATAGAGGACGGGAATGGGAAGTTGAAGCAGCCTAAGGCAATTTTCTCACTGGAGAAGGAGGATAAAGTGAGGCTTTGTAGGTGGATTCAAGGTCTGAAATTTCCAGATGGGTATGTTTCAAACTTGAGAAGATGCGTCGACCTCAAGGAGAACAAACTGACAGGTATGAAGAGCCATGATTGTCACGTAGCGGTTAATTCCGATTGCATTTCGAGAATTCTTACCGCAGGCAGTTTGGGATCCATTGACGGAGCTTAGCATATTCTTCAGGGACCTTTGTTCTAAGAAATTGCTCGTTGATCGTCTAGAAAAGCAAGAGAAGGACATTACGGTAATACTGTGCAAGCTAGAGAGGGTGTTTCCTCCTAGATTCTTCGACTCTATGGAGCATTTGTCGATTCATCTTTCCTACGAGGCACGTGTTGGTGGACCCATCGAATATCGATGGATGTACCCGTTCGAGCGACATTTGAATCACCTAAAAAGAAAGGTAAAAATTAAGGCTCGGGTCGAGGGTTCTATTTGTGAAGCCTATATTCTCGAGGAGATTACAAATTTCTGCTCCTCCTATTTCAAACCTCATGTTGCTACGAATAAAACGAGGGCTCCGAGAAACGACGACGGATATCAAGAATTTAATGATGGAATACTGAAAGTATTTAATGCGTCCGGAAAGCCTTCGGGGAAAATGAAGAAGAGATATTTGAATGACGAAGAGCTAAGGGCTGCTCAGTTGTATGTATTACTCAATTACGACGAGGATGAAGTGGAGAAGCTAGAGGGGTAAGTAAGGAATGATGAGTTTACGTCATCTCAATGTAATAGTATAAGCTAATATTATTGTACTAATCGTTCTAATGCTCCGTTGTTTTCCAGCACATATAATGATGAGTTGAGGCTGGTTAGACCCTACCTAACAGACGAAGCATTAGAACAAGAAATGAGACGTCATTTTCCTTTTTGGTTGAGCGAATATGTAAGCAGCTCGGTAATATTTACTGGCCTCTTCTAATGCAACTGCGCAATAAATAACTTATTATCTCTTCTTTGATATTCAGGTCGATCATCTAATTTCACCCGAGATTGAATTAATTAGAACTCTTGCCAAGGGACCAATTACTTTTGTTAAAACATGGCCAAGTTATTGTGTTAATGGCTTTCGGTTCAAGTCGACAAATGCTCCGATCAGAGACAGCTTCCTGGATCTTGATTCCACGAAGAACAGTTGTTTGTGTATCAAGTCTTCGAACTACAAAGACGTCGATCCAGGAAATGATTTCTTTGGCATCTTGCGAGAGATTGTGGAGTTGTCATATAATTATGGCAGAGAACCTGCAAAGATCGTGTTGTTCAAGTGTGAATGGTTCGATCCGATTGAAAATCAAGGCTGGAAAATTGACAAGCATGGTCTTGTGGATATAAACTACAAGCGTAGATATCAAGGCTACGAATCGTTTGTCCTAGCAACTCAGGCTCAGCTCGTGTACTTCACAGCTTATCCGAGACGGGGAGCAACGAAGTCTGACTGGTGGGCAGTATGCAAGACTAAAGCTAGAGATACTTTTGATGTTGATGAAAAAGCTTACCAGGAGGACGAGCTACCTCCTGTAACCAATATTGTCGATGTGGACTCCACGGAAGTTACGCATTACACGACACATAATGTAGAAGATGTAGAATTATCCGAAGAGGAAGACGAAGTCGACGAAGGTGAAGACGAAAGTGAAGATGAGGAGGAAGAGGAAGATGAGGTCGAGGAAGACGAACAAGATGATTATTCTGAAGATGATTGAGAGAGATATACTTATCTGAACTTAGATGTTTCTTCTAGAATATATTATCTGGACTTAGATGTTTATTGTAGAATGTATCATCATATGTTACCTTGGTTATTATCTTTGTTGTACTATCATATTTCTAGTCTCTATTATTTGTTGTACTTTCATATTTTTAGTCTCTATTATTTGTTGTACTTTTATATTTCTAGTCTCTATTATTTCTTGTACTATCATATACTGTTATCAGGTATGGCAGGTCGTCGCGGAGCGTTACGAGGGACACGACGAGGACATGATCCTCCAGTACTTCCTACAGGTACTGCTAGAGGACAGAGTTTTCCTTCGGTACCTCCTACTGGTACCGGCTCTGGATCTTCGTCGCCGATTACTCCTCCATATCGGACAGTAGCTGGGCCTGCTGGGACGACATCACGTGGCATATCTCATGGAACGAGTAGTTCCAGGCCTGTTGAGAGTGCTCGCCCGTCTAGCGTTCCTGATGCTGATATGACGATGGAGACGGATGAGCAGATGGCGGAGGCTACGCCGACGGCCGAGGAGGATGTGCCGACGGCCGACCAGCATCATGCAGATCCTCCTTGCGCACCTCCGGAGGAGAGGAGGACGGAGATCTGGGCCGACGGTACAAAGTAGGTATTTTGGTTTATGATTTTTGTTTCTATTTTTATCATAAATTAACTTTTTTTCATGAATATAATATGTCTGTATAGATATCGTCCTCCAGGGGTACAGAGACGCCTAGGCGATATGCTGAGGCATAATTATGGTGGTCCCTGGATTAACTACTCTGATGCTCCAGACGAAAGGAAGAACTACTGGTTTACGCGCTTCAAGGTTAAAATAGATTTGTTTTTAACATGAATCATTTAATTTATGCATATTATACATAACTGATAAATATTTGGTTTCGTACTATTCTAGGATATGTTTTACTATCCACCGCACCAGGCCGAGCTGATCGAGGGGATGTTTCCTTCCGTCGCTGCTAAGCTGATCCGCGACTCTATTAATGATCAGAAGGAACGTGATCGTGCCGGAAAGCCGATCAAAGGTTGGATCACCCCTGATCAGTGGAATGCGATGAAGGCTCGATTCAACGAGCCAAGGTACAAGGAGAAGTCGGAGAAGGCTAAGGCGGCTAGGCAACATGCCTCGAAGTGGTGCGGTAGGTCGATTCCGATAACGGAATATTTTCGTCGTCTGGTATGTCTTTCTCTTTTAGAAATATTATTTTAATGCAAATCCGATAAATTATTACTAAGATAATATATTTAATTACAGGTAAGGAAGGTCGGTAACGCCGACATGGTGACCGTCTTCCTGGCCACCCATCGGAAGGGCGGAGTCCTTATTGACGAGAGGGCCGAGCAGACCTATGTAAATATTACAATACGTTATCTTAATTTAATACTTCGTGTCAATTTTAATATAACTTAGTAAATATGATGCAAATAAATATTCATGAAGTTAGTAAAAATAAGTACATTAATTAGAAATTAGAAATCATAGAGTACTATCCATACTTTCTAGGCCGAGTATCAGAGGCTGCGGTAACGGGCGACTGCTAGTGCACCTAATGCAGGAGTGGCCGGTACTTCCTCGCAGCCCACTCAAGCTCTGTCGGAGGACGAGCTGTGGATGACCGCCGCTGGTGGCTTCCATAGGGGTACGTACTACGGTACGGGATCCTATGGCACCCTAGTTGCGACCCAGTCCTCTAGGACATCTCCTGCTAGTGTGCATGGTCCACAGCCATCCCAGGAGTCTGCCCGAGTCCACCAGATGATGGAGTCTCTCCGTGACGACCTGCTACGACGGATCGAGCAGCAGTCTCAGCACCCTACGGACGATCCTGCGCTGATAGCACGATTGGATGCACTCGACCGCGATATTATGGGGCTCGTGGAGACGACTGAGAGGACAGAGCGCACCGTTGGAGGGTTAGAGCGCACGGTGACGGAGTTGCAGACAGGACAGGTGACCATGGCCGAGACGGTGAGATTGGCGCAGGATTCGATGGTCCAGAGCAGTGGTAGAATGTTATCTATCATGGATTCATACAACCAGCGACTTACAGCGTTGGAGCATGCTGGTACTCTGGGTGCACCTTCATCGTCGTCGACTCCGCCACCTCCATCGCCTTCTTCTTCGACACCGACTCCACCGACGTCACAGCCTGGCGCTCCATCTGTATCGATTTCACTTGCGGAGTATGAGGAGTTGTTATCCCTTCGTCGCGGCGGTGCCCCTCCTGCACCAGATCACTAGTAGTCCTAGTTAGGACTTTTGTTTGTGTTTGTATCATCATATGTTTGTGACTTATGATTGGATGTTTGGATTTGGATGTTAATTGTGTTTGTATCGATTTGACTTGTGACTTGTTTGGATTGGATGTTAATTCCTTCGTCGATAAATGTTAATTGTGTTTGGATTGGATGTTAATTAACTTAGATTAAAGCTATATGTGTAGCATCTTGAATTGTGAGTGGGGGTTTGAATGCGCTGTGATTTGGAATTGTGAGTGGGGATTTGAATGTGTACCTATATGTGTAGCATCTTGAATTGTGAGTGGTAATATAGAATCTGTGTTTTATTTTTTTTTTACAATTTTAGCGACGTTTAGCGACGCTTACTGACGTTTATCGACGTCATTTTCTGACGTTTACCGACGAGAAGCTGCAAAAATACATTTTCCGACATTTTTCCGACGTTTACCGACGACTAGCTGCAAAAAAATGTACAGGTCTTCGACGTCTAGCGACTACAATCACGTCACTATATTACCGACGAAACGACGGTAGACGTCGGGAATTATTCCAGGACTTCACCGACGTGTAGCGACGACATATACGTCGCTAATATACCGCCGACACGACGGTAGACGTCGATAACTCACCGACGTATAGTTACGTCGCTGGATGTCGGTAATTGCGACGTTTAGCGACGTTTTTGTAATCAGCGACTAAGGAAACGGCGACAAAACTTAAACGTCGGTAATTGCGTCGGTGCTTCATATTAGCGACGGATTTTATTGTTTTAGCGACGTTTTTGGGCGTCGCAAAAACCACTTATTTTGGTAGTGCATGTAGGTAATATATTATATAGATGGATGAATATGTATGGATACATATATGTCTACATTATATTTTATACTGTTATTTGTAATAGGAGTGTTTTATATCAACCTAAAATTGATGATTTTATCAGTTATTCAAAAGTCGACTTGGGTTCAGTCTTGATACAGGGGACTGCAAGGGTATAGAGATGCTCATGTGTAGAGGTAAGGAAAGAACTAGGAGAAATTGGTCCGGTAAGCAAGCTATACTGGGTCTGGCAGCCATGGATATGTACCATGGGTGTATGTGTATTATGCACATACATGTGCAGCTGTTAGCTTGCAACTTCCAAGTTAGGGTTAAACTCCAAGCTCAGACTTTAAACTCTTGTTGCATGCACTTTACTTATTGATATGATTCTCCTCCTCTACTGTGTTATGATCAGTTTTGGGGAAAAGAGTCCCATATCCTGCAGGTGCCAGCCTTGGTGCATTCAAAATTAGATGCATTAATGTTCTATCCTAAACATTAAAGGACCAATATTAAATATGAGATATCAGTTAATGTTTGTATCAGCCCTATTTGATATGAGATACCAGTAAACCCACTATATATCAGTCCTTGTATGAACATTAGGATATCAATCCTAAATGCTAAAGTACCTGTCAGTCCCCATACTTCAATGTTATCAGTCAGTGAGAGGAGTACATTAATCCTATTTTCTATGTGTCAGCAGCAAGGGGGAAACATGACCCACAGGCTAGGTCCTAACCAGGTAGCAACTACACAAGGGTTTCCCATGTGAATGCTTGGCCCTGTGTTATGCAGACCATTGTTTTTGTTCAAACCACAAGGGTGTATCATTCCCTGAATATAGGGGTCACTCCAGGATGTGTACTGTTCAGAACACCCTTAATTAAGGGTATCAAACCTATTGCAGTATTAGTTGTTATTTTAAACTGAGCAGTCTATACATCACATATGTATAAATCCTAATAGGCCAAGTATGATAGAGTATCTCTAACTAGTACTAAAGCCTATGTAGACTAAAGGTTGGGGCAAAAGAAAGTTATAGGGTTAAGTACAGGTAAGAAAAAGGGGTATAACCACTGTGTAGACCTGGGCACATGTACCTTATTGAGTACTAGGACAGGGTTTGTGTCCTACACCTAGTGACCAAGGTCATATACCTTTGACACGGCATACGGTGGAAATTGTAAGGGGTGTGATGGGCATGAGCAGATTGGACAGTAGGATAGTTAAGTCCCAACTATATTTTTAATTGTTAATGGATAGGTAAGCCTAGGTTGGGGCCTGTACAGAATAGAGAAAGCCATACTTGTCTTCCCCTTCCAATTTGTGTAAGAATGGGACTAGATATAGGTTACAAGTACTCCTATTTAGGTATCCAGTTGTACCCAAACTGGTACATGCGAGTATCTACAGCCTTGAGTGCAGAGGCAGAATAGATGTATGATAGTGGATCAAGGTCAAGAAGAGTATCGGAATAGAAGAAGGGATTAGACAGTATTAGTTAAGAAAAGTGACACCCAGGGTGTACTAGTGTGCATGATACTTCAGTTGACAGGATCGTCACACGGGATAGTATCATGGATTTATTTTACATCTTGACTGCCTCACATGCATACCTCACTTGCGATTGATTCCATAAGTACTAGTTGGGCAGAGAAATATCTTAGTAGACGTGTGAACTATCCAATCTATCCCCAAAATGTCTATTCTTGACTGATAGCAGCTGCACACGACACGTGCAGGGTGCCAAATTTACCCCTTAGCCGTTCACACATCAAAACTGATATTTCAATGCACGTAGATAGATAATATTCCAATTATTTCATCATGTTCTTCACCATTTGCCATGCTACCCTGATTTTACATATTGCTTTCTAGTAGCTATATTCTCATTGATAGAGTTTCATGTCTTTTTCTTTGTACCATGATGCTAGTTACTTTCTAGTTTCATTCTCATATGCTATATACATGTTGGTGACTTTATTGTGTCTCGGATAGCTGTCATATGTGTACTTGTTCCATTCCTGACTGGAAAACTAATATTTAAGGTGATAAATTAGAGGACTTCTGTCCTACATATTATGAACAGACTGAAGACCCTAATTTGAGCATGTAGGAGGACTTGGATGCGGGGCTACCCTCCGTAGGAGACTTTTAGCTAGACATTATGCCATAGAGCATGAGTTGCTTACAGAAACTCTTTTCTTTATTGTATTTCATTTTATTTGTGGATTATGAGAGTGGAGTAGTGGACATCCTCTTGGTACATTTTTGGTTATCTTGAGATTATTTTATCTATCATATTTTGGTCTCCACACTTTTTGATCTCTCTTCAGTTATTAGTTTGTTCCTCTCATCATGGACATGATATATATATATATATTAAAGTTGTGGACTGCTCTGGGAATTTGGCCTTTTGTGGAAATCTATAAACTATGTGGTTGTATTTGATATATTATGGAGATGTCTAGACAGCGTTCTACCGTCGATACCGCGGTGTAGGCTGGACGTACCCATGGCTCATTTCCAAATATTGGATGCAGGTCGTGACACATTTTTATGGTGGCCCATGCAGGTCCGTTTTCGTAAAAACAGCAAAACTCGTAGTAGTACCCAACTTAGATGTATTACTGCGGGCCTGCGAATACGACTAGAATTAAGGACCATCTCTACATATTTAAAACCGTTATTGAAATTCCACATTTGATCTCAATTATTCCTTTGATCTGCATCCTGTTTGAATCTTCATACCAACTAACGATTTTACTTTTGTGGCAGACAGATGGATTTTTAAGGCATGAACACCGCTCCCTTGAACACCCCAGCAAACGTTGGTGGGTCTTCCACAAATGAAACCCCACCGACTCACGGAGGACGCTTCACCTACTTAGGCGAGACGCCCCAACCGCAGACTTCGAGATTTTGCCGTGATGACATTCCACCACCTCCCCAGTTTCCTTCGTCGACCCCACCACCAGCACAGTTTCCTCTACCAGCACCCTTCCAGCAGCCTGCACCCTTCTAGTAGCCGGTACCCCTCCTGCATCCAGCACTAGTTCTGCCTCCAGCACCTACGCTGGACAACGCCACGCTCCTTGGGATCTTCTAGCAGCTCATCACTTCCCAGATGCGGTAGGCCAATGTCTTTCATGACATCCTAAGGGAGGCTCTTCAGACTAGGGAGGCTCTGTAAAACCCCTAAATTTCTACTACAATTTTTTTATTTATTTATTTTGTATTTCGTATCTGCACGAATTCGTATTTTGTATTTACGTAGCGTACGAGAATTTTGCGTTTCGTAATTGCTCGACGAGTGCGAATATGTGTCGAGGTACATACTTTAGAAAAATATTCTATTTATTTTATTGTTTTTATATAGGAAAGTACATGTTCAAATAAATGTGATAAATATTTTATTTTGAGTTATTTTGTTTCCGTTTAAAAAATAAGTAGTTGTGGTTTATATTCCCAATATTTTCAAAACTTAAAATTGTTTATTAAAATATTTTTTGTTAATTTTAAAGGTTACTTTATGATTTAATATTCTTGATTTTTGAAATTAATTAATGCTATATTTTAATAATTATGAAAAAGAGAAGTCCTACGTATTTTGGGACTGGGGCGTTACAGGCTCCCCCACTGCGCCCCGGGACTTCCAAGAATTTTATGGACCTTAGGCCCAGGGAATTCAGAGGGACAAAAGGGATTTTCTACGCAGACAACTGGTTGGAGAACGTGGACCGCAACCTCCGGATGGCTCGAATCCCCGAAGACAAGAAGGTCGAGACGGCTAGCATGCAGCTCTATGACATCGCTTGCACGTGGTACAGAGATGAGCCCCGATTCACCGTGCCAGATGTGACTTAGAAAGAATTCAAGGAGCTGTTTAAGACGAAGTTCTACCCCAACGCAGCCAAGGAAGAGTTAGAGAATGAGTTCAAGAGCCTGGAGCAGGGAAATCTCTCCATCGACGAGTACTCCTCCGAGTTCTCCCGCCTCAGTCGCTTCGCAGATGCCTTGACCCCTACAACCAAGGCCAAGAAGTTCAAAAAGGGCTATCACATGAGATTCGCAGAGCCATCGCCACCAGCCAAGCCACCACATATAAGAGGATCTTGAAGGTTGTGCAGGACGTAGAGAAGGAGATGAAGCGCAAACAGAAGAGAGATAGAGATGCATACGGAGGGGGCAACGCCCAGTCAGGACCGGCCAAGCAGTCCAATACTACAGGGAAGACCACGGCACAGCAGCAGCAGTCACAGCCTCATTTTTTGTAGCAGCAGAACCAGCATCTAATTAGAGTCCCTGCCACCCAGCAGAACCAGCAGAGACAGCCCCTTGGACCTTGCAGCTACTGCCGAAAGCCAGGACACATATGGGACGTGTGTAGGAGATGACTTGGAGTATGCTTATTTTATGGTTCGAGCTCGCACCAGATGAGGGAGTGTCCAGTGGCGCAGGTTCATGCAGCACAAAGAGTAGCTCCTGTCCCGAGAGCACCGATAAAGCCCACGATACCCCAACAGCAGAGAGGGCCCCTGTCCACACAGCAGCAGCACTTCGTCCAGCACCAGCAGCAGGGCAGAGCTTATGCCATGGCAGTCGAGGAGACACTAGCATCCCCGGATGTGATAGCAGGTTCTGTTCTCCTTGAGTCTTTTTCAGCTATTGCTTTATTCGATTCTAGGGCCAGTCACAGCTTCATATATGCAGCTTTTATCTTTAGACATAATATTGTATCTGAGCCTTTAGACTGTACCTATAAAATCTCGACTGACGGAGACATCATCTTGGTGAAGGATGTTTGCGTCGGTCGTCGCATTACCATAGGAGGCCGAGAAATGCGTGCTAGTTTACTTATAATACCACTACTAAGCTTTGATATAGTGCTCGACATGGACTGGTTGAGTAAACATTTTGCTAGCATTGACTGTCACCGCGGATGTGTGGTGTTTAGCCCGCCGGGGGAGACCATGTTCGAGTTTGCTAGAGGAGCAGTAGAGCAGCGTGGCGACGCTCTTTTGTGGGACCATGGTTGCGGAGAAGGAGCTACCTCATCCCATCATCGCGGAGTTTCTTGACGTATTTCCAGAGGAGCTACCAGGGCTGCCGCCAGACAGAGACATTGAGTTCTCCATTGATCTTGTGCCAGGCGCGGAGCCAGAGTCGCAGTGAGTGTACAGAATCAACAACAAAGAGGCCGTGGAGTTGAAGAAGAAGATCGACGAGCTACTGGAGAAAGGGTTCATTAGATCGAGTTCATCACCTTGGGGTACACCGGTGTTGTTTGTACCAAAGAAGGACGGAACGTTGCGTATGTGTATCAACTACCGGACCTTGAATAGCAAGACGATCAAGAACAAATACCCGCTACCAAGAATTGACGATCTATTCGATCAATTGAGCGGTGTACGGGTGTTCTCGAAGACCGACTTAAGGTCGGGATACCACCAAGTGAAAGTGAAGAAAGAGGATATACCGAAGACAGCTTTTCAGACCAAGTACGGGAAGTACGAATTTATGGTGATGCCGTTTGGGTTGACCAATGCCCCGACAGTCTTCATAAATTTGATGAACAAGGTATTCCATCCATACCTTGACAAGTTCGTGGTGGTCTTTATCGACGACATCCTGATTTATTCGAAGTCATCGGAAGAGCATGAAGAGCACCTGAGGATCGTACTGGAGACCCTCAGGAAGAAGAAACTCTATGGGAAGCTTTCGAAGTGCGAGTTTTTTCTAAACAAGGTGGAATTCTTCGGTCATGTAGTGACAGCAGACGGCATATCCGTTGACCTGAAGAAGATTGCTGCCGTCGAGTCATGGACTACTCCGACTTCTGTGGCTGAGATTCGGAGCTTCTTGGGATTGGCAGGGTACTACCGAAAGTTCGTGCAAGACTTTGCTCAGATTACGGAGCCGATGACTAGGCTCATTCGGAAGGACGTAGAGTTCGTGTGGATAGAGAACTTCCAGGCTGCGTTCAATAAGCTGAAGAAGAGGCTGACGACAGCTCCCATATTAACGTTGCCATCAGGTTCCGACAGTTTTTCTATCTATAACGATGCATCAGGGAAGGGCTTGGGGTGTGTTTTAGACCAGAACAAGAAGGTGATTGCGTATGCATCCAAACAGCTATGACCCCATGAGAAGAATTACCCCATCCATGACCTAGAGTTGGCGGCAGTCATATTCGCCCTGAAGTTGTGGAAATACTACTTGTATGGAGAGCGTGTGGAAATATTCACTGACCACAAAAGCTTGAAGTATGTTTTCACGCAGAAGGAGCTGAATATGAGGCAACGCAGATGGCTGGAATTGATAAAGGATTTCGATATATCGTTGTAATACCATCCGGGGAAGGCGAACGTAGTTGCGGATGTCGTGAGTCGGTATCCAGTAGCTATGTTCTTGACGAGAGATCGACACTTGTTAGCAGACTTAGAGAGCTTAGGCATTAAGGTCGTCATTCCTGGAGTCGAGATGTAGATAATGGGCATACAGATTCAGTCTAGACTGATGGACAGGATACGAGAGGCACAGCACCAGGATGAGTAGCTGAGGAGTATCATCGCACAGGCACGAGCTGGTTTACTAGAGGACTTCACCATAGAAGAGGATGGCTCGTTGAGGCATGGGTCGACATTATGTGTACCTAGTGGAGAGCTACGAGAGGAGGTCATGCAGGAGGCACACCATTCTCAGTATTCCTTGCTTCCTGGAGCCAATAAGATGTACAAGGATATGTGAGTCCATGTATGGTGGTACGGCATGAAGCGAGAGGTGGCACGCTTCGTCTCTAGATGCCTTGTGTATCAGTAGGTCAAAGCCGAAAGGCAGAGACCAGGGGGTTTACTTCAGCCGTTGTCGATTCCCGAGTAGAAGTGGGAACATATCACTATAGGTTTTGTTTCTGGTCTTCTATGTTCGCCTGGCGGGAAGGATACGATTTGGGTCATCGTTGATAGGTTAACCAAATCGGCCCACTTTATACCATTCAAAGTGGGACTATCCACGGAGAGATTGGCAGAGTTGTACGTGAAGCAGATCGTCAGGTTGTACGGTGTTCCAGTGAGTATCATCTCCGATCATGACAGCAGGTTTACATTCCACTTTTGGAGGAGTCTGCAGGCTAGCTTGGACATATCGCTCAAGTTCAGCATGGCCTATCACCCACAGACAGATTGGCAGTCAGAGCGGACCATTCAGACGCTCGAGGATATGCTGTAGACGTGTGTACTAGATTTTGGTGGCCCGTGGGAGGATCACCTTCACCTTGTGGAGTTCTCCTATAACAACAGCCACCAAGCTAGTATCGGGATATCCCCTTTTGAGGCTTTGTACGGACGGAGATGTCGTACCCCACTATCTTGGGATGACGTGGGTGAGAGAGCACTATTGGGGCCCGAGATAATCATGGATGCTGCAGAGAAGGTGAAGCTGATTAGGGAACGACTTCGTGTGGCTCAGGACAGACAGAAGCACTGGGCTGACAGTCACCGGAGACCATTAGAGTTTGAGGTATAGTTTTCTTAGTTGTAATTGTTAATCATGATAGGAATAGGTCGTGACCTTTTGCTTAAACATAGGTGGGCGATATGGTGTTCTTGAAGATATTCCCGACACGTGGCATGATTTGTTTCGGAGGAGGTGGAAAGCTCAGTCCGAGATACATCGGCCCGTTCCACATCCTCGAGAAGATCGGAGAGGTGGCATACCGCTTGGCATTACCACCCGTATTGGAGGCAGTGCACAATGTATTCCACGTGTCCCAGTTGAGACGGTACATGGCAGACCCCAGTCACGTGCTAGACCACACAGAGATTGAGGTAGGACCGAGCCTTAGCTACCAGGAGCAGCCCGTAGAAATCTTGGATCGCAGGAAGAAAGTGCTGCACAACCAGACTATTCTATTGGTGTGCGTCGCATGGAGGCACCATTCCCGGGCGAATCTACTTGGGAGAGGGAAGAAGAGATGCGAGAGCGCTATCCTTAACTTTTCGAGTCATGAGGTATAAATTCCTACCCTTGTGTCCATCTTTAAATTTTGAGGACAAAATTACTTTAAGGAGGGTAGGTTTGTGAGCCCTTGACCCAAAATCCCCAGTTTTATGTTATTATATCTTGCTAAATTTTTAACTAATGTCTAGATACATTTGAAAAACCCATGTATATATGTAATATATGAAATATATATAATGTTAAGTCCTAGAAATAGAAAAGGGAAACAAAAGGGGGGGTTTGTAAATATCTGAATTATAAGGACCGAATTGCAAAATTCTCAAGTTTAAATCCTAAAATCTAAACGACCACCAGAATTCAAATCCTTCGAATAGCTGGATTCGAATCCTGCTCTCGATAGGGATTGGGGATTCAATCCTATCTTTTCGATCCACCTGAACCCTAGTATAAATACGAGGGATCATCAATGCCCTCTATTTTCCCGAACCCTAATTCCCTGCCACGAATCCTCCCCTGCTCTGCATCAAGGAAAGGCTTAAAGAGTTAAAGCAATCAAACCTTCGACAGGTAACATCCCCCATCGTGGCTTTGATTCATTAGAACTAATCTACTCTAGACTTGCAAACTCTTGTTATTAACCAAAATAGGATGGATGAGTAGGTGTTCGAAGTAATATCAAATAAGGACTTATGGGGGGGTACTCGTGTGTCGAGCACAAGGTGTGAATGATACAGTTTCGAGTATCATAGAAAATAGAAGGGGTCTTCTTAGGAAGTTCTGTGCAAATGCATAGGGAGTCAGATTATGTACATCAGATTTAACTATGTGTCAGACCCTTCCTTGTGTCAGTTGCACAATGTATCAGGTTGCACGTAGGAAAAGCCTACACCGAAGTATCAGACTTGATAACAGAAAACACAGGATACATGAGTGCATACCCTATTTTAGGTATCCAGAAGACTTCAGTCTAGATACTGATACATTAAATCTATACCATATGGGTGCTGATAGAAATAAGGGTAATTGGGTAGACAGTATCTCTAAGGGTATTACACCGAGGATGGGTAAAAGTCTGGTTACATCATATCAAATCGCCCAAACCTTTATCCCTATTAAATTATTCTGTCCTTTTACAATTTATGATCAAATCTTGCATCATAACCCTTGTCCAGTTCATAAATACGTATAGAACTCTAGGTTCAGACACTTTTTAGGGCCATATACTACCATCTAAGTTTTGTATTATTTTATACATGTAGGTAATATATTATATAAATGGATGAATATGTATGGATACATATATCTACATTATATTTTATACTATTATTTATAATAGAAGCATTTTGTATCAGCCTAAAATTGATGATTGTATCAGTTATTCAAAAGTCGACTTGGGTTCAGTCTTGATACAGGGGACTGCAAGGGTATAGAGATGCTCATGTGTAGAGGTGAAGAGAGAACTAGGAGAAATTGGTCCGATAAGCAAGCTATACTGGGTCTGGCAGCCATGGATAGGTACCATAGGTGTGTGTGTGTGTATTATGCACATACCTGTGCAGCTGTTAGCTTGCAACTTCCAAGTTAGGGTTAAACTCCAAGCTCAGACTTTAAACTCTTGTTGCATGCACTTTACCTATTGATATGATTCTCCTCCTCTACTGTGTTATGATCAGTTTTGGGGAAAAGAGTCCCATATCCTGCAGGTGCCAGCCTTGGTGCATTCAAAATTAGTTGCATTAATGTTCTGTCCAAAATATTAGAGGACCAATATTCAATATGAGATATCAGTTAATGTTTATATCAGCCCTATTTGATATGAGAGACCAGTAAACCCACTATATATCAGTCCTTATATGAACATTAGGATATCAATCCTAAATGCTAAAGCACATGTCAGTCCCCATACTTCAATGTTATCAGTCAGTGAGAGGAGTACATTACTCCTATTATCTAGGTGACAACAGCAAGGGGAAAACATGACCCATAGGCTAGGTCCTAACCAGGTAGCAACTACACAAGGGTTTCTCATGTGAATACTTGGCCCTGTGTTATGCAGACCATTGTTTTTGTTCAAACCACAAGGGTGTATCATTCCCTGAATATGGGGGTCACTCCAGGATGTGCACTGTTCAGAACACCCTTAATTAAGGGTATCAAACCTATTACAGTATCAGTTGTTATTTCAAACTGAGCAGTCTATACATCACATATGTATCAATCATAATAGGCCAAGTATGATAGAGTATCACTATCTAGTACTAAAGCCTATGTAGACTAGAGGTTGGGACATAAGAAAGCTATAGAGTCAAGTACAGGTATGAAGAAGGGGTATAACCACTGTGTAGACCTGGGCACATGTGTCTTATTGAGTACTAGGACAGGGTATGTATCCTACACCTAGTGACCAAGGTCATATACCTTTGACAGGACATACGATGGAAATTATAAGGGGTATGATGGGCATGAGCAGATTGGACAGTATGATAGTTAAGTCCCAACTATATTTTTAATTGTTAATGGATAGGTAAGCCTAGGTTGGGGCCTGTACAGAATAGAGAAAACCACACTTATCTTCCCCTGCCAATTTGTGTAAGAATGGGACTAGATATAGGTTACAAGTACTCCTATCTAGGTATCCAATTTTACCCAAACTGGTACATGCGAGTATCTACAGCCTTGAGTGCAGAGGCAGGATAGAAGTATGATAGTGGATCAAGGTCAAGAAGAGTATCGGAATAGAAGAAGGGATTCGACAGTATCAGTTAAGAAAAGTGACACCCAGGGTGTACTAGTGTGCATGATACTTCAGTTGATGCAATTAATGTACTGGTTGCATCTAAGGCATCAATTGGCCCTCTGAATGTGCTAGTACCTGGATATATGTCAGTGTACAGGATGTATACCAGGACGTACCCACTTGTATTGATATTGGTTTGTAGTTGTACAGGGTGTATACCAGGGGTACTGAATGTGTATCAGTTCTACCAGGTAAGGTGTCGAGATATGGGTAGGAGTACAACATTAGCAAGAGACAGGGCTCCAAGTACAGAAAAAAGGAGTATGGCTGGAATAGTAGCATTAGATGTATTAATACACTTGTGTCAGGGGATACATGAAGTATCAGTTGACACATTTAAATGTTAGTAACAGGGGGGTGTTTCCAATTAGGATAGTAGGTAGTACCTATAAAGGTAGTACTAAGTCATTGAGGGTACTCTATTTTGGGATAACAATAGTATATACTGCTCTACAAAAGCCAAAGGAAGGTTTGCCTACTGCACATTGCATGAAACAGTTTGGTTAAGCAACAATCAGTACCTTGGAATGGAATGGGGGTACTAGTATCCTGCTATAGTAATAGTAGCTGGAGGCTGACTTGGTGGGAATAGTGTCATAGAGTCATATAACCTATGTGTGTGGTGTGTTAGAGCAAAATGTAATTATCAGAATTTAAGTTATGCAATACCTTAAGCTATGTGTCAAGGAAGTATCAAGAGGGGTAGAGTTGAGTATAGGATACTAAAGCCAATTTAGGAAAGGATGTTGTAGCCACTATTTTAATTAAGGAGCTTGAGTGAATACAAAGGCAGTCCCAACACAGAACCTTAACAAGACCATGACTAGCCAAATACACAAACTCTCCATAAGAGTCAACCTAGATAACTAATAAATGAATATATAGACTAGTATTACTTTTGATGTATTTTGACAATAGGTATATGCTACAAACAGGTTACTTGGACTCCGACTCAGCACTCGATCAATACTTGCAACTCGGGACGACAGGCAAGTGCATATACTAATTGTTACCATTTTCGATAGTTTTCTTTACATGCTAAACATATGTCTTGCTGCTTATTGACACGATCGTCACACAGGATAGTATCATGGATTTATTTTACATCTTGACTGCCTCACATGCTTATCTCACTTGCGATTGATTCCATGAGTACTAGTTGGGTAGAGAAATATCTTAGTAGACGTGTGAACTTCCCAATCTATCCCCAAAATGTCTATTCTTGACTGATAGCAGCTGCACACGACACGTATAGGGTGCCGAATTTACCCCTTAGCCGTTCACACATCGAAATTGATATTTCAATGCACATAGATAGATAATACTCCAACCATTTCATCATGTTCTTCACCACTTGCCATGCTACCCTGATTTTACATATTGCTTTCTAGTAGCTATATTCTTATTGATAGAGTTTCATGTCTTTTCCTTTGTACCATAATGCTAGTTACTTTCTAGTTTCACTCTCATATGTTATATACATGTTGGTGACTTTATTGTGTCTTGGATAGCTGTCATATGTGTACTTGTTCCATTCCTGACTGGAAAACCAACATTTTATGTGATGAGTTAGAGGAGTTCTGTACTACTTATTATGAGCAGACTAAAGACCCTGATTTGAGCATGCAGGAGGACTTGGATACGGGGCTACCCTCCGCAGGAGACTTATAGCTAGACATTATGCCATAGAGCTTGAGTTGCTTACAGAAACTCTTTTCTTTATTGTATTTCATTTTATTTGTGGATTATGAGAGTGGAGTAGTGGACATCCTCTTGGTACATTTTTGGTTATCTTGAGATTATTTTATCTATCATATTTTGGTCTCTATACTTTGTGATCTCTCTTCAGTTATTAGTTTGTTTCTCTCATCATGGACATGATATTTATATATTTTAAAGTTGTGGACTGCTCTGCAAATTTGGCCTTTTGTAGAAATCTATAAACTGCGTGGTTGTATTTGATATATTATGGAGATGTCTAGATAGCGTTCTACCGCCGATACCGTGGCGTAGGCTGGACATACCTACGGCTCATGTCCAAATATTGGGTGCGGGTCGTAACACATAGGCTGATCGGTCTGAAGTCTTTGAATGTCTTCGGGTTGTTTTTTTTAGGGATCAGAATAAGATTGGCCCGGGAGATGGCTTTGGGGTAGTTGGCGCCAGCAAAAAATGCCACCGCGGCATCGTAAAAGTCAGGACCAATAATCTCCCAACAATAGTGAAATAAAGCTCCCGAGAAACCGTCAGGTCCGGGAGCGCTGTGCTCATCAAGAGGCCAGACGGCTGACTTGACCTCCTCCTGGTAAGGGGGGTCAACAGCATGTCATTGTCCTGATCGCTGATCAGGATGGATACCAGAGCCAGGAAGGCCTCATCCTTAACGACGGTCAATTTGGCAAAAAGTTTGGTGTAGAAGTTAGTGTTTGCCCTAAAAAATTAAAGACAGGTATTACAGAACACTGAAATTGATTGCAAACTCGCTTTTACAAAGAAAAGCCTATGAAGAAATCCTAGGAAACAATCTAAGTACAATTCTTTAGTTTTAATTCTGGGGGGTGACGGTGGAGGCTCGAAAAAGTACTATCAACTCTGCCTTACTCCGTGGACTATCTGATACAGGCTCTAGCTCGTAAACAAATTGCTTTTCTTTTGAAGGTTGCCAGCCTTTTGCAGGGGTGTGGCACCTTGCTATTTATAATAGGATGTATTTTGTGCCACATATACGGCTTGCGGCCACGTGGCTGATTAGCACGCGAAGACCCGCTCTTTGGCTGCCATCTGTCAATTTGTTAGGATTTTGTTACAGCAAATCTGGATAGTTAAGGACTTGGTCAGATTGCCACGTGTCCTGTTGCATATAGTTTTCTCAGTCTTCAATCATGTGGGGTCGCATGAGACTCATGCGGCTTGGATCATAGTTGCTCTTGGCTGCATAAAGTTTGGAGACTTTTGGGGCCGCATAAGTCTGCGCCGCATAAGGTTCATACGGCTTAGATGACACTTTTCTGGCCGCATTGAGGCGTACGAACCCTGCTTTTGGACGACGTCTCACGTCTTATCTTTCTTGTCGAAGTGTCTGAACTGTCATATTTTGCCAGGACTTGTTAGCTCTATCAGTCGAACTGCTCCTCTTGGCTGCATATCTTCCTTCTTCAGCTGTTTGTCGACGGGCCGCATATGTCTTTTGAACAGTCATACGGCTTTCCTTCATGCAGACCTGTTTGGCCCAAAGTATCTATACGGCAATTTGTAATCCGTATGAGCCCCATATTTTTCATGCTTTTACAAGACCCTCTTCAAAGTTTTCAAATTGTAAATTTGGAATACTTTGAATAAGAAGCATGAAAATACGTCAAGTCATAGAAAGTCTTCAAGTTTTGCAGGAAGTTTTTTTCGAACCGCAGAGAGATCTTGAGTCGCAGGAAAATCTTGAGCCGCAGAACAAATCTTGAGTCGTAGGGACATATTGAGCCGCAAGGAGATTCCATCAGCCAGCCAGCTGTCACTGCTGCATTTAATTTTCCTGATTCGGTTGTGGATCTATTTTCGAGATGAAGCTGACAGTTACCGGAGATAAAGTCCCCAAACGTCGATATTATCTTTAATGATCTCGAAAACCGAAGAGACGCTCGACGGTTATTAGGGATAAAGTCCCCAAACGTCGTCCCTATCCTTAATGATTTCGAGAATCGAAGAGTCTTTTTTCAGCAACTCTATAAATAGGAGTCATTCAGAGAGAGATATTTTCCTCTTTCACCTTCTCCTCATTCGACTTCATCATACTTTCTGCTATGGCTCCAAAAGCTTCTAAGTCGATTGGTGCGGCGGCCAAAGGGAAGAGACTTGCTTCTCCGTCGAAAGCGGCAGACACTCCTTTCATTCGTTCCGACGTGCAACCTTCTCTCAAGAGTAAGGATGGTGAGCAGATGATGACTGAAACTTCAAATGGCCATAGCGCATATTTTCATACGCGGGTTTGTCATATACTGCCTCTGTTATAAGACTGGTCGATGTATGCCCTATCTCGTCTGGACCACATGTGTTCTGTACGATAGGGTCGCATGGATTGAGCCGCATAACCGCTGCTCATTCGAACTTGAACTGCCTGAGTGCCTCAAGATGGATCTGTATGAAATTTCCATGACTAAGCCGCATAGGTGCTGCATGAGAACTTTATGATCGGGCTGCATGAATACTGTATGGCTGGGCCGCGTGATTGCCTCGTGACTGATCCGCACGAGTATTAGGCCGCATGAGTTTTTCATGACTGAGCCGCATAAGAATCTCATAATTAAGCCGCATGATAATGACTGGGCCGTATAAATGCTGCATAAGTACTTCATGAAGCCGGCCTCATAATTTTGGGTTGTATGAGTTCTGTTTTGGCTGGACCGCATAACTGGCTAGGCCGCATAACAGAGTTCTTTGTTTCCTTGGTGTTAAATTTCCTTTTTTCCTTATTTTTGTAGGGATCTGGCTAGCAAGCTTTTTCAGGATCGTTGTCGGCGATGGAGTGAAAATACAATAATTTGGCGCCTACATCAGACAGCTCAAAACTCTCCATGCTTCGGAAGAGTTTTCCCCGCGCCTTTTTGGCATACGCATCAAACAACTTAGGACTCTTCATGCTTCGAAAGAGTTTTCCCCAGGTGGTAGGAAGGGTCTTTATACCTCGGAGAGTTGGACGGTGGTCAGCGTCGTTATGAACGTCCTGCCTTCACGGCTCTCCAAGTAGGCAAAACCACCATCAGGGACCATGTTTTGAAGGTATGGTCCTTCGGGGGAGCGGGGCTAAGACATCCGCAATACGGAGGGGAGGATAGCATGCTATATTTTCCCTCCTCCCGGCAGCTCCTTGGAGATTCAACAGCTTTATTTGCTTCTCAACAGTAAAACATGACTTCCTTCGAGGGCCACAAAACTACTTGAAGACGAAGTGCTGTCAAACCAAACTTTGCATTGCCAGATTTTCCTTTCTTTGTTTTCTGTTGTCGATGTAGTCCTATGAATGTAATTGAAAATATGGTATGCTCACCCCATACTTTATCTGTGGTATTTTGTGGTGCTTGTACTAGAGGGCCTAATACAACATTTGTATTTGATAAAGGACATCCCACTGGGGGATTTTTGTGGACCTATTGCCCTTTTGTGTATCTGGAAATACGAGCAAATAGATTTGAATAATATTTGGTGGACCTACTACTCTCTGGTACACTGATGGTGCGAGTAATAGATTAGGATAACTTTTGTGGACTTATTACCCTTTTTGTGTACTGGCAATGCGAGTATGGATAATAAGTGGGGAGGAAACCAACATATTTACTCAGAGGTAATGACGAGATAGTAAATATGGGTCAAAACAGAGCCTTCCTACTCAGAGGTAATGAGGACATGGTAGGAGTAGGCATAATAGGGGTACACAGAACAACACAGAGGTGCTATCAACGTGGAAGTTCTATGCATTGGGTGATTTGTTTGTGATGGATAGAAAAATAACTCAGAGGTAATATGGACGTGGTTGTTTTTTTCTGTTGGGAAAATTTATGGACCTATTACCCCTTTTGTGCACTGACAGTGCGACCAATAGATTAGGATAAGTTTTATGGACCTATTACCCTTCTGCACACTGGTGGTGCGGGTAATAGATTTTGAGACAAACTCTTGGTGGAGAGAAGCTATAACCAGGAAGTTCATAGATACGACCAGGAGATGAGATATGAATTCATTCAGAGTAGTCAGAGAGTAAGTTCAGTGGTACCTGAGGGTACGTAACTCAACAATCTGGGAGATTTGAAGTCAGAGTGTAAGTTCAGCGATACCTGAGGGTATATAACTCACAATCTGAGAGATAGTTGGAAGGTATCGTTTAGACATAGTATTTCTTGAGGAACTTGCCGTTGATGGGCATCATGAGCAAGTCTCCATTCTGTTTTGTGAGACGATACGTGTCGTTGGAGAATACGGTCTCGATGACGAACGGACCCTCCCACTTAGGCTGGAATTTGCCAGGGGGCTTGTGAGTCATGACCATTGGTCAGCGAATGGCCAAGACAAGATCGCCAACTTGGAATATTCTCTATTTAACTTTCTTGTTGAATGCTCGAGAGATGCGCGCCTGGTAGAGCTCTATACTTTGTTGAGCTTGTAAGCGCTTTTCATCTAATGCTTCTAACTCTTGTAGCCGTCGGCGGTAGTTATCGTCCGCTGTTAATCGGTATGTGAGGGCCACTCGAAGTGAAGGGATCTGAGTTTCCAATAGAAGGACTGCCTCGCTCCCGTAAACCAAGAAGAATGGTATATTTCCTGTAGGCGTCCGAATTGTCGTCCGATATGTCCATAAGCACTCACCCAGCTTTTATTCCAGTCGCGTTTGTTTGCAGGCACAAACTTTTTGAGGATCTTGATTATGGTTTTGTTGAATGCTTCAGCCAGACCATTGGCCGAGGGGTTATATGTTGTCGAGGCCATGTTCTGAATTTGATTCTTATCATAAAATCGATAAAAAGTGTGGCTTACGAACTGCGGACCATTGTCATGGATAATCCTCCGGGGCAGTCCAAAACGGTAGATGACGTGATGTTTTATGAAGCTAATCACGTTCGATGTCTTGACCTCTGCCAACGGAACAGCTTTCGCCCATTTGGAGAAATAATCAGTGATTGCAAGTATGAACCGATGCCCTCTAGACAACGGCAGGGTGATTGGCCCAATGATGTCCATTCTCCATGCTTCGAATGGCCAAGAGGCCACTATCGGGTGCAAGAATTTAGACGACAGATGTATGAAATCTGTATGGATCTGGCAAGCCTTGTACTTCTTTGCATAATCAACTGCATTTGCGACCATTGTGGGCCAGTAATAACCCATCCGGCGAAGACAAACTTGTAATTTTGGACCAGGTTGGTGAGCCCCACAAGTACCGTCATGAGCTTCCCGTAGGGCTTCCTTGGCTTCTGTATTTGACAGGCACCTTAGTAGTAGCCCATCGTAGGATCGTCGATATAATATTTTCGTCTCCGTATCGTAGAAGAATCTGAGGGAGCGTCTTCTGATTGAGGTAGATTCCTTCATATTCTCTGGCAGGATTTCATAGACCGCAAAGTCGATGAGCGGGCATCTCCAGTCTTGTATGTCATTGGTTATCTGGGTGGAGTAACTCATACCCAGTTGAAGATTGTTCCTGGGGTAGACCAGTTCATAGCCTATTATGTCGACTAGATGATGAGTGTTATTTGGGAGTGCCAAGGAAGCGGCGAGACCGGCCAGGGCATCGGCTTCGATATTTCGAAGCCTAGGAACGTGCTCGATAAAGAACCCTTCCAAGGTTGTAATGATGGCAATTACTGTCTGATAATAGGGAAACAGGTCCCCATTGTGAACCTCGTATGAACCTCGGATCTGGTTAACAACCAACTGTGAGTCACCATAAGCTTCCAGGTATCTGATCCCCACTTTTTTACGAGTTGGAGCCCAATGACTAGAGCGTTATATTCGGCTACGTTGTTCGAACAGGGTTTTCTAAGAGAATACGCCCGATTGACTACTAGTCTGGAGGGAGAAATTAATACCACCCCGACTCCAGCGACGATATCACCTTGTGGCCCCGTTCTTGAAGCACCATCGAAGAACATTCGCCAAATGGCATCGTGCGAAGGCATGTTCAAGGTGACGACTTCATCAGGAATTTTTTCATAAATTTTGCCTGTTTCTAAACCTGGATGGGCTGCTAAGAAGTCAGCCAGGGCTTGACCTTTGATAGCCTTCTGCGGAACAAAGACCATGTCGTATGGGAATAACAGTATCGTTCGGGTGGCTAGACGAGAACTGAGTGCGACTGGCTTGGTCATGAGAACCCTGAGGGGATTAACTCGTGAAACAACTTGAATGGTCTGCCCTGTCACATAGTGTCGTATTTTTTGAATGGCGAACACTAGGGCAAGGCACTCCTTCTCTACGGTAGTGTACCTATGTTCCGGTCCTACCATCATCCGACTGAGATAGTAAATGGCTTGTTCATGTCCAGCATCATTATTCTGTGCTAGCAGAGCACCGAGGGAGTGTTCCATCGCCCATACATAGAGCAGGAAGGGCTTTCCAGCGATCGGGGCTACCAGAACTGGAGGATTCATCAGGTACTCCTTAATATCATCAAAGGCACGCTGACATTCCTCGTTCCATACAAAAGAGACACCTTTCCTCATGAGTTGAGTGAAGGGTTGGCATCGCCCTGAGAGATTAGATATAAACCTCCTGATATAGGCTAGTATTCCCTGAAGGCCGCGGAGTTCGCGGAGGTTCTTTGGTGAATTCATCTCCAGGATTGCTTTTGTTTTGTCGGGATCTATACGAATGCCCCATGAAGTAATAATAAAGCCCAAGAACTTTCCGCTGGACACCCCCAAAAAAGACTTGGTGGGATTTATCTTCAAGTTGTGTGCCCAAATGAGGTCGAACACTGTTCTCAAATTATGTAAATGATCATTTTTGGTGCAGCTCTTGACGACGATGTCGTCTACGTAACACTCCACCGTCTTGCGTAAACGATCTCTGAAGATGACACTCATAGCCCGTTGATATATAGCACCGACATTCTTCAGGCCAAAGGACATGACTGTATAACAATATACGCCGATCGGTATTCAGAATGATGTATGCTTCTCATCATCATGAGCCATTTTGATTTGATTGTATCCTAAAAAGCCATCCATAAAGGACATACGCTCGAGGCCACACGTATTATCGATCATTATGTCGGTGATCGGATGAGAGAATTCATCCTTAGGGCATGCCGTATTCATATTACAGAAATCGATACAGATTTGGATTTACCTGTTCTTTTTTATGACTGGCACTACGTTGGCTACCCAGTCTGGGTGCTGCTCTTCACGGATGAAACCGCTAGCGATAAGCTTGTTCACTTCCGCTTCGATAGAATTCATGATATCTAGATGAAATTACCGCTGCTGTTGCTTGACTGCTTTTGCGTCCGAATAAATATTGAGCTTATGGAGTGCAATCTTGGGGTTTAGGCCTGGCATATCTTCATAGCTCCAGGCGAAAAGGTCGATGTATTCTCTGACGAGTTGTAACAACAACTTTCGCTCGTCGTCTGTCAGACTTTTACTGACGAAGATTGGCTTTGGAGAGGATTCATCACCGAGGTTAACTTGTATAACCTCATCTTCAATAGGAGGATCACGAAGTTCAAAGCATTTCTCCCATTGTGCATCTAGTTGTTGGACCCACGGCTCCAACTCAAGTGGTTCAAGTAGGTCTTCGTCTTCTTTTTTGATATCAGCGGATGTCATATTGGCAGATAATGTATGTCTGAATATATCTCCAATACTATTATCGAAGTCATAAATAGGTGACTCGGATGAATGGGAGTGCCACTCGCAATCTTCGTCAGAACTTTCGGGCGTTGTCGGTGGAGTAACATACCCGAGGCCGCATCTGAATTTGTGATAATGATCCTGAGGGTTCCCTGCCGGTGTCGGTGGCTGTAGAGGCAATCGTCGACCACTGCCATAATTTAGACCCGGGGTAGCCTCCATGTCGTACCCCTACTTTTGTATAAAATATTTGGCTTGAGGACTATACAAGTAGAGCGGTAGTCTTCCAGCGTCGGGTCCGAGGCCAGACTCTTGTGGCGTAAAAGATTAAGGACCTTCTTTTCGGCCAAAGATGATTGTGTGATCCCATCCTCTTCTGTCTGGGATCGGGAAGTAAGCACCTTTTATGGAAGCAAATCGAGTTGGGGTATGGACGGTTGTCACTGAGCAGGCTAACGTCTAGACAGTCCCGTGCGGCATACGTTAGATCAGACTTATCATACTCAGAGTAGTCTAACGGCAGCCTCTTATTGATGAAATAAGGGATTTTATTGACAGAGATTACATCATCAGGAGAGGGTCTATCCACTTGTGTTACCACGTATTTAGCGAGTTCTTCGTCCTCCTTGGCTACCCCCTGCGAGCTTAGAGGTCGGGATGCTGTCTTGGGCAGCTTGACCACCAGGGGTTCTGCTTGAGGTATTGATTTGCCTAAGAGTGTTGGATTGACACTTGGCTGCTGACTCGTCTTGGGAAGACGGATGACAACGGGCTCAACAAGGGACTTTGTGTCTTCCGGTCGCCTTGGAGTAGATTTTGGTAATCGGATTACCATCGGTGTTGCAGAGGGCCTTGCATCTTCTGTTGCCTTTGATTGGATGTCGACAGTCGGATCACCATTGGCCCTACGACAGGTTTTGGCTCCTGACTGGATCTCGGGAGACGGATGACCATTGGTTCCAACTGCGTAGGTGAGGCAGAAAAACTGAGCAACTCTTTGTGCAAGGTTGCGACGAGGGTGCGGCCTTGCCCAGTTTGCGAGACTGGAGACGAATTATGAAGGGTTCTTCTGGCCCTGTGATGGCTTCCATCTCGTCCGTTATATGTTTCCTGGATTCGTCATATAGACAAGCCTCCGAAGAGTAATAAGATTTAACCCCTTTGAAGGAATCAATGTCGACGAATTCGGTCTTCACGGAACCGTGCTTACTGACATATTTGAAACACTGGTAAAGGGTGGATGGTATGATCATATAGTCATATATCCACGAATGTCCCAGGAGGATGTTGTAGGAGGTGTCTGTATCTATAACGTAGCAGGTAACTTCCGTCTTCAGGTCACCAATCTGGCACTTGAACCGGATCTTCCCTAGGGGATAGCTTCTCCCTGAGTTAAAACTGCTAATGGCAGTGTTGGTTGCTGCTAGCCGATGCATAGGGATGCCAAGAAGTTGGAGCAGGCTTTTCGGGATGATGCTTATTGACGAGCCAGGGTCGATATGCATCTGATCCACCTTGATGTCGCCTATGTATCCAGTATAGTACAAGGGGCGATCATGCAAGTTGGACTTGATCAACATGTCCTGAGGAGTAAATATGATGTTGGATATTGCATCTGTACTATCGCCGCCCTGTAGATCTATTAGCGGGTCTTCCCATGGAGGCTTGACCTGAGCTAAGTAGGCATCCGTATTCTGGAGTGCTTCGCTTAATACGACACGAAGATCCCTGGAGAGCCTTAGGAGCTCATATAGCGACAACTTTGCTGGCGTATTAGCCAATTATGCTAATATATCGAAGTTGTAAGGTCTCTCCAGTCCCTGAGGTACATCATTACGGAGTGGCCTATCGAAGCGGGTTTCTTTTGTCTTGGATTTGTCCGCCAGTGGAGGCTGAGATGGCCTTAGAATATCAGAGGGAGGTAACGTTGCCGGCTGAGGATCTTCGGCTGGACTGTCCCGTACGGGCTAGACTTGTGCTCCAGACCGGGTAACAACATCTGCAGCTTCTTCAGCTTCGGCTGAAATTGTGTGGCAGGCTCTAGACCTCCTGCCCTTCTTCTTGTTGGTAGGAGATAACACCCCCTGGGTAACTTCGGGCACCAAGTCTGGATGCACCCACATGATCTCTCTTCGCGATGTGGTGAGAGGTACCAATCCAGATGTTTAGCTCCGGACGGGTGGAAGATTAATAACCTCCATCGTTGCCCGAGGGACAGGTATGACCCCGTCTGGAGTGCTTGTTAGAGGAAAGTCACCGAACTGAATAGATACCATGTTTGCCGCCACGATAACCTCTTCAAAGTCTATCGATAGAGCTTTGGAGTCGATAAGACCCTGAATGTACCGCTTCAATTGGAAGCAATCATGAGTGGCATAATGAACATAGTGGTGGAAGTGACAATACTTTGGGTCTTCCATTTTTGCTGCTCGGGGCTCGCGCCTTGGTGGAGGGAGCTGGATCCTACCCCCTTGTAAGAGCATATCGAAGATAGATTTGATATGACTATCTTCAAATGAGTACTTGACCTTGGGCCACGGACCTTTTGCCTGTTTTTGTTCAGGCTTCTGAGTCGTATCAGTGACCATGGCTTGTTTGCCCTTGTTGTCCCGGTTAGTGTTGGCACCACTGTTGCTGTTACTGGAGGTAGACCCAGGACGTTTACCCTTATCTTCTCCATCTGGGATGTATAATCCCAACTGGCGAGCCTTCTTCAATTTTGCCTCTGTGTTGGTAGCACTTATGATGAAGGTTGTCCAATTCCTGAACTGATCGTCGCCCATCCATTGCGGGGAGCAACTTCTTCTAGAAGATTTCAATCATGGAGCTCTCGGGATTGCCTTGGGGCAATCTCATTATGGTTTGGCAGATCCGCTCGATGTAGTTCCTCTTTAGCTTCCTCTTTTCCTGAACGACGTCCATGAGAGACGACATCGTTACGTCATGCCCCACCTCGTAAAATCTTTCCAAGAATAGTCGCATGAGGATGGCATCACTATACGACAAGTGGTCGGTTGTGACTTCAAAGTAAGTCATGTACCGACTAGCATAGGTCTTCCTATCATAAGAATCGATATAGAACGGCTTGTACCGCAGTGGAAAAGGCACATCTCTTCATGCAACAGGATATGGTTGCCGTATTCTGAGATCCTGAGAGGAGTCTCGGGCATTGAACATTGCCCGAAGCTCCTGGACTTCCCTCCTTGCCTCCTTGGCTTCATCTGCAGCTGAAGGAACGGATGCTGCTAAAGGATCATCACCCAAAGGAGGGACGGTCATGTTGGAGTCTGCATTGACTGCGGGTCCCAAGCTTGTTTGCCTGGCCGTCCTTACTGGTTGAGCTGGCAAGGCGGCTTTGATCTTGTCCACGGACTTGACCAAGGACAGGAGCATGGCTTCCAGCACTTCTAGCTGTTATCGGTCAGAAGGTGCTTCATGATCATCGTCAACCATAAAGACTGTCCTAACGTAGGTAGAGGTGGAAGGGATTGTGGCAGAGGTACTCTCGGTGCCGTATCCTTGTATAGAGAATTCGTCAGGGAATGTCAGAATATCATCTTCGTCAGACTCGGAAGGGGTGCTACCCCCTGTGCAGGAAGCTGCATCATTTTGGTAGGGGTGGTAACTCTCAGGGAAATCTGATTCTGCTGCAGAGTTCTGGGGGATCTCTACCCCCTGTGTGTGCTCTTGGTACACCGGATTGTCACATACACTGAGGGGGCTGCTACCCCCAGCTTCATCTACTCTCAAGGAGGCCGAAGATGTACCCCCGGGTGCCAGAAGCTTCTTTTTGGATCGAGTGCCTAAATAGACACCCCCTGTGGTTGATGGGAACCCCCCAGATGAGGGTCTCCTTGTAATACTGGCCGAGATGGCCAGGCTGGAAGAGCCTGTCTTCTTTCCTCCCTTGCCAGGAGGAACTTTTTGAGTTGATTTACAGGAGGCGAAAGAAAACTCCTTGTCCCCTGGAATTTAGACAGGTGCTGGTTGCTGCAGTCGCTGGAAAATTGACTGCCGATCTTCAGGTGCTGCTGATTTATCACAACAACAGGTGATGATGACTTAGGTGCAACGACGCCCCAAGAGGGACTCATTGCATGCTGACGCTGCCGCCTTGCGTTTGTGAGTAATCACGTCACGTAAGTCGGTAGGAAACTTCTCTACCTTTGCACCAAACTTGTGAACTCGGGAATCCCGAGCGCACGGGTGCTTAGGTATCATGTTTGCTCCCTGATCCGTGGCTAGTAAAAGCACTTGCTCTGGACCATTAGAGGGAGACTTTAAAGACCCACCATGTCCGTTAGCCCTGAGGGACTAGACGCGGATGGTTCTGTACAACTTTCTGTCAGGAGTTCGTGTAACAGTCAACGGGGCCCGCTGACAGTCAGCAACTTAGACAGTTGACTGGGCTGGTTGGCCCGCACTGCCCTAGATTTTTTTGACTTTACACCCAAAGGCGCATAGTAAAAGGAGTCCAGATTGATACATCTCGCATCTTTAGTGAGCCGCATGGCGTCGGGCCCGTATGAGAGGCGGTCGAACACAAAGCTTCTGACAGGGCCGCATGAGATGTCCTGTTTGAAGCCAGGATTGGTCGTCGCATAAACCATCTTCTTGCGGCGAGAGCTGGCTGCCGCATGGATCATCTTCCTGCGGCTAGAGTTGGCTGCCGCATGAGTTGGCTGCCTGCGGCCAAAGTTGGCTGCCGTATGGACAGACTGTCGATATACTCTATGCGGCTCCTTCTTCGTCCGTATGGATTTTTCTTGTGCCCCCAAAAACTCAGCATCGTAGTGTTTTCCTCTGCTAGATTTGGGGACAGTGGGGTCCTCCGCGGTCGGAAACAAAGCCGTAGGAGAGTTTTGGTCACCGTCTTGGGTTGCAGAAGGACCTTCTTCGAGAACTTGGTCGGAGGCAACAGTTTTGTGCACCGACGCCTTACGATTCCTCTTTAGGTTGGCTCGCTTCTGAGATGGGCTGGCGCTCCCTTCAGAGAACAATTCTTCGAAGGCTTGTTGGTCAAAATGGACCATAAGTATCTGTTGTATAGAGCCGAGCTTGGACACGTCAGATTGCGTCACCAACTTCTCATCGGAAGAGAAGGATGTCCCCAGCAGAGTCGCCATCGTGTTTGCCATAAAAAATTAAAGACAGGTATTACATAACACTAAAATTGATTGCAAACTCGGTTGTACAAAGGAAAGCCTAGAAAGAAATCCTAGGAAATAATCTAAGTACAATTGTTTAGTTTTGATTCTGGGGTGTGACAGTGGAGGCTCGGAAAAGTGCTATCAACTCTGCCTTACTCCGTGGACTATCTGATGCAGTCTCTAGCTCGTGAAGGAATTACTTTTCTCTTGAAGGTTGCCAGCCTTTTGCAGGGGTGTGGCACCCTGCTATTTATAATAGGATGTATTTTGAGCCACATAGACGGCTTGCGGCCACGTGGCTTATTAGCACGCGAAGACCCACTCTTTGGCTGCCATCTGTCGATTTGTTGGGATTTTGTTACAGCAAATCTTGGTAGTTAAGGACTTGGTTAGATTGCCACGTGTCCTGTTGCGTATAGTTTTTTCAGTCTTCAATCATGTGGGGTCGTATGAGACTCATGCGGCTTGGATTAAAGTTGCTCTTGGCTGCATGAAGTTTGGATACTTTTGGGGCCGCATAAGTCTGAGCCGCATAAGGTTCATGCGGCTTAGATGACACTCTTCTGGCCGCATGGAGGCGTACGAACCCTGCTTTTGGACGACGTCTCACGTCTTATCTTTCTTATCGAAGTGTCAGAACTGTCATGTTTTGCCAGGACTTGTCAACTCTCTCAGTCGAACTGCTCCTTTTGGCTGCATATCTTCCTTCTACAGTTGTTTGTCGACGGGCCGTATATGTCTTTTGAACAGTCATACGGCTTTCCTTCATGCGGACCTGTTCGGCCCAAAGTACCTATGCGGCAATTTGTAATCCGCATGAATCCCATATTTTTCATGCTTCTATAGTTAGCAGCCGCCCTGTTAATGATGTTCTGATATTTGAGGAGAATGCCGTTGTCGTCAGATATTTGGTGAAGGTTGAGCTGATTTCTGCGGCCCTTAACACATGCGTGGAAGAATCCAGAGTTTCTGTCACCCTCGGAGTCCCAAGACAGTCTAGCTTTTTGCTTCCAGAATTCTGTCTCGACCTATAACCTGGACTTGAGGATCGCTTTGGTGAGGTTCAGGACGGAGCGCGCTCCCGGCTTTCTGTTCGCGACGAACAGGATCTCGGCTCTCGTGACATCATCTTCAGCTGTCTTGATAGCTTGGAAAATATTACCAAAAGCGAGTCTGCTCCAAGCCGATAACGCGCCTTTGGTTGCTTTAAGCTTGGCTGCAACGCGGATGAATGGGTCTGGGTTGTTGATAGATCTCCATGCAGAGGCCACTATATTACTAAAATTGGGGTGGTGTCTCCAGAAGTTCTGGAAGCATAAAGGTTTTTTGATTTGGGTGGAGTTGCTGCCAATCTCTATCAGGAGAGGGAAATGATCTGAATCTGTAGTGTTGAGGTGGGATAGGTTAGTGATGAGATCTAAGTCGTTCTACCGGTTGTCAACCAGTACTCTATCCAGACAGGAGTATTTTCTGCGGGCGCTCTCTTGCATGTTACCCGAGGTGAAAGCGTTGTCGGAATACTGCATGGGTGACAAATGGGCGTTGAAGATGAAGGTGTTGAAGTCGTTCATAGCCGACTGTGGGGGAGGACGGCCCCCCGATTTCTTCTCTCTACTTGAGATTGTGTTGAAGTCTCCAAGGCAGATCCACGGGAGATTGTGGAGGAGTTGGTGGGTGTCCATGAGATTGTCCCATAGGTTCTTGCGCTCGGTGTAGTTGTAGCTGCCGTGGATGGCAGAGATGAGCACTCTGGACTTTAGAGAAGGGTGCTCAACCCAGCAGGAAAGGGAAAGCAAGCCATGACGGTCAACATTTCCAAAGGTGCGGCATCAGCGAATTCCCAAAGCCAACCAAAGCACAGAGGCCGAAAAAGACCTACTCTTTCAACAACGAAGACACACTAAAGCTCTTTGATATACTGGCAAAGAGTGGAAAACTTCAGCTTCCTCCGTCTAAGCGTCCCGATGAAGTGGAAAAGGTGGATAATCCAAAATACTGCTACACCACCAGTATGTCCACCATTCGATGCGTGATTGTTATGTGTTGAAAAGACAAATCTAATGCCTCATCGACGCTAAAGTCATCTCACTCGACTACGAGGAGAAGACTGTTATCGCTAACATGGTCACTCTTCAGTTTGGAAGTTTTTCGAGAAAAGAGGCTCAAGATGGTATCGTCTCCATCCCGAGAGCGACAATGGAAGTAGTCAATCTTCCAGCAGCTCGTGACAATGCCCAAAGCCTCATCCCATTTACAACGCTGCGAGGCGAAGTAATATGGATCCATCCTGATCTTACTCCAGACATGATGATGTGGATCCACAATGCTGCGTGGCAAAGTAATATGGATCCACTCGTTCGGTTCACCAGCGAGAAGAGAACCAAGCTCCAAAGGAAGAGATACCTTCGCCCGTTGCGGCCAACATCCCTGACACATCGGAAACAGGCCCACCCCAAGCGCCCATTGTAGATAGACAGAAGCAGAAAGAGGTTCGCTTTGACAAACCTCTGAGAAAAGACTCGGCAGTAGGGCCAATCAAGCCCAACAATTTTGACATATTAGCGCAACTGGCCAACACTCTGGCTCGACTATCACTCTTCGAGCTTCTCCGTCTCTCCAAAGAGACTCGAGACGCCCTTAGCGAAGCTTTACAGAATGCTGACTCCTTTCTCACTCAGGTGCAACCGCCTAAGGAGAACCCTGCTGAATGTCCATATTGTTATAGTGTGGTCGAGGTGATCCCTAACGTCACCTTCACTCAGCAGGACATGCTACTGAAAAACAATCGGCACAACCGACCCCTGTACTATACAGGGTACGTTGGTGCCATTAAGGTCGATCACAACCACATCGGCCATGGCTCTTCTCTCAGCATCATTCCTCGGAGTTTACTCTAAGCTTTGGGGATCCAGATGCATCGGCTAACTGCGTCGAACACTACAATCAGTAGTTTTAATGCTGGAAAAAGTGAAGCCCTGGGCAGGATCCGCCTGAAATGCCAAATAGGCAATCTTCAGACTGACTTTACTTGCTACGTCATTGACGCCGACATAAACTACAACATGCTACTGGAACGACCATGGATTCATGAATACATGATCATGCCCTCCACTCTCCATCAATGCATGAAGTATGTGGCCAGTGACGGGACTATCAAGACCGAGTTTGTCGACATCGATCCCTTTCGAGGATTCGAAGCGTACGGTACAGATGATGATCTGTACAAATCAGTCCCATGGGACGATGACGCCAATGATGTCGACGATAAGACAAAAGGTGCAGCTATCGTTGAAGAAACATTGAGGGTTCGATTGAGGGGGAGACCTCCTCTCGTCATCAAGCTCCGAGGCAAAGCTCCGACTAGATCATCCTCGATCATGTCAGAGGATAGCCATGAGCCTATACAAATAAGGCTTCCCCGGAAGGCTCCAAAGCCAACTCTGAGGTCACACGAACCTCCGACTGCCGCCCCCTTGATAGTCAAGCTGAAGGGGAAATGTCCTCAACCTTCTCCCGCAACAGCCTTGGTGCTCACGAATAAAGAATTGGGAGACTACATATGCGCCAATACCGATCCATATTCTTTAGATGATGTAATCCCTCGGGATAAAATTTTGTATTTCATTAATAGGATGAAGTCTTTGAATTACTCTTGTGCGTATTAGAACACTAGGTATTTTTAGATAATACTCTACATATGCTGCAAACACAAGTAACAACCGCCAACCTCGCAAGTCGAGTTGTTCCTTTTCAAGGTGCCTACTTCTTGGTTCTAGCAAGGAGAAAAGAGGAAGAACCCATCATCTTCGGCCGATTGGAGCATCCTCAACGACTGCCACCGACAGAACCAGAACCGAATAAGGTAAAATACAACTCTATTGTTACACTAATTGTCACGACCCGCACCCTTTTTTTTTAAACGGATACGAGACGTGTCCAAGCCAGCCTACGCTGTAGTGTCGGCGGTAGTACGCTGTCACGGCCATGAAGATCCAAAATCACAAATAATGCTCATTCACATAATTAATTTAACTTACAATGATCACAAGTTTTACATTTGTAGAAAAATATAAACTTGTATAAATAAATGAATGACTATAACTCAACTATCTAGCTAGTCTTTAGGCTTTGTCTGCAAGTATTCCCGTCACTCCCAAAGCTAAGTGAATCCACGGCTAACCTAAAAATGTTGGTTTCCAGTCAGGAATGGAACGAGCACAATTCACTGAATGCAATTTCAAATAAAGAAAATAACTATAAAACAAAGGTTAGACATCAATCATGAGTTTTGAAAATAAACAGTAAATACGGAAAACCTATAGCAATAAATAGACACAAAATACTTTCCCCAACTGTTAGAAGTACCTTTGATATGTGATCAGTCTGGGGCACTATACTGTACGGTCTACGAGGTCTACTTGCAAGAAAATAAGCCCGGTCTACAATGTCTACTTGCAGAAAATAAACACGGTCTACAATGTCTACTTTGCAGAAAAATAAGCACCGTCTACAATATCTACTTGCAAAAAATAAACAATGTCTACGAGATCTACTTGCAAAAAATGAACAATGTCTACGAGGTCTACTGCATGAAAATAAACAATATCTACGAGGTCTACTGCATGAAAATAAACAATGTCTACGGTCGGATCACACATCCTTGGTACTTCTCATTCCCGACTTACAATTTATAATAGAATATAAAAATCACATAATCAATGGCCAATCAATAAAATATAGTGAAGATCAATATCAAAATGTAGACAATAAACTGTACTCACCTGTGGTCCTTTGCTGGTGAAACCGATAATCTGTACCACTCAATGTGCCACAATAGTCAAAGCCCGTACAACAGTCCCTAGAAGCTGAAATAAACATTACCAATATTCTCAGAATAGTCAAAATACCTAGGATTGCCTGTCCTTAAGTCCAATTTAGGACACAGGGGCAAAACGATAATTTCGAGCCAAAATGGTGTCCACCGTTGGACCCACTTTGCACCGAAAAGCGTGCCAGAGTCAACGGTCTCTAAAGTCATCAAACTACATGTCTACGGATCCAGTTTTCTGATACAAACTGAACCGTATGTCCTAAGTTAGATTTCGGCAGACCGTGCACAAAATTGCCCGTTGAGTTGGACCGTGGGGCCCGCAAAACGGCGATCCAATCAACGGTCTCAGAATCAGACCAAACTTGGCATACAGGACCAGAAAAATGATACGGTCCTGTTGGCATAAGTTTCATCTCGATCTGATGAGTGTGCACAAAGTAATTAGGAAATTTGTACAGGGGCCGATACGGTGAATTTCGACGGATATGCATCAAATTCGTCGCGCTCACGCGACCAATTTGAATTCCGTCAAAGCCCACACGACCACGAAACCGTTACGCAGCTTTCGATGCATTCGGTTCGTGACCACGTCGCTCGGATTGGCGGGACGCACGTCGTATCGAGAGAATTTCTAAATTTTCTAGTATTTTAAAACAGGTTTTTCGTCAATTTGGAAATCCGATTTCTCGACGTACGGTCGATGAAATCAAACTCTGCAAGTTGGGTTGCAAAATCCTATAGGTTTTCTAGGCCTAACATCAAATAGTTTCTTAAGACTGTCGACAGGTCGACAAGAAACCGTCTTCCAAATTGGCGTTTAAACCCAAACAATGTTCTATTTTTAACTAGGTTTTCATCGATCTTCTAATCGATTTCTCGGGAAACCTATCGCTTAATAATTCAATCTATCTGAAGGGGAATCAAGAGGTATATATTGGGTCCATACCTGAACAAACGGCTCGAAGAATCATCGACCGTGCACGGAGAAATCTATCGACGAAGTTGGTGCATCCGCTGTTCGTTCAGCCCGCCTGTGCGCGCGCGCGGCCCTGTTGCGCGGTGGTCCGGCCGTGTATGGTGGCGGCGCCGACGGCGAACGGCCGCCCAGGGGTCAGCGTTGCGTAGGTGTTAGGGTTTCCTCTCGAGATCTCTCTCTCTATATAGGGAATCACTCGATCGGTTTTGTACGCGAGAGCTGCTACTAGCAGCCTGTTAGTATACTAAGGGGGGGTCGGGCTTTTGCCTGGGCTTTCTACTCGAATTGCTTACTGCTGTGGACTTAGGCCCACAGCTGCTACTTCTTTTTTCTTTTTTTTTCTTTTTTTCTTTTCTATTTCTTTTTCTATCTATTTTTTTCTATCATTGTATATATATATATATATATTTTTTTTTTCATTATATATATATATATATATATATATATATATATATATATATATATATATTTGTATATATATATATATATATAACATATCAATTTTTATATACATATTTATTTGTATATACATACACGTACACGTATATAATCTATATTTATATATACATACACACACATATACACCTATATTTATATGTATATACACCTATATTTATATGTCATGTATATTTGTATATACCTTAATAAATTATGAATATATATTCGCACGCCTATATAATTAAATATGTATATATTTTTTTTATTTTTTTTTAGCCTATATATATATTCGCACGCCTATACATATGATTTAATTCTTCCAAAATCATAATATATATCTTCCTAGTATAGAGTTATGATGAAAATATGTACACAGACTATAAAAATATATTTATTATCAAACTTAGGAAAAATCAATAATTATATATATATATATATATATATATATATATATATATATATATATATATATATATACTCGACAATTATTCTTAACGATAATACTAACAAAATGTAGGAGAACAGAATACGGTAATTCAATACCGGATGTACCTGAATTTGTTGGTATGTCCTAGATATTGCCAACTGCACAATTGTCCTATTTCCAAAATAGAACATCAATTCAATAGCAATAAAATATATATATATATATATATATATATATATATATATATATATATATATATATATATATATATATCCTTTATCTATGAAGTGCCTATTTGGAATATCAAAATTAATAAACGCAATATGTACGTCTACATGGACGTCTTTGGCCTTAATACAAGATTACATAGGCTCGGTTTCGGTTCGGGCCCAGTCCAGACTGGTTTGGTACAACCGGGTCTTCCACAAGTCAATAAACCTTAATAATAAATAAAATCTTCGGTAAGGGTTAAGTCGCAACTTGGCCTGGTTTTCCTAGTTAGGATACTCATAAGTCTTTGTATTCCCCTACCATGGCTAAACACTAGTCAAAGCACGCTACTGCACTATCCGTGCCATGATTCCTAGTCGTCTTGTACTCCAATTCTTAACCATGGCTAAAACCATCTACCGTAATAATTAACTAAATAATTATTTATAAAATCTAAAAATAGCCATTCAAGTAAAATAAATAATAATAAAATATTTCTAATTTTTTTTGGGAAGGGGAGCTACAAATTTACCCACCTTAAAAATAATTTCGTCCTCGAAATTCTAACTCATAACCATGCCTGAAATTCAAAAAAAAAAGTAAAAGAATAAATCCACTATTGCCACAATCTTCTCAAATTTTAATTCCTCAAAAATAGTTTGTATTCTTCTACTAGCCATATAGCCTCCAGGACTTCTACCCACCTTTGGTCGTACTACTCCTCAAACTAAAATCTTAAAAATCTTCTAACTGGTTGCTAATGATCCTACCAACAAATATCTAGGCATATGGTATCTATAATCCTCTCGTATCTATCAAGCAATCCGAATTTTTAACAAGCAACAAGCTTACACAAGTAACTAAGAAAGGTTGATAAACTCTAATAAGCATGACCAATCGTCGCTCCAAAATAGAAAGGACATGAAGATAAGGATGAATAATCAAAAACAATTATGAGGTTTCAAAAGCGATATAGAGTATCCAAGGTGCAGATGGAAAGAAATTTTATGAGCCATTGACCTATTTTGCTAGATTGGACTACTCTAGTCCAGTTACTTGCTAAGTCAAAGAACCCTTCGTTTCTTAGAGGGCTTGCACTCCGTACAATTCAGAAATTATGTTCTCAAAATTAATCTAAACAAGGTTCCATAATAGAACAGAATTTGAGAAATCAAGATTGTGATCTTCCCCGTGGTTATTTAAACACACGAGTAAGGGATAAAATATAATACAAGATCGTATCGCAACTTCTAGGTCGATGGAATAAGGGTTACGAATGACTTCACATTCTAAGGTATGGAGATATGCATGGATGGTTTAATGGGTTCCATATTTGAACATCACTAGTTGGTTGGGTGAACCTTGGATTTCAATCTATATTGACTGGACAAGATCCCAATGGTAAACTATTTCTACCAGGTTAGGGTAACCTAGAATAGTTTCCACCCAAGTGGTTGAGCCAGTTGCTAGTCGAATTGGTTAGCTAGTTCCTCACAGCTCAAAATACGTCTTCAATGACTTTTGTGTTTAAGTAGCATAAGAAGACCCAATTGAGTGGCACACTAGTATCATGTGCGTAGTGGGCCTCAAGTAGATCACAACCATATATTGGGTCGAAAGGTTCGAATCGAGGTTGAGGCTCTAATTGGAGTCGGAAAGTATACTGGTATAATGGTAAGGATTATAGCTAGTCCTTTCGTCCTAAAAATCGTACCATAAAAATATAGTACAAGAGGACGTGTTTGAGTGGGACATGATATACCTAGATGAAGGTGGACTCGTCTAGATCTTGTATATGAAATTTGTTGGAAGGTAACAGCTGGTCTCATGCTCCGAATATTATTGACACAGCAGGGGACACAAAATGATTTAAATGGGAAGTGGGAGTTCATAGGGTATTAATTATCATCCTAATGGAAAGTTATTCTAATCAATCGGTAATCCTTGTGTATCCAAAATTTTTTTAGAAGACTTACCGTCTACCCACCTTAGAAGTTAGGACATGGTCTTAGGAATAATGAGGTTAGAAGAATTCTAAAGTCCGGATATTGTACCCCGACTCTTGCCAATAAAGAATAAGGACGTAACAGAATTCGTTAGATATGAGTCAACTCAAGGATCGTTCCTCAATAAATGGAAAACGAGTGTGTACAATAACACATGGTCGATAAAATAGAATGGTCTACTCGTCCACAGTATACAAGAGTTGTCGACGGGGTAACCAACTCTAAGGCACATCCCATGAAAGGGATCTCTAATAACTGAGTCGTGAATTTCTATTTGTGTCAACCTACCAGACTATCGTCACAAGAGTTATAGGGGTATGGGCTTAGGGGTTGCTAGTTAAAGCAAGCTTCAAGGAATCAATTAGAGACTTACAATAAATTGGTTCCTTGAGAATAGATAGTCTCCTAAGTTGGCATTTTGACTAAGGGTAAAACGCTACTCATCCTCAAATTCAGATGGCTTGAAAGGTCCCAATAGCAGTTTGAGGGTCGAGAGGAGAATGAATAACTCAATCACATGGCTGGTCGATGGTAGCTACACTGGTATATGATGGAACTGGGGATTCCTAGGACCCTTTCTTTGGTGTGCGTATTGATCGATAGAATGTTAAACATATCTAATACGTGTTCTAACCCTTCATAGGCGGAAACTAGGGTTCACGAATTATAAATGCGGCGAAAAGGAGACAAGTAATTCCTGGCAATCTCGAGCGGACGACCCCAAGATCTTCTGCACGTATTCCTTCCTCGAGTTGGACGTCGTGTGGGCGACGATCTTCCAACATTTTCTTCTCCTTGGCATCCTTCTCTTTCTCTCCTTACGTGAATCACGAATTTAGAGAAAGTTTCAGATTTCTGATCTGTATTATGGCGACCAGAGAATAGAGGATATATATAGGCTACGGCAAGGATCATGAGGAGAAATTAGGGTTATGCCTCCTAACGGATCTGGATATCTCGTGTTCATCCCGAACACACAATCCAGGCCCATTAACAATAGCTCGGTCCACTAATAAGCTATTATTGTACTACCTCCCTAATCCCAAATTATGTTTGTGGGCTCCTTTTATTATATGCTCGTTTGGCTCCCCATGTTAAGATATCGTATGTTCGTCGATCAAATTAAGTTACTGACAACTATATTGATTCGACATCTTTTATCCTTAAGTAGTACCGCTCAACTTTATTTGTCATGTCGGATATAATCCACCTGCAGGGTTTACATGACAATCCTTATGACCTCCTTAAGGGGACATCATCAACCAGATGTATCGAGACATGGATTCCATTTATAATCAACAGCCCATCATACATACAATGTTATTACCCAATTCATAGAGGTTGTTGATCCATAATGAATCTCACTCTTTTATGAGTCAAAGTAATGCACACTGCATATACATGTCCGTTATTATATCCGGATTAAGAGCACAAACATCCATAATAACAGAGGTGTTTGTTCTCTTATATAGTCAGTACAAAGAGAACAACCTCAAGTGGTCATGTTCAATACACACAAAGTGTACTAGTGTAAACCTATAGTCAAGATAGACTGATACCAGATTACACTACAACCTTTCCAATAGATTGTCCAAGTCCATCTAGGTTGTGAACTATTTATATACTCCATAGGAAACTGATAATATGATCTTCTGTGTGACACCACACACCATATTATCTACAATATAGAATATCAGACATTTGCATTAACACTTGCAACAAATACAATATGCAAACATTTGCCCATATGATTCTCATTCAAAATTTAAGGAAATAAGGTTACTACAAAAGTGATACTTTTAGTATATAACCCTAACAATCTCCCACTTATACTCAAAGCAGTGCTTTTCAGTATACTGTTACAAATCTCCCACTTATACATAAAGCCATGCTGCTACACATCTGACTCCCATTCCCTCAACATGACTGTCAAAAGCCTTAGCTGGTAAGCTCTTTGTAAAGGGATCAGCTAGGTTGTCGGCTGATGCTATCTTGATCACAGCAACTTTTCCTTTCTTTACGAAATCTCGTATCAGGTGGTACTTGCGCTCAATGTGTTTGCCTGTCTTATGGGCTCGTGGTTCCTTCGAGTTTGCAACTGCACTACTATTATCACAATAAAGTGTAATAGACTTAGGCAAACTAGGTACCACATCCAAGTCCAATAGAAAGTTTCTGAACCAAACCGCTTTTTTCGCTGCCACAGAGGCTGCCACATACTCGGCTTCCATGGTAGAATCAGCAATATATTTTTGCTTGATACTCCTCCACACAATGGCTCCACCTTCCAAAGTAAACACATAACCTGAGGTAGATTTTCTGGAATCCCTATCTGACTGAAAATCTGAGTCTGTATACCCCAAGGGAACTAAACTATCTGCCGGGTAAACTAGCATATACTCTTTAGTCCTTTTCAGGTACTTCAAAATACGCTTTACAGCAGTCCAGTGCTCTTGTCCTGGGTTAGACTGATATCTGCTGACCATGCCTACGGCAAAGCAGATGTCTGGTCTCGTACATAGCATTGCATACATTAAGCTTCCTACTGCTGAAGCATAAGGAACTGCCTTCATGTTCTCTATCTCTTTAGGTGTCCTCGGACACTGCTCCTTTGATAGAGCAATTCTAGGCCTAAAAGGTAAGAAACCTTTCTTAGAATTTTGCATACTAAAACGAGTTAGTACAGTATCGATATAGGAAGCTTGGGATAAGCCCAACATCCTTTTCTTGCGATCTAGTAGAACTTTGATCCCAAGGATGTGACCTACTTCTTCCAAGTCCTTCATATCAAACTGTTTGGATAACCATACCCTTACATCAGATAATACCTTCACATTGTTTCCAATGAGCAAGATGTCATCCACATAAAGTACTAGAAACACTACCATGTTTTTGTCACACTTTCTGTATACACATGATTCATCCTGACATTGATCAAATCCATAGGATTTTATCACCTGATCAAAACATATGTTCCAAGATCTGGAAGCTTGCTTAAGTCCATAAATAGACTTCTTGAGCTTACAAACAAGATGCTCCTAGCCCTTTTCAATGAACCCATCTGGTTGCTTCATATAGATGTCTTCCTCAAAACTTCCATTAAGGAAAGCTGTCTTGACATCCATTTGCCAAATCTCATAATCGAGATGAGCTGCAATAGATAAAAGAATCTGAATAGACTTAAGCATGGCTACAGGAGAAAAGGTTTCCTCATAATCGATACCCTCTCTTTGAGTAAAACCTTTTGCTACAAGCCGAGCTTTAAAGGTTTCAACCTTACCGTCTGATCCTCTTTTTCTCTTATAGACCCACTTGCATCCAATGGCTTTTACACCAACGGGTGGTTCTACAAGCTCCCAGACCTGATTAGAATCCATAGATTCTATTTCAGATATCATTGCTTTTTGCCAAGACTCTGTATCTTTATCTTGGAGTGCTTCATTGTAGGTACAGGGATCATAATCTTGTTCCTCAGGGATGAAGTCTGACGACTCTCCCAAAAACATATATCTATCAGGTTGTATCACAACCTTCCCACTACGACGAGGTACTATCGGTTGTGGTGTAACATTTGTGACACGTTGTGCAGTTATTTGTGGTTCATCCTCTTGTACTGTTGGTACTGAAGTACTTGGTGTCTCACGTCTCAGTTCTTCTAGAACAACTCTACTTGTGGGTTTATGGTTCATCACATAGTCTTCCTCTAAGAATCGGGCATTGGTGCTAACAATGACCTTCTGATCCTTAGGACTATAAAATAAACCTCCTTTTGTTCCTCTTGGATAGCCTACAAACAAGCGTACTTCTGTACGAGATTCCAACTTATCTACTTTCCCATTCAGCACATGTACTGGACTACCCCAAATGCGAACATGTTTCAGACTAGGCTTACGCCCAATCCACAGCTCTGTGGGAGTAAGAGGTACTGACTTAGAAGGAACCAAGTTCAAAATATAAGCTGCAGTCTCTAAGGCATATCTCCAAAACGAATCTGGCAAAGCCGAATAACTCATCATTGATCTAACCATCTCCATAAGAGTTCTATTCTTTCTTTCGGCTACACCATTCTGTTGGGGCATTCCAGGTGCAGTCAATTGGAATACAATCCCAGCCTCTGATAAATAATCCCTAAACTCTCCAAAGAGGTACTTGCCACCACGATCTAATCGTAATGACTTGATACATTTTCCATGACGTTTCTTCGTTTCAGCCTTGTACTCTTTGAATTTCTCAAAGCACTCAGACTTACGGTGCATCAAATAAATGTATCCATACCTTGAATAATCGTCAATAAATGTGACAAAATATTCAAAGCCACCTCTAGCTTGGATAGTCATGGGTCCACACAAATCAGAATGAACCAATTCCAACACATCTTTGGCCAAATACCCCTTTGTCGTAAAAGGCCTTTTGGTCATTTTACCTTCCAAGCAGGATTCACAGACTGGTAGTGCCTCCACTTCCAATGAACTCAAAGGTCCATCTTCAACCAGTCTTTGAATCCTTCTTAGGTTAATATACCCTAATCGCAAGTGCCAAAGATATGTTTGGTTCATACAAGAAGGTTCTTTTCTCTTATTTAAGTTAGATGACATATTATTCATTTCCATAAGTTACATTGTGGGCAAAATAGGATTAATGACATACAAATTATCAACCAATGCACCAGAACAGATAAAATGTTTATTCTTTCTAATAACAATATTGTCATTAAAATAAACTGAATATCCATCATTAACTAACATAGAAACAGAAACTAAATTCCTTCTAAGTGAAGGTGCATAAAGACAATCTCTCAATGTCAAAGACTTATTTCTACCAAAAGATAAAGTAACATCTCCTAATGCAACGACCGATACTTTTGTAGCATCACCTATGAACAAGCATATCTCTCCATCACTGAGCCGTCTGGTTTCCTGGAACCCCTACAATGTATTGCAGACATGATTAGTGGCTCATGTATCTACACACCAGGTGCCGGTAGATAACATCGCTAAACATGTTTCAACTACTAGTAAATGAGATATACCTTCTTTGTTCCCTTGTTTGAGAAGTGGACAATCAGTCTTCCAATGTCCTGACCCTTTGTACTTGAAACATTTGCCTTTCGGCTGTTTCACCGTGCCTTGAGGTCCCATGCCCTTTTTTGCTGAGTTTGCCTGTTTCTGAATGTTATTCTTTTTCTTACCGCCTTTTGGCTTAGAAGTAGAAGCCTTTTCAGAAACAAAAACATGACCACTCTGCCTAAAGAGAGATTCAGCATCCTGTAGCTCTTTTGCAAGTTCTGCCAAACTATACAACCTTTTGTTTATGTTGTAATTAAGGCAGAAATTGTCAAAACTTTTAGGCAGAGTCCCAAGAATGATATCGACCTGGGTTTCCCCATCGATTTCAGCTCCAAGGATCTCTATTTCATTCAGATGACCCATCATCTTAAGAACATGATCCCTTACTGGTGTACCCTCAGCCATTTTTGTATTTATCAAACATTTCATAGCAAACTGCCTAGCTGCTCTACTCTGATGTCCGAAGAGTTCCTTGAGGTTATACATCATGTCATAAGCTGTGGCCATGGCCTGATGCTGATGTTGCAGTACATTTGACATAGATGCCAGAATGTAACACCGTGCCATCTCATCTGCCTTTTTCCACTTATTATAAGCCTCTTTGACCTCTTCATCAGAGTTAGCATCAGGCTTAGGTGGGCATTCCTCAACCAGTACATATTTGTACTCCTCAGCAGTCAGAACAATATCCAAATTACGTTTCCAGTCAATATAATTAGGTCAAGTAAGTTTGTTTTCTTTAAGAATCACCATAAGTGGACTGAAAGAACCCATTTTTAAAATCCTGAGAATCACATAAATAAAATTATATAGGGCAAAAAAAACTTTTTGAATTAACTAAATATTGATTCCCTTAAAACAATAATAATAAGAAATTCACCAACAACTTGAACACCATGAATTTAGCATGCCACGATAGTGTGGACGTATCAAATTCAACTTTGTTCAAGTAGATTTTTCTTATTAATTTTACTATCATGTCAATATAACTTTATGACAAATAAAATTAATATACTGGTCTTGTTCTGGTCATACAAATAATAGTAGTGACTCCGATGGGGAGGATATCATTATTTGTATCTAAGTGTATACCATTACTTAATACTAAGTCCATTACCTTGTAATGAGTTCCTTCAGATGGAGAAGTGAACACATACTAGGTAACTTTCTTCAATTATCCCTAAGGAAGTTTGTACTGGTGATCCATAATTATACTCATCCGATATGGAGGAAAGCACTAAAGCCAACACGCAAGTATAATTACATCACCTACAAACCAGTAATGGAGACCACAGGATTTATACTAAATAAAAATCCTCTCCCACTTAGTTATTTAATAATGAGGATTTTTCCACAAGTTGATATTATGTCTATGTTGTCCATTATTAATGTAGGCTTGGTTTTTCAAAAAAAATAACCACATAATAATAAACATGAATAATCAGAAAAAGCAAAATGACAAAAATAAGAGAAAATATCCAACTATTATGGTCATCTTTGCTGCTCCGACCTCAACTATCCGAATCCAAAATCTGGCGCTGTGCAGATCTATACGGGGTTCGACCTGCCCGGTCAGGTCGCGAGGTTCGGGGCAGCGCTCCGCTTTTTTTTTAAGGTTTTGGCTGTCGATTCCTTCATCGAAAATCATCTGTCTGCCTCTGGACTGCTTAAAACTAGCATCTCGTCCGGCGTCAAAAATAGCCACCACCGCCATCACGATTGATCAAAAATAATTAAAATTACATCAATCTTATGCCTCCCAAAGGAGTTCACACATAATCTAGATTGAAAAATTAAAATAATAAGCACGATCAACCCTCGTGATTTTAATTACATCCACAGCAACAACAACATCCATGACATGTCCGTGGTTTAAACAACACAATCAAAAAAAAAACATGCATTGGACCATAATAGTTGGATCTAAGATGCCTGCAAAACCGAGTTAGAACAGATCTACATCTACCGACTATTACACAGCGCAGGTTTTATTGGACAACATGGACGTATCAATCAATACGTAGATCCAAAGTGGCTCTGATACCAATTGATGGAACTGGAGATTCCCAGGACCCTTCCTTTGGTGTGCGTATTGATCGATAGAAAGTTAAACAGATCTAATACGTGTTCTAACCCTTCATAGGCGGAAACTAGGGTTCACGAATTATATCTGCGGCGGAAAGAAGACAAGTAATTCCTGGCAATCTCGAGCGGACGACCCCAAGATCTTCTGCACGTATTCCTTCCTCGAGTTGGACGTCGTATGGGCGACGATCTTCCAACCTTTTCTTCTCCTTGGCAGCCCTCTCTTTCTCTCCTTACGTGAAACACGAATTTAGAGAAAGTTTTAGATTTCTGATCAGTATTATGGCGGCCAGAGAATAGAGGATATATATAGGCTACGACAAGGACCATGAGAAGAAATTAGGGTTAGGCCTCGTAACGGATCTGGATATCCCGTGTTCAGCCCGAACACACAATCCAGGCCTATTAACAATAGCTCGGTCCACTAATGAGCTATTGTTGTACTACCTCCCTAATCCCAAATTATGTTTGTCGGCTCCTTTTATTATATGCTCGTTTGGCTCTCCATGTTAAGATATCGTATGTCCGTCGATCAAATTAAGTTACTGATAACTATATTGATTCGACATCTTTTATCCTTAAGTAGTACCGCTCAACTTTATTTGTCATGTCGGATATAATCCACCTGCAGGGTTTACATGACAATTCTTATGAGCTCCTTAAGGGGACATCATCAACCAGATGTATCGGGACATGGATTCCATTTATAATCAATAGCCCATCATACATACAATGTTATTACCCAATTCATAGAGGTTGTTGATCCATAATGAATCTCACTCTTTTATGAGTCAAAGTAATGCACACTGCATATACATGTCCGTTATTATATCCGGATTAAGAGCACAAGCATCCATAATAACAGAGGTGTTTGTTCTCTTATATAGTCAGTACAAAGAGAACAACCTCAAGTGGTCCTGTTCAATACACACAAAGTGTACTAGTATAAACCTATAGTCAAGACAGACTAATACCAGATTACACTACAACCTTTCCAATAGATTGTCCAAGTCCATCTAGGTTGTGAACTATTTATATACTCCATAGAAAACTGATAATATGATCTTCTGTGTGACACCACACACCATATTATCTACAATATAGAATATCAGACATTTGCATTAACATTTGCAACAAATACAATATGTAAACATTTGCCCATATGATTCTCATTCAAAATTTAAGGAAATAAGGTTACTACAAAAGTGATGCTTTTAGTATATAACCCTAACAGTATATACTACTATCATAGCCATGGGGATACTCTGTATCTCTCTACCATAATGAGCCTTCGTCTTTCCAAATCGGTGAAAGACAAAAACAATAAAGAGTTCAAGGGAGATGTCACTGAATACAATTACGTGATTCAAAGGCGAATGTATAATTCAAGTGAAATTGTCAATACAGTAGCGGATGAGATCCTAGAGACATCTACATCTTAATCCATGTAGGTTAATCAGAGGGAGAGCGAATCGAGTGTACAACGGTTGATCAGACCGTAATACATCGATTCTGATTAGACAATATGTTAGTGGGCGTCCCCAATAAACATATGTCTTGAATCAAGCTCGATAAAAGAGTAAGCTTGCAAAACTAGGCTGTGATAGCAACATTGGTCAAAAATAGTCAAATTACAAGTATACAAGATTTTTGAAAGAATGCACAAGTAGTTCGAGTTCTGAGAGAATCAAAACCTTACCTGATGTTATTGCTTATATAGTCTTCCCCACTATCTTTCTCTCCATAAAGCCTTGGTCGACTAATGGGTTATGGGTCTCTAAATTCTATATTCTGGGTAAACATATTAGTGTCAGTCAATTACCTCGTCAATATATCACAAGGACTACGGAATTGCTAGGTCGAAAAACATGCTACCCAACTTACAAAACTTCCACTAATATTGGCTTTGGGTCTTATGGGACATGCATGGCATTGTCCTATCCTCTATGGTATCCCAAACTTGTAGTCATGTTTGAAGTCATTTCATCGCGGATTACGCCTCGCCCGTATACTCTGGCTGTGGTAAACCCTTGGTTTCGTAACTCGACATGATACAAAATCGAACACTTCTTAACTTTATCCAATATTGGCTCAAGGGTATCTACGATCAAGAGAGGACCACTAGCCATAGTTTTGGCAATATCCCATCACCTATATTTTCTTAAACTAATTTCAACTCTAGGGGTCGTGCTTCGCCAGTGCGCTGCTGGCTATAGTGAATACATAGTCTCCATAATTCAAATAAATGGCGACAGTGTGCTGCTGTCCTGCCAATATGAGTTAACTAATATTTTTTTAACTATATCTGCAAAAATTCATGAGCTTCTAGAGATTCAAACATGTTGACTAGGAAATAAAGCGTAAGTACTATCAGTCACAACCCCTAAAATAAAAGGTGAATAGGGAGGGAAATAACTGAAGGCAAAGAAATACAAACATCCTAGTATCTATTTCATATGTATTCAAACCATGGAGGAAAAACTTTGGGTCGAACTAACTCGAGGTTCGTATATAGATAACATAAGCAGAAATTATATAATAATAATTTTTAGGGCAACTAGAAACTAAATAGGCAATTCGGGCTGAGATATGAGGATGATATCTAAGGGGTAAGAAATTGAACCATTTATCAAGGTTGGATCCTTAATGAAGCCATGTCACACCAAGTAAAAATTTACCCACATTGGATCATGTCGTCATAGCATGAGGTAATAGTGTACCTATGGGGATCTGATAAACTATCAAAATTAGTAACTAGTCCTCATATAAATTGTATGGCCTAGACTACCCATTGGTAAATTTGTATAGGGGACCCTAACCCTAGTCATTCACTTAAATTAAATTAATCTTAATTCGTGAATGAGCATTTCCTTGCCGCAGGCTCACAATAGTACAACTAACTTAAGTACCATCACGAGTTCGCATGATTTACGAAAACAGACCTGCATGGGCCACCACAAAAACTTGTCACGACCCGCACCCATTTTTTTTTTTAAACGGATACGAGACGTGTCCAAGCCAGCCTACGCCGCAGTGTCGGCGGTAGTACGCTGTCACGGCCATGAAGACCAAAATTACAAATAATGCTCATTCACATAATTAATTTAACTTACAATGATCACAAGTTTTACATTTGTAGAAAAATATAAACTTTTACAAATAAATGAATGACTACAACTCAACTATCTAGCTAGTCTCTAGGCTTTGTCTGCAAGTATTCCCGTCACTCCCAAAGCTAAGTGAATCCACGGCTAACCTGAAAATATTGGTTTCCAGTCAGGAATGGAATGAGCACAATTCACTGAATGCAATTTCAAATAAAGAAAATGACTATAAAACAAAGGTTAGACATCAATCATGAGTTTTAAAAATAAACAGTAAATACAGAAAACCAATAGCAATAAATAGACACAAAATACTTTCCCCAACTGTTAGAAGTACCTTTGATATGTGATCAGTCTGGGGCACTACACCACACGGTCTACGAGGTCTACTTGCAAGAAAATAAGCACGGTCTACAATGTCTACTTACAGAAAATAAACACGGTCTACAATGTCTACTTTGCAGAAAAATAAGCACTATCTACAATGTCTACTTGCAGAAAATAAACAATATCTACGAGGTCTACTTGCAGAAAATGAACAATGTCTACGAGGTCTACTGCATGAAAATAAACAATGTCTACGAGGTCTACTGCATGAAAATAAACAATGTCTACGGTCGGATCACACATCCTTGGTACTTCTCATTCTCGACTCACAATTTATAATAGAATATAAAAATCACATAATCAATGGCCAATCAATGAAATATAGTGAAGATCAATATCAAAATACAGACAATAAACTGTACTCGTCTGTGGTCCTTTGCTGGTAAAACCGATAATCTGTACCACTCAATGTGCCACAATAGTCAAAGCCCGTACAACAGTCCCCGGAAGCTGAAATAAACATTACCAATATTCTCAGAATAGTCAAAACAGCTAGGATTGCCTGTTCTTAAGTCCAATTCTGGACACAGGGGCAAAACGGTAATTTTGGGCCAAAACGGTGTCCGTCGTTGGACCCGCTTTGCACCGAAAAGCTTGCCAGAGTCAACGATCTCTAAATTCGTCAAACTACATGTCTACGGATCCAGTTTTCTGATACAAACCCAACCGTATGTCCTAAGTTGGATTTCGGCGGACCGTACACAAAATTGCCCGTTGAGTTGGACCGTAGGGCCCGCAAAACGACGATCCAATCAACGGTCTCAGAATCAGACCAAACTTGGCATACAGGACCAAAAAACGATACGGTCCTGTTGGCATAAGTTTCGTCTCGATCTGATGAGCGTGCACAAAGTAATTGGGAAATTTGTACAGGGACCGATACGGTGAATTTCGACGAATACGCATCAAATTCGTCGCGCTCACGCGACCAATTTGAATTCCGTCAAAGCCTACACGACCACAAAACCGTTACGCAGCTTTTGATGCTTTCGGTTCGTTACCACATCGCCCGGATTGGCGGGACGCACGTTGTATCGAGAGAATTTCTAAATTTTCTAGTATTTTAAAACAGGTTTTTCGCCAATTTGGAAATCCGATTTCTCGACGTACGGTCGATGAAATCAAACTCCGCAAGTTGGGTTGCAAATTCCTATAGGTTGTCTAGGCCTAACATCAAATAGTTTCTTAAGACTGTCGACAGGTCGACAAGAAACCGTCTTCCAAATCGGCGTTTAAACCCAAACAATGTTCCGTTTTTAACTAGGTTTTCGTCGATCTTCTAATCGATTTCTCGGGCAACCTATCGCTTAATAATTCAATCTATCTGAAGGGGAATCAAGAGGTATATATTAGGTCCATACCTGAACAAACGGCTCGAAGAATCATCGACCGTGCATGGAGAAATCTATCGACGAAGTTGGCGCATCCGCTGTTCGTTCAGCCCGCCTGTGCGCGCGTGCGGCCCTGTTGCGCGGTGGTCCGGCCGCGTATGGTGGCGGCACGGCGGCGAACGGCCGCCTAAGGGTCAGCGTTGCGTAGGTGTTAGGGTTTCCTCTCGAGATCTCTCTCTCTATATAGGGAATCACTCGATCGATTTTGTACGCGAGAGCTGCTACTAGCAGCCTGTTAGTATACTAAGGGGGGGTCGAGCTTTTGCCTGGGCTTCCTACTCGGATTGCTTACTGCTGTGGACTTAGGTCCACAGCTGCTACTTCTTCTTTTTTTCTTTTTTTCTTTTTTATTTCTTTTTCTATCTATTTTTTTCTATCATTATATATATATATATATTTGTTTGTATATATATTTTTATATAGATATTTATTTGTATATACATACACGTACATGTATATAATCTATATTTATATATACATACACACACATATACACCTATATTTATATGTATATACACCTATATTTATATGTCATGTATATTTGTATATACCTTAATAAATTATGAATATATATTCGCACGCCTATATAATTAAATATGTATATATATACATATGATTTAATTCTTCCAAAATCATAATATATATCTTCCTAGTATAGAGTTATGATGACAATATGTACACAGACTATAAAAATATATTTATTATCAAACTTAGAAAAAATCAATAATATATATATATATATATATATATATATATATATATATATATATATATATATATATATATACTCGACAATTATTCTTAACGATAATACTAACGAAATGTAGGAGAACAGAATACAGTAATTCAATACCGGATGTACCTGAATTTGTTGGTATGTCCTAAATATTGCCAACTGCACAATTGTCCTATTTCCAAAGTAGAACATCAATTCAATAGCAATAAAATATATATATATATATAAATCCTTTATCTATAAAATGCCTATTTGGAATATCAAAATTAATAAATGCAATATGTACGTCTACATGGACGTCTTTGGCCTTAATACAAGATTACATAGGCTCGGTTTCGGTTCAGGCTCAGTCCAGACTGGTTTGGTACAACCGGGTCTTCCACAAGTCAATAAACCTTAATAATAAATAATTAAATAATAAATAAAATCTTCGGTAAGGGTTAAGTCGCAACTTGGTCTGGTTTTCCTAGTTAGGATACTCATAAGACTTTGCATTCCCTACCATGGCTAAATACTAGTCAAAGCACGCTACTGCACTATCCGTGCCATGATTCCTAGTCGTCTTGTACTCCAATTCTTAACCATGGCTAAAACCATCTACCATAATAATTAACTAAATAATTATTTATAAAATCTAAAAATAGCCATTCAAGTAAAATAAATAATATTAAAATATTTCTAAAAAAAATTTAGGAAGGGGAGCTACACTAATCAAGCCAAAAACTTCATCCAGAAAATGGGTTACGACTTGAACAATGACAGAGGATTGAACTATGATAAAGGCCGACGCCTTCCCTTATGACTTCGTGCTCCAAAGGGAAAGTCCCAAAACTATTATCAGCGCACTCGCCAGGGGTTGGGTTATGTTACAGCCACAACAACTTCAAAGAGCTTGGATCCGGAGGCCATGATGCATTCACACTCCTTCGATTCATCAACTTGGGATTCTGATACCAGTATCAGCCAGGCCTTCAAGAAGATATTGTCCGTTAATATGGTCTCTGCAGATCCCCCAGTCGAGGATGAAGTCCAAATACTCGAATACTTCGAGGATGAACCCTGAGCTAAACGCATGGGATCCCAATGGGAATGGCACTTCGAACAGCGCGAACCTTCCACTGAAGACGAAGTCGTCTAAGTCGAGCTAGGAGATGAGGTTTTCTCTAAACCCATCTTCACTAGCAAAAGCTTGACCGGAGAAGACAAAGAATCTTTGATACAGCTTATCCGAAAATACATTGACGTCTTTGCATGGAGCTACGAAGACATGTCGGGTTTAGACCCACAAGTTGCCAGGCACCGTCTCAACATCCTATCCGATGCCAAGCCTGTCAAGCAGCAACAGCGGTATTTCTGCCCCAACATCATGGATGCTATCGAACAAGAAGTCGACAAACTCTTAGATAGTGGTTTCATTTACGAAGAACAACCCCCAGATTGGGTGGCCTACATTATCCCAGTTACTAAGAAGAATGAGAAAATTTAGGTCTGTATAGACTTCAGGGATCTCAACTCGGCCTGCCCAAAAGATGAGTTTCCCCTCCCGATCATCGACGTGATGATCGACAACACTTGTGGCTTCGAGCGTATATCTTATATGGATGGTTTCTCAGGCTACAACCAAATAAAGATGTTTCCCGAAGACGAGAAGCATACTTTATTTCAGACTACAAAAGGGATATACTGTTACACAATGATGCCCTTCGGATTGAAGAAGGCGGAAGCAACATACCAGCGGGCAATGAGCACCATATTCCGTAAGCACCTCCGAAAGAAGGTAAATGTTACGTTGATGACATTGTTGTCAAAAGAAAAAAAAATCCAATCACTTGGACGACTTGAGAACAGTGTTCGACTTAATGTGAACCCATCAACTGAAGACGAACCCAACTAAGTCATTTTTAAGAGTCTGCAGTGGCAAATTATTGGGCTTTGTCATCACAGCCAAGGGTATTCATATTGACCCTGAGAAGACTAAGGCGATCTTGGACATGGCTCCTCCGAAGAATCTCCGCGAGCTCCGAGGCCTACAAGGGCGCTTGGCATATATCAGAAGATTCATAGCAAATCTCTCTGGTAGATGTCAACCTTTTACCAAACTGATGAAGAAAGGGGTTTCTTTTGTTTGGATAAAAGAATGCCAGCGCACATTCGACGACATCAAGAAGTGCCTCACTAGTCCTCCAGTAGTAGTAGCACCAGTCGTGGGAAGACCCTTCCTGCTATACATCTGAGCTATAAACCATTCTCTCGATGCTTTGATAGCCCAGAGAAGCAATGAAGGCCACGAACAGGCAATCTACTACTTTAGCAGGACAATGATTGGAGCCGAGCATTAGTATAATCCTGTGGAGAAGGAGTGTCTTGCCTTGCTCTTCGCCATCCATAAGATACATCATTATGTGGCCGGACAGATGATCTACGTAATCTTCTGAGTTAACCCCCTCAGGGTCCTCATGACCAAGCCAAGGGCCTTGAACTCACAGTTAGCCACATAGGCAATACTTTTGACTCCTTATGACATGGTGTTTGTCCCACAAAGGCAGTCAAGGGCCAAGCATTAGTCGACTTCTTAGCAGCGCACCCATACCAGAGATATCAAAGCTCTATAACGACATCCCTGATGAAGTCCTAGAGTCCAATGCCATCTCATATAACTTGGTTTGATGGTGCTTCAAGAACAGGGCCCAAAGGCGAGATTATCGCCGGGGTTGGAGTGGTCCTCATCACTCCTGACTGCTTGGTCATCCACCGTGCATATTCTCTCATTAAGTCATGTACCAATAACGTCGCTGAATATAACTCTCGCGTCATCGGACTCCAGCTCTCTAAACAGCTGGGGGTTGACTGTATCGAAACCTATGGTGACTCACAATTGATTATCAATAAGGTTCGAGGACAATACGAAGTCCAGCATGAAGATTTGGTTCAATACCACCAGGCATCAATCGATATCATCTCTACCTTCACAGGGTTCTTTATAGAATATGTACCTCGGTTGCAGAACTTGGAGGCTGACGCACTTGCTGGTCTCGCCACTTCTCTGGCAGCTCCTGTGGGAACCTAATATACCGTCACGATAATGAATCAGAAGCTAGTTTGCCCGAAGAACAATCTACATACAAGTCTGAGTTACTCAGTATAAATGGACGCTAACATTGACATTCGGGGCTGGCAATTCCCATTCATAGACTATGCTGTCTATGATATTTTACCTGAAGACCTGAAAGAAGCTACTTCTGTCAAGAGACGCTCTCTCCGATTCTTTTATGACACAGCCACCAAGATGCTGTATCTTCATTCATACGACAGGCTTTTCTTACGATGTTTATCCAAGACAGAAGCACCAGAAGCGCTCAGGGAGGCACACAATGGCTCTTGCGGAGCCCATCAGCCGGATCCTAAGTTGGATGACCGATTGCGTCGCATGGGCTACTACTGGTCCACTATGATGGCAGACGTCGTTGATTACGTAAAGAAGTGTCGAGTGTGTCAGTAGCATGTTGACTTCATCCTTCGGAGTTCCTCCACCCCACGATGGTCGCCTGGCCATTTGAAGCATGGAGAATGGATATCATCAGACCGATCAGTCCACCATCCTCCAGAGGATACCGTTTCATACTCGCCATCACCGACTACTTTTCTAAGTAGGCGGAAGCAGTACCTCTGGCCGAGGTAAAAACTGCAAATATGATTAGCTTTGTCAAATATTACGTCATATACCGTTTCGGCATTTCTCGAAGGATCATCCACGACAATGGTCCTCAGTTCGTAAGCCACTCTTTCCATCGGTTCTACTATAAAAATCGAATACAGAATGTGACATCAACATCTTACAATCCTGCAGCGAACGTACCAGCCAAAGCATTCAACAAAACTATCATCAAACTACTTAAGAAAGTCGTTTATTCTAATAAGTGGGACTAGAATGAAAAGCTCGGCGAATGTCTGTGGTCTTACCGTACGACCGTTCGAACACCCACGGCAACACACCATTCTCTCTTATTTATGGAAGTGAGGCAGTGCTTCTCCCGGAGATCTAGATCCCGTCCTTACGGGTAGCTATCACCAACCAGCTGACTGACGAGGACAATCAATGTCGGTGGCTACAAGAGTTAGAAGCGTTGGATGAAAAACGTCTGCTAGCTCAACAATAAATCGAGCTTTACCAAGCTTGGACTTCCGTGGCCTTCAACAAGAAAGTTCGGGAAAGAACATTCCAAGTGGGTGACCTTGTCTTATCAGTCCGAAGATCGATGGTAATGACTAACAAGACGGCTGGAAAGTTCGAGCCCAACTGGAAGGGACCATTCGTCATAGAGACGGTCTACTCCAATGGTGCCTACCGACTGGCCAAACCTAACGGCGACTTGATAATGATGCCAATCAATGACAAGTTCCTGAAGAAATACTATGTCTGAGTTCCAAGCCAGCATAGGCTCCCACATCCCCTGTGGGTATTCATGGATTCTATTAAAGGAATTCACCCCTTCTACACTTTACCCTAGTAGAAAAATAATTCACGTCCATATCACTTATGAGTTGGCTTCCTACACCATAGCGAAGTTCACGTCTACCACGTCCATATCACCTCTGAGTAGTAGTCTCTTCTATGGTGACCTTGTATTGTCATAACCCCCTAGAAAATATTTTACGTCCATACTACCTCTGAATTGTCATTCTATACCCTAGCGATGATGTGCCTACCATGTCCATATTATATCTGAGTAGACGTCTCTTCCGTGACAATCCACCATAATTGTCATAACTCCCTATAGAACCTTTCACGTTCATACTACCTCTGAGTCATTCTATACACCCGTAGAGTCTATCCTTGCCACGTCTATATTACCTCTAAGTAAGAAAAAGTCTACCACCAAAGGATTCTGTGTTTACTATGTCCATATAACCTCTGAGCAAATACCCTATTTCCAAGGGAGTTATCTCCATCCCATCACGACATGCTACCCCTGAGGGAATCCTTATTCTTGTGAGAGAAAAAGTTCACAAGTAAAAAGATAAGCAGAGAAACAAAGCCAATGTTTTCATTTATAAAGTGAAAAGGTTTTCTTTCTTTGGTTACAAAAATTTGTCTATCACAAACCGAGAGACAAGGACACAGAAACTACACATAAACAAAAATGTGTCCAAAAAATAAAACAAAAGTATTGTGCCATAAAAAGAAGGTATCTAGGTGGCCCTTGCAGGGAGCATCCACGCAGGCACTAGCAAAGTGCACTACACATCGACTAACATACATATGCACAGTTACTTCATAGAAGACGTTGCACATCGACATTGACTGTGCGAAGCTTCAGCGTCTAGTCAATACTTTGTGAAAAGTAACAACTATGCGCATCAGTCGACAGAACTTTAGCACATCTGCAGAACACCACCCCAAAGAGCGATGTCCATGCGCATCAGCAAGAAAAAGGCATCAACATATCTTCGAGATGATGCCCCTAAGAGTCGATGCTCATATGCATTAGCAAACCAAGAAGTCAATAACAATCAGACATCTACCAGCAACGGGTGGCCGCACATACCCTACAATACGAGCTTGCTCAACGACGACGGCTTCAGAATCCAATTGCTTCCCTTTGGCCTGATGAGTAGCCTCCCCGGCTTATCTCGCCGACGATATTCTAGTCTGGCTCGTAGTTACTGCAACCGGTCGGGGGCTAGCCGTTGCCCCACTAGTCTTGTTGGAGCTCGCCGTGGAAGCTTTCGGGATTCTTGATTTCTTGGGAGCCATGGCAGGAAAAGTTAGGGTTTAGACTCTGACAAAAAGCTTCTGTGGAAAGGAAGGTGAAAGCAAAAAAGTTTTTCTCTCTCTCCAACAAACTCTACTTATAGGGTGCAGCCACGTCAGCAAAAGAAAATGAAACACTTCGTGATCGAGGCAACTCTTCGAACAACGTAGGAACGAAAAGTTGGGATCATGACGACCGTTCCCTAGAAACGAGGAATTAAGATCAGCTTTAATGAAGTGACGGCCCAAGGCATTTAATGCTGAAGCCTAAGCGTGACGATAGCCTGTCAGTAGGCACGCCAAGCATTCGCTCGAAAATGACACGTGTCATGCTTCTGTTCAAAGTATTTCGAGCTTGATTCAAGTTCGAAACACTTTGAAGTGGATCTTGTAGAAGCATGAAAATGCACAGACATATCAAAAGCGTAGCTAGTGTTCTCGCTATACAAAGCTTCATAAAAAGTGCAGATACCCAAAAGCGTAGACAGAAGATCATAAATCACAGTTCATAAAAAGCTCTTTATTAAATCATGCCTACAAGGATCTATTACAGATTCATCATGATTATAAGAAAGGAGCTTTGCATAGAAGGATCTATTACAGATTCATCATAAAAAGAACTAAGGCATCTAAAGATCTACAAGTGGGTTAATCTTTACAGGCGCCATACAAGGGGGTTAATCTTTACAGACGCACAGCCCCCCAGATGTACAGTGTTGTCAGAGCGAGCCACTTCATGAAGCAGCTATTGGCCTAAGCGAGAACTCAGTCCACAGCGTAGGCCGTGCCACGGCCATTGAGCAGGGCAGAGCACAACCTGTGGCTCTTTGGATTGGCAACCAATCCAAATTCGAAAGCTTGGATCTCGAAGACCTCCAAGACGTTATTTAGGTTCGAACTCCTTATGCCAAACGTTCAAGTGCATCTCGAAACACAGCAGTAGTTCTTCTACAAAGGCACAGCTTCTCTGAACGAGGGGATCCACAACCATCACCCAACTTATGTAAGGCCAATGGCCATTCGAAGCTAAGTCAGGATCGAGCATAGCATTTGGAATGCTAAGAGAGGAAGACGACTCTTCAGAAAGAATCCCCTTTATATAGGATGAATGTGGTCCAACCAATACGCCACGTGGCCGTCGGTCAAAGACGCCCAAATTAATGGGATAAACCTAGAACTCAGCACAACAAACCTCATTTAATAGGTTCTTTCCACTGAGTCCTAGGCCACTAACTTCTCAAATTCTTCCAAATAACGGCGGCAACTAGAAAGGAGGACGACCGACTCGGCCATCAAGAAGAGCAGTCATTAAATTCTCTTAAAAGACTTTACTAGCTCTTCGACTAAGAACTGCAGCCAGGTACCTGTACCCCCAGCTTCGACCCAGATGCGCAGATAGCTCACTTCTTCATATAGAGCCCTCACTTCAAAAAGTACAGAACCTTCAAACCCAGAAAACTCTGCGCCCTCGCTTCAACTCAGAAGCGCAGAGCTTTCGCTGTAACCAGAAGCTCGGCCCATTCAAACGACCCTAATCATCTGATACTTTAGTGACACCGTTGCCCAAAGCACAAGTCCACTCGTCACTATAAGGCACAGTGACCCTGTTGCCTCAAGGCACAAGTCTACTCGTAGCCCTAAAATCACAGTGACTTCATCGCCTGAAGCACAAGTCTACTCGTTGTCCTAAAGCATAATGACCACGTTGCCTCAAAGCATAAGTCTGCTTATTGCCCTAAAGCACAGTAACTCTGTCGCCTGAAGCACAGCCCACTCATCGTCCTAAAGCACAATAACTTCGTGGTTTGAAGCACAAGTCCACTCATAGCCCTAAAAGCACCGTAATCCCGTCGCCTGAAGCACAAGTCCACTCATAGCCCTAAAAGCACAATCTGTCGCCTAAAGCACAAGCCCGCTCGTCGCTTGGAAGCACAGTGGCATCAAAAGCTTCGCCAGAAGCACAACTCGTATAGCGACGTAGCCTTATAAAGTAAAGTGGTTCTACGTGGCCAGATGGGTGTACATATCTTTTTCAAGATACCACCCTATCGGTTTATTTAAACCGCTGCTCTTAAGATAAGACAGAGTTTGATTCTGTTGATAAGAGCAATATCTTATCGGTTTGCTTAAACCATAGATAAGGATGGAGTTTGTTCTTATGGACGAAAGCCATATCCAAATAGTTTGTTTAAACCAATGGCACTCTAAGATACGACAAAATCCAACTTCGGGGATAGGAACAAAATCTGCTCAGGTTCATCCGATCAACAAATAAGCAGATGCCACATGTCATTTATTCAGTTATGTTGATAACTCCCCAAAGATTTGGGTAGAAGAGAATCCCCGTATCTGCCACGTGTCAGCTCAGTAGCAGCCCTCATCGTGACCGCCTCAAGATTCTTCTACATATTCCTGTGCAGCGTATCTGCATAATCCTTATGTAACTCCCCAGTCCCAAAATACGTAGGACCAGGTATACGAATACATGCCAGCAGCACTTCACCAATGGGCTAAACTACACTACAAGCCCATTAGCAAAATACTTAAGCTGTAAATAGTGATAACACCCAGAAATATAACACAGTCCACAAGTTTATAAATCTAATCACATCTACAGTGTCCACAAAGAGATCAAGAATAAATAAGAAAATGTCTCAAATATCCAGAAATAAAAGTAATGAAGTCTGTGCAGGTAAATGTCACGACCCGTACCTGCTTTTTGGATACGAGACGTGTCCAAGCCCAGCCTACGCCGCAGTGTCGGCGGTAGTCCGCTGTCTAGACCGCAATAAACAAAATGCTCATAAATACTAACTGCTCATTCACAACAACTAAATCAACTTTACAAAATATATAAGTTTTACATTTGAAGAAGAATGTAAGCTTTTACAATTATAGAAAAATACCACACATGTAACTAGTCTTCTATGGTTTGGCCTTCGAGTCTCTATTTTCCCCCTCATATGGTCCATAGCGCGAAAGTAGACACGTCATCCTTACCTATAACAACGATCCAGTCAGGAAAGGAGTAGAGTACAACTATATTGCAATTAATGTTGTTAGTCCAAAATAAGTTAGAACAACGAAAAACTATGATGGCAAAGAGTATATAAAGAACTAGCAAGAGACAAACTAACATGATATGAATTAGCACTAGCAAGATATGAACTAGCCGAATGAAACTAGCAAGGTATGAACTAACGAGATACGAACTGGCAAAATATAAACTACCAAGATGTGAACTAACAAGATATGAACAAACAAGATAATAGACTAGATAAAGAAAAATAGGAACAACTATGTGTGTGTGAAATACCTTTTAATATATGAATTGATGGGCTAATGCGACACATCATACGATGCTATCCACAATAATAGGGTACGGCTAACTCATACGTGGGGTGTATGACTTAGCTATCCACAATCAAAATAGTTGGGTTTGTTCACGTACTTACCGAGTATTTCCCCTTTCGACTCTCTAACAATCAATAACGACCAATGATACACTAGGAAGGATACAATAACTATGGTGTCACAATCATATCTCAATGGAATATCAAGCAATATCTCAATGGGATATTAAACAAGGAAATGATAGAGAAAACATTATAATGAACCAAAACATAAATGCAATACTGTACTTGCCTGAATCCTTGCACAAATCGTAGTCATAAGTCAAGGATGAGGGGATTGCCGATCTAGAGGCTGTCAACCTATAACATATATCGTACCACGAACCATGCACGAAAACCACAAGTCAATTCTAAGGTTCTAGTTCTAAATTCATGGAATAGTGGCTAGTTGGGTTTCTAATCTAATAATAGTTAATTCTGGAATAAATCATTTAAAAATATCATTTAACCTAATAATAATCTAAATATAATCTAAACATGTAAGTTTGGCCATCAAAAGTCATGTATTCCAATTTTGGAAACCATAACAAGCAAATCGAGGCGTGTCGTTGACTATCTAGTCAAACATCATGAACTCTAGATTTTGAAAGTGCACCTTGGTAGATTTTAGTGCCACGAGTGTGCTGGAATCAACCGTGCCGTAAAATCACGTTTTGGTCAAAAGATATTGCTGTTATGGCTAATCGTGACCAAAACGGTGATCAACCGATCAATTCTGAGTTCAACAAAATAACTAAAATACTAGATAAACGAAATAATTTCTGGAAAAAATATATGTCATAGATCTCTGTGTTAGCTTTCCTAAACTTCAAACGGTTCATGATTTCGATTTCTGGTTCTCCCGGAATCTCGAAAATATCCAAACTGTGTCAAGTTTCGGGCAACTAATACTCTACGAATTTTACAAAAATTAAGATTTAGGTTTGATGAAAATAAATTAAATATTTAGAATTTTACCTCGAGACGAATCCGATAAAAAAAACGGCGCGCGAATCCGAGGTCGGGGCTCTCCGCAATCGTCTCGGGAAGTTGAGGAATCACCAAGATCAAACCACAAAAGAGGAGGCTATAATTAATTAGGGTTTGTGAATATACATGCATAAATATAGGAGAGAGAGAGGCGGTTACTGTAGCGGGCGCCGACAGGTGGGCCCCCACGGGTGGATAACTGGGTAATTATTTATTTAATTCAGAAAATTATTTAAAAATTATTTTAAGTTCAAATAAATCAAAATAAATTGCGGAAAAATACAGAAAAATTCTAAAAAATTCTAGAAAATATTTCTAAGTGTCTAGAATCTAAATAAAATATTTTAACAAAAACTATCATCGTGTCACCTCACAGTAAATTCCCAAAGCCTATAAAATATCATTTCTATATGTTTTAATTATATAAAAATTCTCAAAAATTCTAAAAAAATCCAGAAAAATTTTAAAATATTCTAGAAAATATTTTTAGTCATTTAGAGCCCAAATAAAAATATTTGGTCCATAAATACCCCTGTATAACCTTACAGTAAATTCTGAAAGTCCTTAAAAATAATAAAACCGTAAATATTAAATACCTAAAAATATCCAAAAATTGTAGAAAAAATATAAAATAGCTAAATAATACATATATAAGATATCTAGAGGTCATATGACCTTAATATGGTCATAGCCCACCTACAAGCTTTGGCATGACTCCTAATGACCATAAAATTAATCATAAACAAATAAAATAAAATAATTAAAAATTTGGGAAGTGGGCTTACAGTAAAATATTCTGAAACCACAGAGATAGAAACAAAGTACAAATCAACTACAAGTCTGATCAAAAGAAAAGGAAATAATATAGCAAGACTAAATACGAAGGTAACATGATCACGAGAAGTTCTCAGGCACTATCTCGTCCTCCTGTGACAGTACGCCTCCGGTCTCAGCTTCCGAACCGTAAACCTCCGGGTAGTCTTCAGCTTCGTCTAAGCCTGGGAAATAGCCAGGCCCTCAGGGGACTAGCAAGGTGCATAATATACATGCCAAAGGTACAGAAATAAAAATATGAACTAAGGTAATCTATTGTATTTGTCTATGTGCTATGCAAGTGAGATACTTTTCTAGAATACCAAACCACTTCCACTAAGGCTCACTAGCACCTCACCAGGATATTGTCCCCAGTACCTGTGTCGTGGCACCAAGGACAATCAATTCTCGATAGTGATAATCCCTTACTCTGCTACAGAGATAAAGGTCACTAAACAACGGGCCATACGACAATAGATCAGATATTGTAGTCAAGTTCTCCCCAATCCCCATGTCTAGAATCTAGCAATGTCAAGTTTGTATAGTCATCTCGAAAGTAAAAGCAATACTGATAAAGAAATCTAGAATTCTAACATGAGGTCAATACACGAATAGTCATGTAAACCTTGCATCATGAATGTGTCGGTGTCATGTGGTCAATTATGTCAATGGATACATCAGTATGTACGTAATACCTAATATCAATACTCGATGTCACTATCATGACATCGACACCCGTCTATAAACGGACACTAAGTATCAACGTCCTATGTCGTGCAATGCTAAACAAAAATAACAACAAAACAGAAAAGAATAATCTGTAACAAAGGCAAGGCACACTTGCCTTTAACTGCTGTTTGCAGGTGGTCCTGACCAACTCCGGTGTTCTTGTCGATCCTCCCAAGCTCACCTATAATAATATATTTAAATTTAATATTCTATATCAACATATCATGTATCGATTATATGAGTATCTACGCCTCCTAGTTGCCATAAAGTTGTTACGACACTGCATCTATTATATAAGTACATAAGGTACCAAATCCTCTCGTAAATACTTTACAATTATAACAAAATAATATATTTAAATTCTAGAATTTATCTATAAATATTTATATATTACTATAATGATATTTTCAATAGGAAAACCCTTTCACAAGTGGTCTTATTTCAATGCCACATATGACTTCCTCAATTCGACCCATTAATTTAGTTCCGAAACAATAACAAAATAAAATTAATAAATTCCGTAAAAATTCCAAAAATTAGTTAAAATAGTATTTATAATGTAAATTCTCGTACAACATAAATTTTAATATGGATTCATGGAGTTTTGACACTTTTGGACACAAGGAAAACAGAATTTTTTGGAGTTCGGTGACACGGCAAATGTCATAAATTTTTAAAAATAGTAAACGGATGCGAAATCTAACTTTCAGATATGCGTCAGAACTAGATTCTAAATAAAAATATAAAATGTTTAGAAGCTGACCTTAGATGGACGAAAAGTGGCCCGCAACAGAATTCGTCGGTTCTGGACACCCTGTCGTAGAATCGACACCATGGGCAAACCGCTTGGAACTAGAGGATCCGGCGACCAAAGGTTGGAGTAGACACACAAAGGCAACTCACAGATTTGGTTTGAGGAGAAGAAGATGAGAAAAAGTGGATGAAACATCATCTACAATTCGACTAACTGGCTGTGACATTTCAGACTTTGATTTGACGTAGTTTCGGCCCAAGTAGCGCGTCATGCACTTCTCTAACGGCTGCAAGGTTGCTTCTACAGTTGCTAGGGTGGAAGAGGATGTTGAGAGGGTTGTGTGAGTGGTGGTGATGGCATGGAAATTGAGGAAAAATTAGGGTTTTAAGAAAGAAAGGGGGTCGGCTATGGGGGGTTGGCCTTGGAGTGGTGGCCGCTGGATTTGGGGGGGGTTATGGAGTAGTATGTTGGCCCATTTCATGGTCACACCCGATTTTAATAATAGACATAAACTTAAGTCAATACACAAAATATACGAACTGATGCTAATCATTTCAGGTCTTGTGTAATCAATATCAACAAGCGTACTACTACATCAGCACGCGCGTAAATCATCATTCTGAAGCTTATTTTCATTGGAATCTAGTCCGAGTTATTTTATAATTTATTATGTATTTTATTTTTATTGAATCTAGGATATAAATTGTAAGATCGACTGGATAATACTGGCTTAGGTTAATCATAGTCCACTTTCCTATACAGCCTACCTATCCATAGTCCACCTACCAAAAATTTCATTTCTATTCTGCAACAGAATTTGACAAATGTCTTACATTTTTACTGAGACAGAACTCAAACCAAGTTCTGCCCGAGTTCGGCCCGAGTTCGGTCCGAACTCTGACCGAGTTCGGTCAGTTTGAATTTAAATATTTGTTGCCTCCAAATCTGCATGCAATATTCATTTGCGAAATCTTTGCATCAGAACTCTGCCCGAGTTCGGTCCTCGAAAAACCTATAATTAGAAGAGAATTTCTTATTCCAAATCACTCAATCAATTTCATCTTCTCTTCTCTCTTCATTAAAGTATTTTCATCCGATCAAAAGCTTTCATACCACACCTACACTTCTCTTAGCCAAAAGCCAGTAATATTTATTTGATCTAGAGTCTTTTGGTTCTCAAGAGTTGTAAAGAGGTTGTTCAAAGTACAGAAACTATCTCTGTTGTGGAGCCGATCGTGCGCTCGTCACCAAGCACGGTGTTGTGAAGTCGGTCGTGCACTTGTCACCAAGCACGGTGTTGTAAGAGACTACAAGCTCTCAATTAGCTTGTGCCTTAGTGGATTAACATCGAGCAAGAGTACTCGAGACTGGATTAGTCCTCTCAGAGGGATACCGGTATACATCGATGTGTCACTGAGTTTGATCTCTCTATCTCTTACTATATTTATTTAATGTCTCTTATTCACTGCCATAGTTATCTGTTTATAAATTTAAATCGGTGATTATTTTTTGCTGCACTCGTACTCACTTTATTCACCCCTCCCCCTCTAGAGGTGCTCAACGGTCCTACAATTAGTATCAGAGCCAGGTTATATTCTAATTTAACAAACCTCAGAGAGTATATATGGCAGCCGTAAAATTAATATTCAAAGGTGAAAGGCAATCCACAAATAGACCTCCACTATTTGATGGTACAAACTATACCTACTAGAAAACACGGATGACATTCTTTTTAAAGTCTCTTGACTTTGATCTTTGGTCTATAGTAGTTGACGGTTATAAGAAATCGACACCTACAGTAGTTGACGGCCTGCTTGTAGACAAGTCTCATGACAAATATACAGAGGCTGAAAAAGCAAAGGCTAGTCTAGATGCTCGTGCCATCAACGTACTGTTCTGTGCAATTGACAAAATGGAGTTCAACAGAGTTTCAACCTGTAAGACATCTCGTGAGATTTGGAAACTTCTTGAGGTAACTCATGAAGGTACTTCCTAAGAGAATGAATCCAAAATCAGCAGACTAACACAGGAATATAAATCTTTTAAAATAAAATCCGGTGAGTAAATTATACAGATGTTCACTCGTTTCCTTCATATTACTAATCCTTTGTAATCTCTTGGTAACGATTACAATAATCATGAGAAGATCAAAAAAGTGCTACGGGCTCTAACAAAGAACTGGAACCCAAAGGCAACAGCAATCATTGAAGGAAACGATCTCACCACCATGTCTCTGGAAACACTGATGGACAAGCTCATGACCCAAGATCTTGATCTACAAGAGTTTGAAGAAGCGACCCCAAAAGAAAAATCTATCGCCTTTAAAGCTCAAGCCAGAAAATCTACATACAATAATTCTGAGGAAGAATCATCTAGTGGGGATGAACAAGCCCTACTAGTGAAGAACTTCAAAAAATTCCTAAAGTTTGAGAAATCAAACAGAAGAAAGAGAGATATCCAAAAAAAGCAATAAAGATGAAACAATATGCTTTGGATGCAAGAAATCAGGGCATATGAAGAAGGACTGTCCAACTTCGAAGAAAAGCAGTCCATACGATATATCAAGATCAAGCAGAAAACCAACAACTAGCCGAAAGTATGCAAATACCAGTATCTGGCATGAAAATGATGCCAGTGATACAGAGAAAGAAGACAGATCCTACGAAAATGCCAATGTCTGTCTTATGGCTTTTGATAAGGTATCCTCAAACCCTTTGTATGACGATTTTACTTTCGATGAATTAGAAAATGCCTTCAACGAACTACTTGAAGAACACAGAAATGTGCTTGACAAGTATAAGCAATCTCGAAAAAAGATTAAGGCATACACAACCGAGATAGCTAGACTGTCCAGTCTTATTGAAGATATTAAAGAAACGTCTACTACCGGTAACATAGAAGAGATAGCCAAGCTTAAAGTAGACTATCATGAGGCTATCCTCAAAGTTGAAAAAAGAGAAAGAGACTATGTCAAAATACAAGAGTTGTATGACCTAGAGAAGAAGAAGCACTTAGTCACAGAACAAAGACTCTTAGACATGACTGCTAAATATAAAGAGTCTTTTGCGGTTTCTAAAAAGTTAGAAATCAAGTTAGGCAAACAGGCAATACCTGTGACACAGCCTAAGTTTAGTCCTAATGCTAAGCATACACCTAAGAGGACTAAAACACAGAAAGCATGAAAGAAATACGATTATCACCATGCTTTCACTTATAGGTTTTTAAAGAAATCACATATGCATGTCAACACAAATTCTATTAACACGTTTTCAAAACTCACTTGCACATATAGTGGTACTCATAGACACATATCACAGTATTTCTTAGCAAAAAAACTTGTTAACAATCGCAAATTATTTTGGAGACCTAAGACTAATTAATATGGACCTTTCAGTAAATGGGTACCAAAGGATTCATCTATTTGTTTTGTAGGTGGACCCTCAAACCTCTCATGCTAAAAGCAAGTGGATCCTCGATAGCGGATGTTCACGGCACATGACTGGGGATGCATCTTTGTTCGCCACGCTATCGATGAAGAAATAAGGATACGTCTCCTTCAAAAATAATCTGAGAGGTGATATCATTGGCAATGGCATTGTTGGTATATCTCCTTATCCTATAATAAAAGACGTTTGTCTAGTTACAGAATTGAAACATAACCTATTAAGCATAAGTCATTTGACTGATAATGGTTATGGTATCAACTTTGTGAAAGACAAATGTACCATATATGATATGTCATCTGGTAATCCCATATATGAAGGAATTAGAGAAGACAATATTTATGTTTTCTTTCTGGAGAGTACTAATAATGCAAGAAGATGCCTAGTAGCTAATCTAGATGAAAGCTGGCTATGGCATATGAGACGAGGACATGCTAATATGGACACTATCTTACGACTGAGCACTAAGAAGCTGGTAAAAGGACTCCCTGAGATTCCATTCAAGAAAGATATGGTATGTGCTGACTGTGAAAAGAACAAAGCACATAGGTCTACGTTTAAATCCATCAACGTTGTAAATACTTCTAGACCTTTGCAGTTGATACATATAGATTTATTTAGTCCTAGTAGAGTCGCTAGTCTTGGCGGTAAGCTCTACACATTTGTTATTGTTGATGATTTCTTTCATTTTACTTGGGTTTACTTTTTATCAAACAAAAGTGATGCTATTTTTGAATTTCAGTTATTTTGTTAAAAGGTACAAAACGAAAAAGGCTTCATGATTACTCGTATCCGAAGTGATCATGGTGGCAAATTCGTAAATACTGATTTCAAAAAGTTTTGTGATGATAATGGATAATACCACGAATTTTTTTGTCCTAGAACCCCTCAACAGAATGGTGTTGTGGAGCGGAAGAACCGTACTCTAAGCGAGATGGCTAGAGTCATGCTGAATCAGCATAATCTTTCTAAATATTTTTGGACAGAAGCTGTTAGCACAGCCTGTCATGTTTTAAATAAGGTGTTAATTCGACCCATCTCGAAGAAAACACCTTATGAACTTTGGTTCGGAAGGATTCCAAACATTTCTTATTTCAAAGTTTTGGATGTCGTTGTTTTATCCTGAACACGAAGGACAACTTGGGTAAGTTCGACTCTAAAGCAGATGAAGGAATATATCTCGGATATGCTGCTAAGAGTAAGGGATATAGAATTTTCAATAAAAGGTCTATGATTGTTGAAGAATCTATTAACGTTACTTTTGATGAGCTCAATAGTCACAGATCTAGCGACAGTGATGATGAAGGTGTACAAGCAAAAACCGATAAGAGTCATGTGGAAGATCTGACTCATAAATTTGAATCATTGAAGTTCTTACCAGATCATCCAGAGACACTCATTATAGGTGATGTATCAAAAGGTGTAAGTACACGCTCCTCTCTTAGAGGTTCTGAAATAGCAGCAAATATAGCTTTTATTTCTCAAATAGAACCTAAGAATATAGAAGATGCCTTTAATAATAAGTTTTGGATTAATGCCATGCAAGAGAAACTTAATCAATTTGAGAGAAACCAAGTTTGGGAACTCGTTCCTAAACCTACTGGTCAATCGATAACTGGTACCAAACGGGTGTTCCGAAATAAACTAAGTGAAGATAAACAAGTTCTACACAACAAAGCACGTCTAGTGGCACAAGATTATAATCAAGAAGAAGGTAATAATTATGACGAGACATATGCTTATGTTGCTAGACTAGAAGCTATCCGCATGTTTTATGCATTTGCATGTTTTAATGATTTTAAATTATTTCAAATGGACGTGAAAAGTGTATTTTTGAACGGATTTATAAAAAAACTTTTTGTGAAACAACCCCCTGGCTTTGAAGATTTTCAAAAACCTGATCACGTCTTCAAGCTTAAGAAAGCACTCTATGGACTCAAACAGGTACCTCGTGCTTGGTATGAACACCTAAGTGCCTTCTTACTTGATAATGGCTTTTCAAAAGAAAGAGTTGATACAACTTTGTTTATCAAATCTTTAGATAATGACATTCTTCTTGTGCAAATATACGTTGATGACATTATATTCGGTTCTACTAATAAAAAACTTTGTCAAGAGTTTGCTAACTGTATGCAGAGTGAATTTAAGATGAGTATGATAGGAGAGCTGAACTTCTTCCTAGGACTCCAGATCAAACAACACTCAAAGGGAACATTCATCAATCAAGCCAAATATACGAAGGACATACTGAAAAAGTACGACTTCAAAAATGTAAAGCCTATCGGAACTCCAATGGCTACATCTATAAAGCTTGACATTGATGAAAGTGGTAAACCTGTCGACCAACGTAAGTATCGAGGTATGATTGGTAGTTTATTATATTTAACTGCTAGTCGCCCTGATATTATGTTCAGTGTTTTTATTTGTGCACGATACCAGACAAATCCTAAGGAATCACACCTAAGTGCCGTTAAGCGTATCATCCAATACCTTAAGGGAACTTCTACAGTCGGCTTATGGTATCATAAAACCAAATCTTTTGACCTGATAGGTTACTCGGATACGAATTTTGCAGGATGCAAAGTAGACCGTAAAAGTACCAGCGGTACGTATTATTTTCTAGGAAAGGCCTTAGTCTCATGGTTTAGCAAGAAATAAAATTCTGTAGCATTATCAACTACTGAGGCTGAGTATATCGCCGTAGGACAATGTTGTGCTCTAATTTTATGGATAAAGCAAACCCTAGAAGACTACAATCTGTACTACACTAAGATTCTTATTTATTGTGATAACACTAGCACTATTAACCTGACTAAGAACCCTGTATGTCACTCACGCACAAAACACATTGAAATTCGTCATCACTTTTTACGTGATCACCAACAACATGGAGACATCTGCCTAGAGTTCATTGACACAGATCAGCAACTAGCAGATATTTTTACAAAACCACTGGCTGAAGACCTATTAACGTTATGCGGCGAGAGCTCGGCATACTTGAATTTTCAAATTCATAATGTGGTATATTTATTAAATTTATTTTATAACTCAAAAGTTTGTAATTTATTAACGAAAATTATTTTGGATACAAGCCGAAAGGGTCCTTCTGTCATACAGATGTAAATAGCTGAAGCGACACGGTGCACTAGTCTTCGGACTACCGCTAGCTGGGATCCGGCCCCTACAGCTAACCCAAAGTAATAGAAGTTATTAAACAAAGAAGTACAACAGTTATAAATTCAAACTTTTAAACAAATACTGCATTTATGACATTGGAAATACAAGCAGCCGAACTCGGACTGAACTCTGACCGAGTTCGGTCGGCGCTGTGTAGATTTCCAGAACCGAACAGCCGGCCCTAGCTTTATAAATTCTTCTCCTTTCTTTCACTTTTCTCCATCCTTCTACCGAGAAATACCCACAAATACTCCATAGAACTTCTCCTCCTCCTTCCTTTCGAGCTTTCTCAGGAGTCTAGTGGGCCATCCACTCCACCATCTTCCTCCTCTTCGAAGGTATTCTATTCTATTTTCCTTCTCATCCATGGCACCTAAACACCAAAAGAGAAAGGTTGATTCCTCTCAACCAGGATCATCCTCCTCTGACTATGTTCCCACAAATGTTTTTAGTCCATCTCGACCTACGAGATCTGATGATTACGATTCCGGTCTCTTTCCCGATAGGGAATTTTCTGACCTTTGGTTTGACTCATTTTCTGGTCGTAAAATTTATGCTGGAGCACGTGTTAACTTTACCATCTTTTCTGAATATGCTCCCACTTTCAACCGTCTCGGCTTTCGTAATTTTTTCGAAGTTGCTGAGAACATTTATGATAATGTTATCCGTATGTTTTGCTGCAAGCTGCAAGTAAAAAATAACGGCAACTTCTATTCATGTGTTACTGGACAAGAACTAGAGTTCAGTGCCACCGATATCAGTAAATATTTTCATGTTCCTGATGTAGGTGAAGCTTTAGTAGACATTCATCATATTCAATTCCCTGAAGGTGTCACCTTTGATTCCTTCAAAGAACTTTTGTGTCATCCTAAACCTGTTCCTAGAAGAGTTTACTCCAAGCATCTAAATCAAAATTTCTATGAACTCATTGGTTTATATTCTCTGTTCTTCTTCCAAAGAAGGGATCCTCTGATGAGATTACCTTCCTGGAATTGTCAGCCATGTACCACATTCACTTTGGCATTCTATTTTTTGTTCCTAAGACTATGATGGCATGGATGCTTAACTGTAGAAATGCAGGACGCAACCTTGTCTATCATATGCATTTGGCTTCTATCTTTAGGAGGTTTGAAATCGATCTTTAAACCTGTCCTTACTTCTCCACTGCCATTGAACTCAGCAGGTCTAGGTTATATCCAACTCCTCCTTTGCCTCCTGTGATGAGCCTGTTCATGATGCTGACCCCGAGGCTCCTGCTGCTGCTGCTGCTCCAGCCTCTGCTTCGGGTTTTGACCCTGGCTTCTATCAGCGCTTTGATGATTTCGTTGCCCTCTCAGCGCAACGACATCAAGGCTATCTTGATTCAGAGTTCCGCCATATCATCCAGGCTCAGGTGTTGCGGAATAGCATTGCTGATCTTCACTGGAGTTTCTCTCATGACCTGTCACGCCCTAGTACCGAAATACTGGGACGGACTAGGCCAGCTACTCCGTATGAGGTATAAAACGTCATACGGCGATTGTGGCTGTCAATCTTGCTGGGTATCCTAGCATGCAAGCAGTCTATGGCCTAAATCTGATCTCATATCCACAGGCAAAAATCGATGAAATAACGACAAGAGAGATAATCATATGAAAAACAGGAAATACTCATATGATAATCAGAGAGTCTACAATAAGAAATAATGTAGACAAGAATACCTTCCCACACAGTTCCCTCATGGTCAGGAACTGAAGCACGTCCTCCAAGTTAAGTCTGGAAGATCCACATGGTCGGTCTCAGGCAATCTGGGAACAATCCAGGGTTGGTCAGGCCAACCGTAGCAAGTACCAGAAAGGAAGGCTCAAGGACGGGCGAAGAAATCCAGCAGGATATAATATATGACAGGAATAACATGTATAAACAGCAGTAATGAGGGTGAAGGATCGTGCGGTACCAACGCACGATTACAGAATATAAGGCAGCAATCCAACTACTAATACGTAAGTAACCAACAATCATCACAGTCATCCTAACATTCACTAATGCTTGTATTGCCAACTGGAACTCATAGTCTGTCATCAGAACAGTAACCCATCCCTACATCAAACAAGAACAAGGGAATGAATTACTGTACCGGGACAGCGTTACGTGTCAGCCAGCTTAGCAAGCAACAAGCCAAACAATTATATAATTAAGCGGCCACTCAAATGCCTATGGCTGTCTATGTGGAGGTTGGGTTACCCCAACAATGTAATATAGGAATCCTCAGATCGTGCCATATCCCGTAAGGGCTAGCGAGGCCAAATAACGCATAGCAGGTAGGTATGCACCGGTCCCTCGGAAGGCCACCGGGCTAAGCAGGAGTGCATATAGTAGTCGGATACTGCCATATCCGTGGCGGCCAACCCCGACGCGCCAGGACGAGCCTGTGGCGGCTGGTAATGCACGATCTCGGGATTCCGTTCCCTCCCAATGCTTCTACCATTTTTAGTTGCCTAGATTAACCCTACATTTATCCGGAATCACATGCCGTGGTCACATGCTCATCCTCCTAGATGTCGTACCTCAGTACGAGAACGCTAAGTAAGAATCATCCTCGGCACCTATAGTCCCGGTTGTGATCCATCCTTAGTGTTATGCAACAAGCAAGCAAGCAATCCTAACCACGCTAAGACTATAGGCCAACTACCAGATACCCGTGCAGGTAATCATATAATATAGCCAGAATATCAAGATGGCATCGCAATGCCATATAATCATGGAAGTAGCACCTCAAAGTGCCAATAGACAAAGGGCACCGCAGTGCAAGGTCAGGGCCAGTACCTCGCAGGGTAAGCTGGACTTATAGCACGGATACAGGTAGTCAGGTCTGGGACAAGGACAACTCTGTCAGTCACAAGAAGTCATCTGCCCACATCGTGGCATGGATATCAGGTCAAGTACAAGACCAGAACCTCTACTATAATAACATCTCAAGCATATATGGGAGCCTACAGCTCCAATCATCAAGTCGGTCTATCCACCAAATCAATCTATCAAGTGTCTCCCATCCATGAGGGAGTGAATATCACGTCAATAAAGACAACCACCAAATACCAATCTCATTCCCCCTAACAATGCTAGGCTCTCAGACTCACAAGAATCCTCCTAGTCAATGATCATAAGCCACTAGAAAACAAGCCCCTCAACTACCAAGACACAGAAATCAAACCAGGTTCTCTAACTATCAGAATACACAAAGGTACCAGGTTTGGGCGTTTGGGAAGTCGAGTAAAAATCATATAATAACACCCTCGACATTCTCCTCGTTCCGCGAGACACTCGCACCAGTATCAAAATCCAAAAGTCCTCAAAGACATATCTGATCAAATTAGACATCACAAAAGAACTAGCAACACTATCTAAGAATCCACTTAGTCTACCATAATCTCTATCTCAATATCCTATCTCCTCATAGTCAATCCTCGAATAAGATCATAATCCCAACACACAGGTCAACACAAATCAACGCCGTCGGAAGATGGCAAGGATTGTGTGAACCACTCTGGATCAGATCCACAACCCTTAAACCAAACAAGGACCAGGGTTGCAGACCCTCACCCGAGTAGAACCACTCTCCTTACACAATCCGGCGGACAAGACAGACAATGGGATACAAACTAAACTAGAACACCATCTAAAGGAAGAGTCATGAGTCAAGAGTCCAATGGGTGATACCGTCGAAAAGGCAACGATTGCGTGAACCACTCTGGATCAGATCCACAACCCTTAAACCAAACAAGGACCAGGGTTGCAGATCATCACCCGAGTAGAACCGCTCTCCTTACACAATCCGGCGGACAAGACAAGTCAAGACGCTAGGCGACTAATCTAGTCGGGAGTCTACCTAGCAGGCAATAGGGTCAGGGATGCCATACCAAGAAGATCATGCATGAGTTCAGTCCCGCAAACCAAAGGAATGGCACTGTCCAATCCTTCGAACCAAATTTCCAACCGGGAATTCTGGAAAAATCCGGCAGAGTCTCCTTTGTATTCTGGACGGGAGCACCCTACGAATTAGGGCTAAAACTACTCGGCGCAACCCGTCGTAGAATCGCAGAATCGCGGCTGAGAACACTAAGTCTCAGCTACCAGCAGCACTACGATGCGTACTGGAAACAAATCGATAGCCGAGAACACTAAGTCTCGGCCTCCAGTAGCACTACAATGCGTACTGAAAACCAAACGAACCCGAGAACACTAAGTCCCGGCCTTCAGCAGCGCTACAATGCGTACTGGGCGCCAAGCCAACATGCATAATATAATCAACTAACCGCCTCGTAGGGCGCATCACAGCACATGTCTATAGTTCTAACCCAAGCACAATCACAGCCACATGAGTAGTTCGCCAAGCCGTACCCGACCGCGAGTCGGACACGGAGCATATGGGGACAATCCATACGTGTGAGTCGTGCTCGTGTCCTTGGAGGTGTGGATGACCCGTCCGAGTTGTCCGATACGGTATATCCCGGTATCGGACCAAGCTATCCTAAGTTATCATCATGGCAGTTCTACTACTAGGCTACCCTAATCATGGTTATACAGTTTACAAGTACAAATTAATTAAATGCCATAAAATCCAGGAGAGAGGGCAAGAGCCGTCGATGAGCAAGGGATACTTGCCTAGAGGGCTCGGCTAGGTAAGCAAGTCTTCGGCGATCAAGATCCAGGCTAGCACCTCCACCGAGATCCTCAGAACACACAATAAACAATTATTAGAATTAAATAATAAAATAATAACAGGAAGCACGGAGGATGGTAGGAGGCTATACCGTACGGGTCCCGCAAGCAGCGCAGGGATCTGGCACAGAAACTGAGACACGCAGACCGATACGGGCACGCAACCCGAGACGCGCACGTATATCGAGACGCGTACGAGAATCAAGAGAACACGAATATCGAGACGAACGAGAAACATAAACGTGCACGTAAATCGAGACGTGCACGTAAATCGAGACGACCCAAGGTCCAAGGAGCACGTAAATCGATTCGGCACATAAATCGAGGTGCGCATGCAAATCGATGCGGTGCGGAGTCCAACGCAGCACGCAAACCGAGACGGTCATGCAAATCGATGCATGCACGCGAATCGATGCGGCACGAAAATCAAGAAAGGCACAAAGGCCGAGGCACGGAAAACGAGACGGTGCGCAAACCGAGATAGCACGTTGCCCGAGGCAGCGCAGGGCTCGAGGCGTCCCGCTGCCCACGACAGCACGTAGACCGAGGTACACGCAAAATGAGGCGACACGTACACCAAGGTGCACACGACCCAAAAACACGAGGAAGCGCACCAACCGAGGGTGCGCTGCCCGAGGAACACGCTGCACGAGGCAGCGCACTGCTCGAGGCAGCACGCTGCCCGAGGTGCGCGGATCGAGGGGCTCGCTCTCCGAGGAGCTCACAGCCCGAGGAGGGGAGAAAGGAGGGTGGCGGAGCTCACCAGAGGGGGACTCGGCCAGTTCGGGTCGGGTCGGACCACCAGCGGGGGAGGGTGGTCAGCAGCAGGAGCCAAGTCGGGGCGGCGCTGCTGGCCGGAGAAGAAGGGCGAAGGAGACCGAGGCCGTCGTGGAGCTCGGCCAAGTCGGGTTGGGGGCTCCCGGCGGCAGAGGAGAACAGCAGCAGCAGGGGGAGCTCCGGCCAGGCAGGCCGGGAAGAGGGCGGCGGCCACGAGTGGTGGTGGTCGCGACGGAGGGAGGCCGGGGGCCGCGGAGGAGAGGGCGGAGACGACGGCGACGCGGCTCCTGGAAGAGGGGGCGGAGGAGGAGGAGAAGAGGACGATGGTGGTGGCGGCGGTGGCTGGAAGTCGTGGTGGTGGTGGCTGATGGCGGAGACGACGATGATGGTGGCAGAGATGACGATAATGGTGGTGCTGGCGAGGAAGGTGGCCGGAGGGGCTGGGCCAGGGAAGAGCGGGAGAGAGGGGAAGCTCGGGAAGGGGACTGGAGAGAGGGAGGAAGAGTGAGGAAGAGAGAGAGCTGAGAGAAAGAGAGGGGATTTGGGGGGGGTCTCCAGGGAAGAGAGGGGAGATTTCGGGAGAGAGAGGTGAGAGGGAGGGAAAGGTGAGGGAGGAGAGAGGGATGATGTGAGGGGGAGTAGATATTTTGGGAGGGTAGTTAAGGAACAAGAAAATTAATAATAATAATAATGAGGATAAAATTACCTCCAAGAAAATAATAAAAATTTCAAGAATACCCCAAAAATTAAAATCCTCCAAATATAATAATACGGTAATATTACAGTCATATACCTATTTCTAAAATAGGGATATGACATCCTACCCACCTTACAAAAATTTTGTCCTCGAAATTTCGAAATCATATATAAGATTTTCAAAACTAGTACATATAGGTACCATGAAAACTCTACCCACGTTACAGAAATCAAGTAATACAATAAGAAACGAACAAAATCTCAATATGAGAACATCAAAGAGAACAAGGTCTAGATAAATCAATTCGCAAGGCAAATCGAAAACATCGAAAGAATCTCGAAAATCAAAGTCTCGCATACAAGAAATAACCCCATAATTCAAAACAAGTATAGAATGTCGAAAACAATATTAGAAAACGTAAAATCCCAATTGCATAAAAATCCTCGCAAATCATAAAATACAGGATATCTGTCTCGAACCGATGACCGTAGTTCCCAATATCCAAAAAATGTGTGTCATGATCATTTCTTGCCGCGCCATCCGGAATGGATGCAAAAGATGCATCAGGGCACTATAATCGAGCGGCTGCAACTTTCGTTACCACGCCGTCAAGGTATACTAGGGTCACCCGGTACTCTTGACAAATGCCCAAAACGAATCAAACCCATAACCCAAACATCCGAATCACTAAAATCACAAAATCTCTAACAATATAACAAGTCCGAGAAAACCATCAAAATCCAAAATCCAGGTGAATCGTAACACACATCCGAAAATATCTTCAATAATAACCACAAGATAGCTTTTCTAGGAAAATACTCCATATCCGTAGAAAAATATTCCAAACCAAGGATCCATATCAAAATATAATGTATAGCAAGTATATCTATAAAATAATATCTGAAACAGATAATCATGAGTGCGAAACTGTCCAAAATCAAGGAAGCCGAACTGATACAAGAATATCCCTCGGATACTCAACAAATGTTAAAATATCCAATCTCAGAGTCCTGATGAAATCTTTATTCCGCAGCAATCTAGCCAACGCTCGAAGAGGGCGATAATGATACTAAGTCAACACGAAGTCAACGCACGAAAGGGATAACAAGAAATCAACCAAGGTGAAACACCGGTAGAGAGTACAGAACCCAAGACAGATAATCAAGTAACCCAATGATGGAGATAAGATGACATCTCATCGGATAAAACGATCGACATGACCAACTATAGGATCATATCTATCAAACAAGGATCAGGGGTAGATAACCACAAATGAGACAGGGCAAAGCAAAATAGGTCCAGGTAGAGATGAGGACCAATTCACAAGTTCAAGGGAGCGAAGGGCAAGTGTAGCAAGTTAGAATCCAAAGGAATAGTGGACTGAGATCAACAATCATGTGATAACCCAACAATATCTCAAAACGAGACCTGCATGGGCCACCACTAAAACCTTGTCACGCCCCAGTACCGAAATACTGGGACGGACTAGGCCAGCTACTCCGTATGAGGTATAAAACGTCATACGGCGATCGTGGCTGTCAATCTTGCTGGGTATCCTAGCATGCAAGCAGTCTATGGCCTAAATCTGATCTCATATCCACAGGCAATAATCGATGAAATAACGACAAGAGAGATAATCATATGAAAAATAAGAAATACTCATATGATAATCAGAGAGTCTACAATAAGAAATAATGTAGACAAGAATACCTTCCTACACATTTCCCTCATGGTCAGGAACTGAAGCACGTCCTCCAAGTCAAGTCTGGAAGATCCACATGGTCGGTCTCAGGCAATCTGGGAACAATCCAGGGTTGGTCAGGCCAACCGTAGCAAGTACCAGAAAGGAAGGCTCAAGGACGGGCGAAGAAATCCAGCAGGATATAATATATGATAGGAATAACATGTATAAACAGCAGTAATGAGGGTGAAGGATCGTGCGGTACCAACGCACGATTACAGAATATAAGGCAGCAATCCAACTACTAATACGTAAGTAACCAACAATCATCACAGTCATCCTAACATCCACTAATGCTTGTATTGCCAACTGGAACTCGTAGTCTGTCATCGGAACAGAAACCCATCCCTACATCAAACAAGAATAAGGGAATGAATTACTGCACCGGGACAGCGTTACGTGCCAGCCAGCTTAGCAAGCAACAAGCCAAACAATTATATAATTAAGCGGCCACTCAAATGCCTACGGCTGTCTATATGGAGGTTGGGTTACCCCAACAATGCAATATAGGAATCCTCAGATCGTGCCATATCCCGCAAGGGCTAGCGAGGCCAAATAACGCATAGCAGGTAGGTATGCACCGGTCCCTCGGAAGGCCACCGGGCTAAGTAGGAGTACATATAGTAGTCGGATACTGCCATATCCATGGCGGCCAACCCCGACGCGCCAGGACGAGCCTGTGGCTGCCGGTAATGCACGATCTCGGGATTCCGTTCCCTCCCAATGCTTCTACCATTTTTAGTTGCCTAGATTAACCCTATATTTATCCGGAATCACATGCCGTGGTCACATGCTCATCCTCCTAGATGTCGTACCTCAGTACGAGAACACTAAGTAAGAATCAGCCTCGGCACCTATAGTCCCGGTTGTGATCCATCCTTAGTGTTATGCAACAAGCAAGCAAGCAATCCTAACCACGCTAAGACTATAGGCCAACTACCAGATACCCGTGCAGGTAATTATATAATATAGCTAGAATATCAAGATGGCATCGCAATGCCATATAATCATGGAAGTAGCACCTCAAAGTGCCAATAGACAAAGGGCACCGCAGTGCAAGGTCAGGGCCAGTATCTCGCAGGGTAAGCTGGACTTATAGCACGGATACAGGTAGTCAGGTCTGGGACAAGGACAACTCTGTCAGTCACAAGAAGTCATCTGCCCACATCGTGGCATGGATATCAGGTCAAGTACAAGACCAGAACCTCTACTATAATAACATCTCAAGCATATATGGGAGCCTACAGCTCCAATCATCAAGTCGGTCTATCCACCAAATCAATCTATCAAGTGTCTCCCATCCATGAGGGAGTGAATATCACGTCAATAAAGACAACCACCAAATACCAATCTTATTCCCCCTAACAATGCTAGGCTCTCAGACTCACAAGAATCCTCCTAGTCAATGATCACAAGCCACTAGAAAACAAGCCCCTCAACTACCAAGACACAGAAATCAAACCAGGTTCTCTAACTATCGGAATACACAAAGGTACCAGGTTTGGGCGTTTAGGAAGTCGAGTAAAAATTATATAATAACACCCTCGACATTCTCCTCGTTCCGCGAGACACTCGCACCAGTATCAAAATCTAAAAGTCCTCAAAGACATATCTGATCAAATTAGACATCACCAAAGAACTAGCAACACTATCTAAGAATCCACTTAGTCTACCATAATCTCTATCTCAATATCCTATCTCCTCATAGTCAATCCTCGATTAAGATCATAATCCCAACACACAGGTCAACACTAATCAACGCCGTCGGAAGATGGCAAGGATTGTGTGAACCACTCTGGATCAGATCCACAACCCTTAAACCAAACAAGGACCAGGGTTGCAGACCCTCACCCGAGTAGAACCACTCTCCTTACACAATCCGGCGGACTGGACAGACAATGGGATACAAACTAAACTAGAACACCATCTAAAGGAAGAGTCACGAGTCAAGAGTCCAATGGGTGATACCGTCGAAAAGGCAAGGATTGCGTGAACCACTCTGGATCAGATCCACAACCCTTAAACCAAACAAGGACCAGGGTTGCAGATCATCACCCGAGTAGAACCGCTCTCCTTAAACAATCCGGCGGACAAGACAAGTCAAGATGCTAGGCGACTAATCTAGTCGGGAGTCTATCTAGCAGGCAATAGGGTCAGGGATGCCATACCAAGAAGATCATGCATGAGTTCAGTCCCGTAAACCAAAGGAATGGCACTGTCCAATCCTTCGAACCAAATTCCCAACCGGGAATTCTGGAAAAATCCGGCAGAGTCTCTTTTGTATTCTGGACGGGAGCACCCTACGAATTGGGGCTAAAACCACTCGGCGCAACCCGCCGCAGAATCGCAGAATCGCGGCTGAGAACACTAAGTCTCAGCTACCAGCAGCACTACGATGCGTACTGGAAACAAATCGATAGCCGAGAACACTAAGTCTCGGCCTCCAGTAGCACTACAATGCGTACTGAAAACCAAACGAACCCGAGACCACTAAGTCCCGGCCTCCAGCAGCGCTACAATGCGTACTGGGCGCCAAGCCAACATGCATAATATAATCAACTAACCGCCTCGCAGGGCGCATCACAGCACATGTCTATAGTTCTAACCCAAGCACAATCACAGCCACATGAGTAGTTCGCCAAGCCGTACCCGACCGCGAGTCGGACACGGGGCATATGGGGACAATCCATACGTGAGAGTCGTGCTCGTGTCCTCGGAGGTGTGGATGACCCGTCCGAGTTGTCCGATACGGTATATCCCGGTATCGGACCAAGCTATCCTAAGTTATCATCATGGCAGTTCTACTACTAGGCTACCCTAATCATGGTTATACAGTTTACAAGTACAAATTAATTAAATGCCATAAAATCCAGGAGAGAGGGCAAGAGCCGTCGATGAGCAAGGGATACTTGCCTAGAGGGCTCGGCTAGGTAAGCAAGTCTTCGACGATCAGGATCCAGGCTAGCACGTCCACCGAGATCCTCAGAACACACAATAAATAATCATTAGAATTAAATAATAAAATAATAACAGGAAGCACGGAGGATGGCAGGAGGCTATACCGTACGGGTCCCGTAAGCAGCGCAGGGATCTGGCACGGAAACTGAGACACGCAGACCGATACGGGCACGTAACCCGAGACGCGTACGTATATCGAGACGCGTACGAGAATCAAGGGAACACGAATATCGAGACGAACGAGAAACATAAACGTGCACGTAAATCGAGACGTGCACGTAAATCGAGATGACCCAAGGTCCAAGGAGTACGTAAATCGATTCGGCACACAAATCGAGGTGCATACGCAAATCGATGCGGTACGGAGTCCAACGTAGCACGCAAATCGAGATGGTCATGCAAATCGATGCATGCACGCGAATCGATGCGGCACAAAAATCAAGAAAGGCACAAAGGTCGAGGCACGAAAAACGAGACGGTGCGCAAACCGAGATGGCTCGTTGCCCGAGGCAGCGTAGGGCTCGAGGCGTCCTGCTGCCCAAGGCAGCCGTAGACCGAGGTACACGCAAAATGAGGCAACACATACACCGAGGTGCATACGACCCAAAAACACGAGGAAGTGCACCAACCGAGGGTGCGCTGCCCGAGGAACACGCTGCACGAGGAACACACTGCACGAGGCAGCGCACTGCTCGAGGCAGCACGCTGCCCGAGGCGCGCGGATCGAGGGGCTCGCTCTCCGAGGAGCTCACAGCCCGAGGAGGGGAGAAAGGAGGGTGGCGGAGCTCACCAGAGGGGGACTCAGCCAGTTCGGGTCGGGTCGGACCACCAGCGGGGGAGGGTGGTCAGCAGCAGGAGCCAAGTCGGGGCGGCGCTGCTGGCCGAAGAAGAAGGGTGGAGGAGACGAAGGCCGTCGTGGAGCTCGGCCAAGTCGGGTCGGAGGCTCCCGACGGCAGAGGAGAACAGCAGCAGAAGGAGGAGCTCCGGCCAGGCAGGCCGAAAAGAGGGCGGCGGCCACGAGTAGTGGTGGTCATGACGGAGGGAGGCCGGGGGCCGCGAAGGAGAGGGCGGAGACGACGGCGACGCGGCTCCTGGAAGAAGGGGCGGAGGAGGAGGAGAAAAGGACGATGGTGGTGGCGGCGGTGGCTGGAAGTCGTGGTGGTGGTGGCTGATGGCGGAGACGACGATGATGGTGGCGGAGATGACGATAATGGTGGTGCTGGCGAGGAAGGTGGCCGGAGGGGCTGGGCCAGGGAAGAGCGGGAGAGAGGGGAAGCTCGGAAAGGGGACTGGAGAGAGGGAGGAAGAGTGAGGAAGAGAGAGAGCTGAGAGAGAGAGAGGGGATTTGGGGGGGTCTCCAGGGAAGAGAGGGGAGATTTCGGGAGAGAGAGGTGAGAGAGAGGAAAAGGTGAGGGAGGAGAGAGGGATGATGTGAGGGGGAGTAGATATTTTGGGAGGGTAGTTTAGGAACAAGAAAATTAATAATAATAATAATGAGGATAAAATTACCTCCAAGAAAATAATAAAAATTTCAAGAATACCCCAAAAATTAAAATCCTCCAAATACAATAATACGGTCAAATTACAGTCATATACCTATTTCTAAAATAGGGATATGACATGACCCCTCACATCCAGTTACCATACTTTATCACCCCAGCTTCCCTGGACCCAGGTTCGATGATGAGACGAAATTTCCTCACTTCGATCCTACTGCTGCATACTTTCCACCGGATGCTCCTGGAGGTGACGACACTCCGATGTGATGAGGACTTGAGCTAGTGGATTTTGGATGGAGTCTGATAGATGATGATCTTATGTAGTTTTTTTTCATGTCTAAACTTTACAGTTAGACATTTATTAGCAGATTGTGATGGTTGTATCTTTCTTTTAGTATGACATTTCAGTATTCTAGTACTAGTTATTTCTTTTATGCACTTGTTATTTGTAGCACTGTTGTTATTTGTGATTATCTCTCTAGCATTACTTTGTCTGTTTGATGAACATTGTTGGCTTCACACATTACGCGGGAGCCAAAACTATTTTTTTATTGACAAAGGGGGAGAAAGAGCGCAATATCAAAATCAACAATCAAAGAAATAATACCACCACCATTATTTATTTCTTTTTCAGGTATTTTTATTTGTTCTATTTAGATATATTTTGGTATAGACTCAAGTTTGTCAATTATCAAAATGGGAGAGATTGTTGGCCCATTTTATGGTCACACCCGATTTTAATAATCGACATAAACTTAAGTCAATACACAAAATATATGAACTGCTGCTAATCATTTCAGGTCTTGTGAAATCAATATCAACAAGCATACTACTACATCAGCAAGCACGTAAATCATCATTCTGAAGCTTATTTTCAATAGAATCTAGTCCGAGTCATTTTACAATTTATTATGTATTTTATTTTTATTGAGTCTAGGATATAAATTATAAGATCGACTGGATAATACTGGCTTAGGTTAATCATAGTCCACTTTCCTCTACAGCCTACCTATCCATAGTCCACCTACCAAAAATTTTATTTCCATTCTGCAACGGAATTTGACAAATGTCTTACATTTTTACTGAGACAGAACTCAAACCAAGTGTAGCTCCCCTTCCCGAAAATTTAGAAATACTTTTTTTAATTTATTAATTAAATATTATTGAAATTATTTAGCTTTGTGGAGATTACTATATAGGTATATATACGAATATATGGGTACGTATATATTTTGTGTAAACATATATATATAGTCGGAAGAGGAATATAACATTTTATTGATATATATATATAAATACATATATAGGAAAATATTGGGACATATATTTTGTGTAGGTGAATATATAATGGGATGTATATTATTAATTGTTATAGGGGAATGTATGTATATATAAATATATATGCTATATTGTGTATAGGTATTTATATATAAATACATATTACATATATATGTTTATGTGTATAAATATATATATAGAAATCCATGTGTGTATAAATATATAGGAATTTATGTGTGTACATATATATATATATATATATATATATATATATATATATATATATATATATATATATATATATAGGAATGTATATGTATATATATAGATATATATATAGAAAAGGATAAGAAGCCCAGCCCTCCCATTTTAGTTATGATGTGTTTCCTTGGACTGCTAGTTCAGAGTGCAGCATGTAGGTGATGGGAGTAATGGATGTAATATTTTCTTTTCCTAGTTTTGAGGTGCAACCGAGCCCATATGCTCTGAAGTATCCCGATAACTCCTTTCCCACGCCCAGCACAGTAAAAGCGCCAAACCGAGCCCACAGCCTAGTAAGGCTATTGGGCCACTGGCCGATCAAAAAATTCCAACAGCAGCAATAGCAACCCCAGGTCCCCAACCCAGGCTAAACAGCCACCCTGCCCGACCCTATTCAGAAACAACAATTGTTTATAAACTATGCTAATCGACCATAACGAAAACCATATGTATCGAACGTGCGCCACCAAAACCCTAATAAAAGCCGCGCCACCCTTCCCCTTACCTGTGCGAACCACCCTCTCCGACCTGGGCGCGCGCCACCGTGGGCTGGCCGGAGGCGCCAAGCCGCGCGAACAACAGGAACGGATCACAGCTGTGGGGACAGCCGGCGAGCCAACTTCGTGGCCAGCGTTCTCCCTCGTTCCTCCACCGATTCGAGTTTCGATTCTTCAGGTATGATCCTGATATAACCACCTTCAACTTCCTCTAATTAGTTTTAGGTTGCACGAACCTGATTGACCGATAAATCGACGAGAAGTCGACGAAAAAATCTGTCCAAAACAGGACAGAAACCCGTTCTAAATACCCAACTTGGCGGCGAGTTTCCCGCCAAACCATCAACAGTTTTGAATTTATGTTTGAAGGGACTTATAGACGACTTATAAGAGATTATAACCCATCTTGTAGAATTTGAAATCATCCAATGACCGATCCGAAAATAGATTTCGAAGTTAGAGAAAAACCTGTTTTGAAAACTTGAAAAACTCTCCACACGACGTGCGTCCCGCCATTTCGGGCGACGTGGTCGCGCACCGAAAGTATCGAAAGCTGCATAACAGCTTCGTGGTCGTGTGGGCTTTGACGGAATTCAAATTGGTCGTGTGTGCACGACAAATTTGATGCGTATCCGTCAAAATTTACCGTATCGACCTCTGTGCAAATTTCCCAATTACTTCGTGCACGCTCGTCAGATCGAGACAAAATTTGCGCCAACAGGACCATATCGTTTTTCTGGTCCTGTATGCCAAGTTTGGTCCGATTCTGAGACCGTTGATAAAATCGTCGTTTTGCGGGCCCCACGGTCCCACTCAACGGGTGATTTTGTGCACGGCCCGCCGGAATCCAACTCTGGACATACGGTTGGATTCATATCGGAAAACTAGATTCGTAGACATGTAGTTTGACAACTTTAGAGACCATTGACTCTGGCACGTTTTTCGGTGCAAAGCGGGTCCAACGGCGGACACCGTTTTGGCCCAAAATTACCGTTTTGCCCCTGTGTCCAGAATTGGACTTAAGGACAGGCAATCCTAGCTAATTGGACTATTCTGAGATCGTTGGTATTGTCTATTTCAGCTTTCGGTGACTGTTGTACGGGTTTTGACTATAGTGGCATATTGAGTGGGTTGGATCATCGGTTTCACCAGCACAGGACCACAGGCGAGTACAGTTTATTGTCTGCATTTCGATATTGATCTTTACTATATTTCATTGATTAGTCATTGGTTATGTGATTTTATACTCTATTATAAATTGTCGAGTCGGGAATGAGAAGTACCAAGGATGTGTGATCAGACCGTAGACCGTGTTTATTTTTATGCAGTAGACCTCGTAGACATTGTTTATTTTCTGCAGTAGACCTCGTAGACATTGTTTATTTTCTGCAAGTAGACCTCGTAGACATTGTTTATTTTCATGCAGTAGACCTCGTAGACATTGTTTATTTTCTGCAAGTAGACCTCGTAAAGTAGACCTCGTAAAGTAGACCTCGTAAAGTAGACCTCGTAGACCGTGCGGTGTAGTACCCCAGACCGATCACATGTCAAAGGTGCTTCTAACGGTGGAAAGTATATTGGTCTATTTATTACTATTGATTTTTCTTACGGCTTTACTGTTATTTTCAAAACTCATGATTGATGCCTAACCTTTGTTTTATAGTCATTTTCTTTATTGAAATTGTATTCAGTGAATTGTGCTCGTTCCATTCCTGACTGGAAACCAACATTTTCAGGGTAGCCGTGGATTCACTTAGCTTGGGGAGTGACGGAAACACTTGCAGACAAAAGCCTAGAGACTAGTAGATAGTTGAGTTGTAGTCATTCATTTATTTGTACAAGTTTATATTTTCTACAAATATAAAACTTGTGAACATTATAAGTTAAATTAATTATGTGAATGAGCATTATTTGTGATTTTGATCTTCATGGCCGTGACAGCGTTCTACCGCCGACACTGCGGCGTAGGCTGGCTTGGACACGTCTCGTATCCGTTTAAAAAAAAAAAAACGGGTGCGGGTCGTGACAAGTTTTTGTGGTGGCCCATGCAGGTCAGTCTTTGCAAATAATGCGAACTCGTGATAGTACTTAAGTTAGTCGTACTATTACGAGCCTGCGACTAGAAATGCTCATTCACGAATTAGAAATTAATTTAATTTACGAGAATAACTAGGACTAGGAGTCCCTTATACCAATTTACCGATAGGTAGTCTAGGCCATGCAATTTAGATGAGGAGTTATTAATTTCAATAGTTTGTCAGATCCCCGTAGGTATGCTATTACCTCTTGATATGACGATATAATTCCAATGTGGATAGATTATTCACTTGGTGAGGCAGAGTTTCCTAGAGTAATGATCTAATCTTGATGAATTATTCAATTCATTCTCTTTGCCTTTTATATATCATCCCCATATCCTAGCCGAATTATCTATGTAATTGCTAGTTGCCCTAAGAATCATTATTTTACAAAGTTCTGATTCTATTATCCATAGACGAACCTCGAGTTAGTTTCAATTCAAATGTTTCCTCAATGGTTTGAATACACATGGAACAGATACTAGAGTGTTTGTGTCTTTTTTGTCTTTAGTTATTTCCTTCATGTTCAATCTTTATTTTAAGGGTTGTGACTGATAGGACGAATGCTTACGTTTTATTCCATAGTCAACTTGTTTGAATCTCTAGAAGCTCAGGAATTTTATAGATATAGTTAAAGGAATGTTGATTAACTCGTAATGGCAGGACAGCAGCGCACTGTCACCAATTGTTTGAGAATGGATAGTGTGGGTTCACTGCAGCCAGCAGCGCACTGGCGAGGCACAACCCATAGAATTGAAACCATTTTGGAGAATCATAGTCTATGGGACATCACTAAAACTATGTTCTCGTTGACCTCTTAGATCTTAGATATCCTTGTGTCAACATGAGGTAAAGCACCTGATAGCCTACCACACCTGAATCACGGAACCAAGGGTTTGTCATAGCCAGAGTATACAGGCGAGGCATAATTCTAGGCGAAATGATTTCAGGCGTGATTACAAGTTTAGGATACTATAGAGCATAGAAGGATGCCATGTGTGTTCCATAAGATCCAAAGTCAAAACTAGTGAAAGCTCTGTAGGTCGGGTAGCAAGTCTTCCAACCTAGCATTCCGTGGTCCTTGTGATCTATTAGCAAGGTAATTGACTGACACTAATAGGTTACTTAGAATATAGAATTCAGAAGTCTATAACCCGTTAGTCGATCAAGGCCTTATGGATAGAAGATAGTAGATTTTCTATATAGGCAAGAGCACCAGTTAAGGTTTTGATTTTTTCCAAAATCCAAAACTACTTATTCCTCCTTTCAGAAATCTCGCACATTTATATGTTGACTCTCTTGACCAATTCTACTATTACAGCCTAGTTTTGCAAGCTTACTCTTTTATCGAGCTTGATTCAAGACATATGTTTATTGGGGACGCCTGCTAACATATTGTCTAATCAAAATCAGTGTATTATGGTCTGATCAACCATGATGCATTTCGTTCGTACTTTATTTAATTATCCTACGTGGATTGAGATATAGATGTCCCTAGGGTCTCATCCACGACTGCATTGATAATTCCTCTTGAATTATATGTTCGTCTTTAAATCACGAAATTGTATACAGTAACATCTCCCTTGAATTCTTTATTGTTTTTGTCTTTCACCGATTTGGAAAGACGAAAGCTCGTGATGGTAGAGAGATACAGAGTATACCCTATGGCTATGGTAGTTGTATACACAAGTGTAGTTATCATCGGCCAGCCAGGTGACTAGAACCTCGCCTTAAGTTACTCGTCCTCTCTGCGACCCTAAACCTACTACCTTGATCTTCTAGTCATTAGAGTCCGAGAATGATTAGGATCTTTCCCCTTGACCAAATGCCAAACCTAGGAGACCACCTAATCTCCAAAAACCATGTTGTGAGCTCAAATCAATTGTTTGAAGCTTGCTTCAACTAGAACCCTTGTAAAAATAGTCTGGCAGGTTCGACACCAATAGAAGTTCACGACCCAACCGTTAGAAACCTTTTGCCTTAGAGTTGGTTACCCCGTCGATAACTCTTGTGTACCATGGATGTGGATGCCCTCTATCTTATCGACCACGTGTCATTACACACGCACTCGTTTCCCATTTATTGAGGAACGATCCTTGACTTGACTTATATCTACCGTAATTTTATACGTCGTGCCTTATTCTTTATTAACTAGAGTCGGGGTACAAGATCCTGACTCTGGAAATTCTTCTGACCTCATTATTCCTAAGACCATGACCTAGCTTCTAAGGTGAGTAGACTGTAAGCCTTCTAACTTTTTGAGATATACGAAGATTACCGATTGATTAGGATAATTTCCATTAGGTAATGCCCATGGACTCCCACTTTCCCTTTAGATCATTCCGTGTTTTCGACCGTGTCATCAATACTCGGAGCACGAGACCAACTATTATCTTCCAACAAATTTCACATGTAAGATCTAGACGAGTCCACCTTCATCTAGGTATATCATGTCCCACTCAAACCCGTCTCCTTGTGCTCTATTTTACGGTACGACTTTTAGGTAAAAAGGACTAGCTATAACCCTTACCATAATACCGGTATACTTTTCGATTTCCACTAGAGCCACAACTTCGACTCATTTCCTTCGACCCAATATATGGTTGTGAACTACTCGAAGCCCACTATGCACATGCCACTAGTGTGCCACTCAATTGAGGTCTCATGTGCTACTTAAATACAAAAGTCAATGAAGGTGCATTTTGGGCTTGAGGGACCTAGCTAATCAACTTGACTGGCAACCAGCGTAACCACTCGATTTGAATCCTATTCTAGGTTACCCTAACCTAGTAGACGTAGTTTTACCTTGGGATCTTGTTCAGTCCATATAGATTGAGATCCTAGGTTCATCCAACCAACGAGTGATGTCCAATCGGAGAACCCATTAAGACCCAGTTAAATACATCCATGCACACCACCATAATTGACTATAAAATCGGACTATTTGGATAGGTCCCTATACCGATTATGTAGTCTCCATCTCGTAGAATGTGAAGTCATTCGTAACCCTTATTCCGTCTACCTAGGAGTCGCGATACGATCTTGTATTGCATTTATATCCTTTGTTTGTGTTTAAAAAGCCACGGAAAGGATCACAATTTTGATTATTCAATTTCCGTTCTATTTTGGAATCTTGTTTAGAACTTCAAGAACAAAATTTCTGTATTGCATGTATTGCAAGACCCTCTGAGAAACGAAGGGTTCTTCGACTTAGCAAGTGACTGGACTAGAGTAGCCCAATCTAGCAAAATAGGTCAATGGCTCATAAACTTTCTTTCAGTCTGTATCATTGGATATTCTCTACCGCTCTAGGAACTTCTTATTCGCCCTTGATTATTTTCTTATCTTCCTGTCCTTCCTATTGTAGGGTGAGGAATGGTCACGCTTAGTAGAATTTAGTAATATTTCTTAGCTACTTGTGTAAATTATTGCTGGTTAAATGTTTGGGTTGTTAGATAGATGGGGAAGGATTATAGATGCGATAAGCAGTAGATATCGATTGGTAGAAACTTTAGCAATTAGTTGGACGAGTAATGTTTTAGCAACATGTATTTTGAGGGAGTAGTGTGACCAAAGGTGGGTAGAAGTCGTCAAGAAATTACAGTTTCAAATGACCGCGAGAATAGATGATAACCAATAGAAACCGCATTCTGTCATAGAGGATGGACTCTTCCCTTAAATTTCGAGGACGAAATTATTTTAAGGTGGGTAGATTTGTAGCTCCCCTTCCCGAAAATTTAGAAATACTTTTTTTAATTTATTAATTAAATATTATTGAAATTATTTAGCTTTGTGGAGATTACTATATAGGTATATATACGAATATATGGGTACGTATATATTTTGTGTAAACATATATATATAGTCGGAAGAGGAATATAACATTTTATTGATATATATATAAATACATATATAGGAAAATATTGGGACATATATTTTGTGTAGGTGAATATATAATGGGATGTATATTATTAATTATTATAGGGGAATGTATGTATATATAAATATATATGCTATATTGTGTATAGGTATTTATATATAAATACATATTACATATATATGTTTATGTGTATAAATATATATATAGAAATCCATGTGTGTATAAATATATAGGAATTTATGTGTGTATATATATATATATATATATATATATATATATATATATATATATATATATATATATATATATATATATATATATAGGAATGTATATGTATATATATAGATATATATATAGAAAAGGATAAGAAGCCCAGCCCTCCCATTTTAGTTATGATGTGTTTCCTTGGACTGCTAGTTCAGAGTGCAGCATGTAGGTGATGGGAGTAATGGATGTAATATTTTGTTTTCCTTGTTTTGAGGTGCAACCGAGCCCATATGCTCTGAAGTATCCCGACAACTCCTTTCCCACGCCCAGCACAGTAAAAGCGCCAAACCGAGCCCACAGCCCAGTAAGGCTATTGGGCCACTGGCCGATCAAAAAATTCCAACAGCAGCAATAGCAACCCCAGGTCCCTAACCCAGGCTAAACAGCCACCCTGCCCGACCCTATTCAGAAACAACAACTGTTTATAAACTATGCTAATCGACCATAACGAAAACCATATGTATCGAACGTGCGCCACCAAAACCCTAATAAAAGCCGCACCACCCTTCCCCTTACCTGTGCGAACCACCCTCTCCGACCTGGGCGTGCGCCACCGTGGGCTGGCCGGAGGCGCCAAGCCGCGCGGACAACAGGAACGGATCACATCTGTGGGGGCAGCCGGCGAGCCAACTTCGTGGCCAGCGTTCTCCCTCGTTCCTCCACCGATTCGAGTTTCGATTCTTCAGATATGATCCTGATATAACCACCTTCAACTCCCTCTAATTAGTTTTAGGTTGCACGAACCTGATTGACCGATAAATCGACGAGAAGTCGACGGAAAAATCTGTCCAAAACAGGACAGAAACCCGTTCCAAATACCCAACTTGGCGGCGAGTTTCCCGCCAAACCATCAACAGTTTTGAATTTATGTTTGAAGGGACTTATAGACGACTTATAGGAGATTATAACCCATCTTGTAGAATTTGAAATCATCCAATGACCGATCCGAAAATAGATTTCGAAGTTAGAGAAAAACCTGTTTTGAAAACTTGAAAAACTCTCCACACGACGTGCGTCCCGCCATTTCGGGCGACGTGGTCACGCACCGAAAGTATCGAAAGCTGCGTAACAGCTTCATGGTCGTGTGGGCTTTGACGGAATTCAAATTGGTCGCGTGTGCGTGACAAATTTGATGCGTATCCGTCGAAATTCACCGTATCGACTTCTGTGCAAATTTCCCAATTACTTCGTGCATGCTCGTCAGATCGAGACGAAATTTGCGCCAACAAGACCGTATCATTTTTCTGGTCCTGTATGCCAAGTTTGGTCCGATTCTGAGACCGTTGATAAAATCGTCGTTTTGCGGGCCCTACGGTCCCACTCAACGGGTGATTTTGTGCACGGCCCACCGGAATCCAACTCTGGATATACGGTTGGGTTCATATCGGAAAACTGGATCCGTAGACATATAGTTTGACAACTTTAGAGACCATTGACTCTGGCACGCTTTTCGGTGCAAAGCGGGTCCAACGACGGATACCGTTTTGGCCCAAAATTACCGTTTTGCCCCTGTGTCCAGAATTGGACTTAAGGACAGGCAATCCTAGCTAATTGGACTATTCTGAGATCATTGGTATTGTCTATTTCAGCTTTCGGGGACTGTTGTACGGGTTTTGACTATAGTGGCATATTGAGTGGGTTGGATCATCGGTTTCACCAGCACAGGACCACAGGCGAGTACAGTTTATTGTCTGCATTTCGATATTGATCTTTACTATATTTCATTGATTAGTCATTGGTTATGTGATTTTATACTCTATTATAAATTGTCGAGTCGGGAATGAGAAGTACCAAGGATGTGTGATCAGACCGTAGACCGTGTTTATTTTCATGCAGTAGACCTCGTAGACATTGTTTATTTTCTGCAAGTAGACCTCGTAGACATTGTTTATTTTCTGTAGTAGACCTCGTAGACATTGTTTATTTTCTGCAAGTAGACCTCGTAGACATTGTTTATTTTCATGCAGTAGACCTCGTAGACATTGTTTATTTTCTGCAAGTAGACCTCGTAAAGTAGACCTCGTAGACCGTGCGGTGTAGTACCCCAGACCGATCACATGTCAAAGGTGCTTCTAACGGTGGAAAGTATATTGGTCTATTTATTACTATTGATTTTTCTTACGGCTTTACTGTTATTTTCAAAACTCATGATTGATGCCTAACCTTTGTTTTATAGTCATTTTCTTTATTGAAATTGCATTCAGTGAATTGTGCTCGTTCCATTCTTGACTGGAAACCAACATTTTCAGGGTAGCCGTGGATTCACTTAGCTTGGGGAGTGACGGGAACACTTGCAGACAAAAGCCTAGAGACTAGTAGATAGTTGAGTTGTAGTCATTCATTTATTTGTACAAGTTTATATTTTCTACAAATGTAAAACTTGTGATCATTGTAAGTTAAATTAATTATGTGAATGAGCATTATTTGTGATTTTGATCTTCATGGCCGTGACAGCGTTCTACCGCCGACACTGCGGCGTAGGCTGGCTTGGACACGTCTCGTATCCGTTTAAAAAAAAAACGGGTGCGGGTCGTGACACCAAGTTCGGCCCGAGTTCGGTCCGAACTCATACCGAGCTCGGTCAGTTTGAATTTAAATATTTGTTGCCTCCAAATCTGCATGCAACGTTTATTTGCAAAATCTTTGCATCAGAACTCTGCCCGAATTCTGCCCGAGTTTGGTCCTCGAAAACACCTATAAATAGAAGAGAATTACTCAATCAATTTCATCTTCTCTTCTCTCTTCAATAAAGCGTTTTCATCCGATCAAAAGCTTTCATATCACACCTACACTTCTCTTAGCCAAAAGCCAGTAATATATATTCGATCTAGAGTCTTTTGGTTCTCAAGAGTTGTAAAGAGGTTGTTCAAAGTACAGAAACTATCTCTGTTGTGGAGCCGGTCGTGCGCTCGTCACCAAGCACGGTGTTGTAAAGTCGGTCGTGCACTTGTCACCAAGCACGGTGTTATAAGAGACTGCAAGCTCTCAATTAGTTTGTGCCTTAGTGGATTAACATCGAACAAGAGTACTCGAGACTGGATTAGTCCTCTTAGAGGGATACCAGTATACATCGCTGTGTCACTGAGTTTGATCTCTCTATCTCTTGTAATATTTATTTACTATCTCTTATTCACTGCCATAGTTATCTATTTATAAATTTAAATTGGTGATTATTTTCTGCTGCATTCGCACTCACTCTATTCACCCCCTTCCCCCCTCTAGAGGTGCTCAACGGTCCTACATAGTAGGCAGTTATGAGAGAGGGAAATGGTTAGGGTTTGATAGGTATATATATTATTAGGACATGGACTTTGGTTTGATCTAATTTGGATATGATTTGGTTCTCCAAATCATACTATTATTAATAGGTTTCCTATTTTGGTTAGATGTTTGACCAAGCCAAATATATAAGGGAATATTGCATATGGCTGCAATTAAACCTCTAAAATTCCCTTAAATATATGTATACTTGGTTTTGGTACTCCTAGTTAGGCTCTAACTAGTAGGGTTGACTAGGTTAGGGTCCGAGTAGCATTACTAGTCAAATTGGACCCGAAAATTAATTTAATGAGTCTCATGTGCCATTTGCAAATAAGTAGCACATAGGAACTCGATAGGATAGTACACCCTAGACATGTGCATTGTAGACTCAAAATGGATCAAAACCATATATTGGGTCATACAGTTTCGATCTAAGTCAAGCCCCAAAAGCAAATTGGAAGTTGGCTTAAAATTACGTCAATGACTCAAATTGGCCTAAGTTGGCCTGAAGTTGTACGAAGTCAAAGGAATGTTGAAATGCAAAATTGGATGGGACATGCTATATCAAACTGAAGGTGGACGAGTCTAGAATTTAAATATGGAACTGGATTTGAGAAAACAATATTTGTTGTACTTCAAAAATCAAAGCTACAGTAAACTACTAACATAGTCATTATTGACTTTAATAAATTAAAATATCAATATAAAATAATTAAAAATAATATCCAAAAATTAGGGGGCTTACAACCTACCTACCTTAGAAAATTTTGTCCTCGAAATTAAAAATAACACAATTATATAGAAAAATCTTATCATATGAATAATTAGGCTAAGACTTACCGGCATCTACGAATAAGTGGGGATATCGCTCACGCATAGAATCTTCACGCTCCCAAGTTGATTCTTCCGGAGAATGGTGCCTCCATGCAACTCGAACCAGTCTAATCGTCTAGTTTCTGAGCATCTTCTCACTCGTATCCAAGATACCTACCGGCTACACCTCGTATGATAAACTGGGTCCCACCGTGATCTCAGAGTGATCCACCACATGACTGGGATCAGTCACATACCTCCTCAGCTGTGAGACCTGGAATACATCATGCACTCCCTTCAGTGATGGGGGTATTGCAAGACGATATGCCACCTCTCCTACACGCTCAATAATATCAAACTGCCCAATATACCTTGGACTCAGCTTTCCTCTACTCCCGAATCTAATGGTGCTCCGCATCGATGAAATCCTTAGAAATACATGCTCTCCCTCCTTGAGTCCCAATTGTTGATGATGCGTATCGGCCTAATGCTTCTGTCGGTCCTGAGATGCTTAAAGATGACTCTGAATCTGCTTCACTTTTTTTACTTTCTGCACCACAAGCTCTGGTCCAAGTATCTGTCTTTCTCCAGCCTCTGTCCTCTCATAAAGTCTTCAAAATCTTGCATCTGTAGGTAACCCTGCCTTTTTTCTATCCACCAGTGAAAACTGTACTTTAATATTGGCAAGTACTCTTTGATGTCCCGGCATAATGACTTCTATTCCAAGCTCCTGAAGATTATCTAATAACTGTGGCTGGGCTGTCAAGAAATATGCATTAGGCTTCCTACTCAAAGCGTCTGCCGCTACGTTCTTCTTGCCAGGATGGTACTGCAATTATATATCATAGTCTGTCATGAGCTCCAACCACCGCCTCTGTCTCATATTCAACTCATTTTGCGTGAAGACATACTTCAAGCTCTTATGATCCGTAAATATCTCCACACCCTCTTTGTACAAATAATACCTCTATAGCTTCAATGCAAAGATCACCACTGCTAACTCCAGATCATGAGTAGGGTAATTCTTCTCATGTGCCTTCAGCTGCCTCGATGCATATATAGGCTATGTTCCTTTCGTGTTGCATCAAAATACATCCAAGTCTACTACCTGATACATCACTATATACAATGAATCCTTCTGATCAAGAAGGAAGCATCAAAATAGGTGCTAAGGTCAACCTCTTCTTCAATTCTTCCAAGGCCTTCTAACAGTCTTCTGTCTACTGGAACTCATGATCCTTACGTGTCAACCGCGTTATCGCCTCTGCAATCCGCAAGAAATTCTCTATGAACCTTCGGTAGTACCCGACAAGTCCGAGGAAACTCCTAACTTCTGCAACTGATGTTGGTGTAGGCCAAGACTCTACGGTAGCTATCTTTTTCGAATCAACTGAAAGTCCATCTCCCGAGATAATGTGTCCAAGAAAAAGAACTCTATCGAGGCAAAATTCGCACTTACTAAGATTGCCATACAATCTCACCTTCCTTAATACTCCCAATACAACTCTAAGCTAATCCTCGAAATAAAAATAAGCTAGGAAGAAAAAAGGATAAAAGTGTTTACTACAAAAAAAATTCCAATACGACTAGTCGTACCATTCTATCGTAGGTATAGTATTATCAACCTATTCAATGATACACGTTAGTTCACTCCTAGCAATTACTCCTAATAGGTTCTACGCATTTGATATCCGGGCACTCCTACTCGACTCATAATCTCACTAGGATCTATCTCTAAGAAACTTATCCGTTTCTAGCTACCCAACATCACAATCACACCAATAATCTAGCTTAATTATATTATATAATATAACTATAAGGTTTAACTATTTTAGTCATTTAATAAGTAGAAGGTAACGAGAACCTAAGGCTTGGTCAAACAAACCTATATACAAATTTCAAACAATGGTAGGGTCAAACAAAGCCGGAGGGTTTGTCGAACTATTTCCAAGAACGACGTGAGGCCAAACAAGATGCATAGGATGTAGTCTAGGTAATACTCGAGAACCATATATCTCCGTGATTATGTCACGTGAAGTTACTACCATGCCAGTGTGCATCTGGCTGCAAATAACTTTCTTGTTCCATAATACGACAGATAGCTGCAGTACACATCTGCTATGCCAGGTAATACATATTCTTGAGCTTATCTTGGCCAAATCCATAAAAGATTTCTGAATTGACTTTTTATGAAAATACAGGGGAAGAGATCAACATGCATAGGTTATAGGTCAAGTAGAATTCGAGAAACATATGTAGCCATGATACCGTTATCTGAAGTCCATCCTCGCCAGTATTTCTCTGGCTGCAAAAACTTTGATTCCGTAATACAAGGTTAAATATAATTTCTCAAACTTTTTCTTGGACCAATCCATAAGACACTTTCCAACAACTTAGCACAAAAAGAATGGGATGAATTATTCAAGAACTCAACATGGAAGGGTTTAGTCTAATCTCGAGTAGGGAAGAACACAAAAGCAATCATGTTGAAAAAGAAGATAACATGGAAACATTCATGCTGAAGAGTCTGAGAGAAGTCTATAATCTTGCTTGTGGATGTATCCTCAAGTCCTATTCCTCAATTGGTTGCATGCTCGTAGCAGTACGACTATCCTAGGTATCACCACGACTTCGTAAAATTCATAAAGATTCCACCTGCACTTATGAATTCTAATGACTGTGCCCCTGCTTTCCTAATGTGATAGTAAGGAAAGATACATCCATTATGAAGATTCATCTTACTAGCATAAATATATAAGGATTATAATAGAATATATCAAACTGGATGCTAATCAAAAAGTCAAGTGCGAGTTCGAAATGAAGTCAAGGAAGGTATCAAGCATGTGGATGTGATCATATGGATCTTTTCTATTCTAATTGCAGGCTCACGTCGGTACAGTAACGTAACCGAAGTAATTAACGTAGACCTGCATGGTCCACCACAAAAACATGTAACGCCCCAGTCCTAAAATACGTAGGACCAGGTATACAAATACATGCCAGCAGCACTTCACCAATGGGCCAAACTACGCTACAAGCCCATTAGCGAAATACTTAAGATGTAAATCATGATAACACCCAGAAATACAACACAGTCCACAGGTATATACATCTAATCACATCCACAGAGTCCATAAAAAGATCAAGAATAAATAAAAAAAAATGTCTCAAATATCCAGCAATAAAAGTAATGAAGTCTGTGCAGCTAAACCATCCCGAAAGCACAGAGATAGAAACAGAGTACAAATCAACTACAAGTCTGATGAAAAGAAAAGGAAATAATATAGCAAGACTAAATACGAAGGTAACATGATCACGAGAAGTTCTCAGGCACTATCTCGTCCTCCTGTGCCGATACGCCTCCGGTCTCAACTCTCGAACCGTAAACCTCCGGGTAGTCTTCAGCTTCGTCTAAGCCTAGGAAATAGCCAGGTCCTCAGGGGATTAGCAAGGTACATAATATACATGCCGAAGGTACAGAAATAAAATATGAACTAAGGCAATCTACTGTATCCGTCTATGTGCTATGCAAGTGAGATACTTTTCTAGAATACCAGACCCCTTCTATTAAGGCTCACTAGCACCTCAGCAGGATATTGTCCCTAGTACCTGTGTCGTGGCACCAAGGGCAATCAGTTCTCGACAGTGCTAATCCCTTACTCTGCTACAGTGATAAAGGTCACTAAACAACGGTCCACATGACAATAGATCTGATATTGTAGTCAAGTTCCTTCCAATTCCCATGTCTAGAATCTAGCAATATCAAGTTTGTACAGTCATCTCGAAAGTAAAAGCAACTAATAAAGAAATCTAGAATGCTAACATGAGGTCAATACCACGAATAGTCATGTAAACCTCGTATCATGAGTGTGTCGGTGTCCTGTGGTCAATTATGTCAATGGATACATCAGTATGTACGTAATACCTAATGTCAATAGTCGATGTCACTATCATGACATCGGCACCCGTCTATAAATGGACCCTAAGTATCAACGTCCTACGTCATGCAATGTTAAACAAAAATAACAACAAAACAAAAAAGAATAATCTGTAACAAAGGCAAGGCACGCTTGCCTTTAACCGTTGTCTGCAGGTGGTCCTGACCAACTCCGGTGTCCTTGTCGATCCTCCCAAGCTCACCTATAATAATATATTTAAATTTACATCGGTGTCCTTGTCGATCCTCCCAAGCTCACCTATATCAACATATCATGTATCGATTATATGAGTATCTATGCCTCCTAGTTGCCATAACGTTGTTACAACACTGCATCTATTATATAAGTACATAAGGTACCAAATTCTCTCGTAAATACTTTACAATTATAACAAAATAATATATTTAAATTCTGGAATTTATCTATAAATATTTATATATTGCTATAATGATATTTTTAATAGGAAAACCCTTTCACAAGAAGTCTTATATCAATGCCACATATGACTTCCTCAATTCGACCCATTAATTTAGTTCCGAAACAATGATAAAATAAAATAAATAAATTCTGTACAAATTCCAAAAATTAGTTAAAACAGTAATTATAATGTTAAAACTCACACAACATAAAGTTTAATATGGATTCATGGAGTTTTGACACTTTTGGACACAAGAAAAATAAAAGTTTTCGGAGTTCGGTGACACAGCAAATGTCATGAATTTTTAAAAATAGTAAACGGATGCCAAACCTAACTTTCATATATGCGTCAGAAAGGTATCGACATCTAGATTCTGAATAAAAATATAAAATGGTTAGTAACTGACCTTAGATAGGTGAAAAGTGGCCCGCAACAAAATATGTCGATTCTAGACCCCAGTTGTAGAATCGACGCCACGGGCAAACCGCTTGGAACTAGGGGATCCGGCGACCAGAGGTTGGAGTAGACATACAAAGGTAACTCTCAGATTTAGTTTGAGAAGAAAAGGATAAGAAAAAGTGGTCTAGTTCTTGGAGAAGAATTTGGCATTCAATAGCCTCCTTCTCATTTTTTGTGGTTTCAACTTTATAACGCTCAACAGAGGAAGAAGCTTCAACAATACCAGCATCCATTTCTGTAGAGCGCGTGGAGAAGGCAACGACAAACTCTTTCAAGGCTACTTGTCGTGCTATAAACTCACGAGTTAGTGCCTCACATTCGGCATCAATGAGCCTCTGGATATTACCCCTGGTCAAATCTTGGTAGGATTTGATTGACTGTTCGAGCGCATCCAGAATGTGTTCCAAGAAGTTAACTCTATCCAAATCACCAAGATTGCGGATAGCATTGATAATAAAGGAGATAGTTGTCTTCATTGACTCGTAGGGGTTGGACCACGCACCAGGATAATCCATGTTCCTTAGTTGCTAACAGAAGAAAACATATCACAAACAAGTCGGCTTACAAGTGACCAATCAATCCTACGGCTTTCTATGATTTGTCTGGGTTATCCCAGTAATGCAAATTATAGGAATCCTCAGATCGTGTCAACCTAGCAGGGCTAGCCAAACCATTATAAATATACATATATGCGTAGCACTTCGATTATGCACCGGTCCCCCGTAAGCTACCGTGCTAAAACATATAACACATAGCACGTAGGAGTCAGATATAGTCATCCGCTATAGGCGAATGAAACCATATACGTGGCGGCCAACCCGACACGTCAGGACTGGACCTGGGGTGGCTAGTATGACACGACCTCGAGATTATGTTCCCTTCTGATGCTTCTACCGGTTTAAGTTGCTTAGGTTAACCCTATTTTGATATTGGAATTACATGTCGTGGTCACATGGTTATCCTCCTATATGTCGTACCATAGTACGTGTACCCTAAGTATGAATCCACATCGACACAAGGTGTCACAAATCTAGATCCATGCTTAGTGTAATGCATCAAACAACAATCAATATACCACGATGCTATTACTGACCAATTATCATGACTGTGCTGGAAGGTACACATGTATTGACATATAACACGAATGATCACTTAGCACGTAGAGTCACACCTTAGTACATTCATTAAATAGTACCGTAGTGCATACTAATATTGTATCTTAATACACACTTAGAATAGGTACCAGCACGTATACAGGTAATCAGGTCAGAAACACGGTCAAGTCAGGAAGTCACACGGACCCTTCGTGACATAAAAGTCACATATGAATTCTGGTTAAAGTGAGACATAAATATTCTTGAAGCCAAGACAAAGATCTACAACTTTTATGTTGGGAGTTGAAAGAAATTCTGGCCACAAAACAGCCAAATAGGACATAAAACAGCCAAAAACAGCCAAAATAGGCACTATGCAGCACTATGCAAGCTATACGGCACTATTAATCCATGCGGCACTATACAAGCCTGCGGTACTATACAACCCATGCGGTACTATTCATTCTGTGGCACTATTCATCCATGCGACACTATGCAAGCCTGTGATACTATGCAAGCCATACAGCACTATTCATCCATACGCCACTATGCAAGCCTGTGGCACTATTCATTCCATGCGGAACTATTCATCCATGCGACACTATGCAAGCCTGCGGCACTATGCAAGCTATGCGGTACTATACAAGCCTGTGACACTATGCAAGTCATACGGTACTATGTAAGCCTGCGATACTATGCAAGCCATGCGGCACTATGTAAGCCTACGGCACTATGCAAACCATGTAGCACTATGCAAGCCTGTGACACTATGCAAACCATGCGGCACTATTCATCCAGCGGTACTATTCTTCGTCCCTGCCAGAACCAGGACAGATAAACATAGAAGATGTCCAAATATTATTTTGGGCATAACTTTCTCAAAACAAGTCAAAATTAAGTAGAATCAAATTTTCTACAATATAGGACCATTAGTTTTCGAAAACAACCAAGATTGATAGATCAAAACCATAGAAATCCATAGAACCCTAGTTTTAGAAACTTAGATCTACTCAAAACTAGTCATTAAAATCAAAAGCTCCAAGAACTAAACTTATAGAGGATGATGAGAAGAACAATATAGACAAATCATATCAAATAAAAATCAAGAAATAAAAAATACAAGGATCTCTCTATTTGGTGCAAGGTGTACTTGCCTAATGGTTGGTGGAAGGAAAAGAAATAAAATAAAAAGTGAATGAGAAGAGAGAGAGAGAGAAAGAGAATATATATAGGGGTTGGGTTGACTCAAAGAAACCATAATCTTAAGCATGCTCTTAACCATATGACTAATGACATGTTAATGCAACAATTAAATAATTAATCAAATTAATTAAATAAAATCCTAACCACAACACGGTCCAGAAATTCTATCATCGAAATAGTGAACCACGCCTACAACCAAACAAGGACAAGGGGTGGCACACTATTCCGCGACGAGATACTGTTCCATGCCATGGCCCGGTGCAAATATAAGATACATACAATAAAGATACAGGTGCCAGATACCATATACAGAAAAATCAAAAATTTACGTATTCGGGGAACGGGGAGTGACATCTCTACCCTCCTTAGAAAAATTTTGTCCTCGAAATTTCGATAAGGCTGGTCGAGCGCGCTCTCAGATCACGAAATACACTCAGGACACATAGCAAGCACAATCATCAAACAACACATGGCATATGAACAGATTACGAAAGAAAGAACAATCAAGTAAAAGCACAAACAATAATAATACCCTAGAAGGAAAGTGATCGGAGACATACGAATAAAATATGTCTCCCAAGTCAGTTAGGTAGGAATTCGTCATCGAGGTCCTACACTGACTCCCAAAGTGGACAAGGGTCAACGCTTGAGATAAGTCAGTACCAATGACTTAATCAAGAACGAGACTCTGTCCAGGACATACTCTCGTAATAAAGACACTTGATGAATATCACGTATCACATGATACAAGAGCAGATGAGTGAGACGAGAAAGTCGCCTTCACTCTTCGAATATAGAACTCAAGGAATTAAAATGAATAATACTCAAAACTTACCCATAATCTAACCGCCTTCGGCCAACCTCTGCTCTAATACTCCAAATTCTATTTGCCTCTGCCCCTGTTGGACTCTTTGCTGCTACCTTCCCTGGCCCTGCTGCTGTTGCGGCCTCTGTTGTCCAACCTGATATGGTCCTACCTGATGTTGCACTTGTCGGTATATTTTAGCTTGCATCAGTAATGGGCGCTGGGCTAGTGGCCTCACTGCTAGTGCTGGCCCTTGATACGGTGCTACCTCTGGAGCTGGCAACGCCGGAAACTGTTGAGCTGGCCCTCCTGGTCTCTGTATCTGTGGATACGTACCTATACGATGGTCTGAACCTCCATATCTCAAGCATTGCCCATTCGCTTACCGACATACTTCACGAGTGTGCCCTCCCTTACCACAATAAGTACAACCCACTGGTGTCTCCTGACGTTACTGGTGTCTCGGTTGCTGCTGTCAAACTGGTCCCGTCATAACTATTGTGACCGGAGCTGCATCACGAATACGGACGCCAGGCGCTGGTGCTGACGTCCGAGGTACTGCTCTTCCTCCTTCCGTACTCTGCGTATGAGACCTCTTCTGGCCTCCAGTCCTTGCTGATAACCTTTAAATAGTAAGCTCGTGCCTCCGAGCCGCCATCAATACTGCATCGAATGTCTGGTAGTCGTGCCCCTCGACCAGTTGCATAATCTCTAAGTGAAGTCCCTGCTGGAACCTTATTGCTCTCTCTGGCTCTGTCGCCACCATCGTCTGAGCAAACCTACTTAACCTGCAGAACTCTGCAGCATAACCATCCACCGTCCTACCAGCCTGCTTGAGGCTGATAAATCTTTGCTGAAGCTCATACCGAGCTACCACGCCAAAGTACTTGGCCTTGAATTTGGTACTGAAGCTATTCCAAGGAACAGGAAGCCTCATTCAAACCTCTTCTGATGCCCACCAGTCGCGGGCGAGGTCCTGAAGTAACAGTCTGAATTGGTCAACCTTCTCTTCTGTTGGATCCTTTGCTGCTGTCAATATGGCCTCAATATCCTGAAGCCAAGCATCCACTGTGGTGGCATCCTCCGTGGCGTCAAAGTATCTCGGGTTAAGTTGATAAAACCTCCCCGACGCTCCCAAGTCATTTCTGACACTCCTCTCAAGAGCTAGCTGTAACACCTGATTTAGTAGCGCATTCTGTTCTTGCTGCTGGGTCAGTTGTTGTTGTTGGGCTGCCGTCTGGTGTTACAGGGCCTCCAATAACCCTCTGATAACCTGCAGTAGTACTGGTACGTCTAGTACTACTGGTACTACCGGCACCACTGGAGGTACGGGAACCTCTGGCCTCTGTGGCTCAACTGGCTCATGCTCGATAACGTTTCTCGATGTAAATCTGTCCAGGTAGAGGGGCTACCCCTTGTTGATCTCCAACTGGTCCCTGCTCTACTGGATTCTCTTCCATACCGGCTCCTTCAATAGCCGAGAATGATGTGCCCCTAAAGGAAAGGATACAAGGTATCAAAAGATAGGACGGGAAGGAATCGAGGATGATAGTCAAGTTAGCAATCAAGGTGGAAGAAAGAAAAAATGAATCAGGAGATCAAGGGAAACATGTTTTGATTGAGACTCCTATAATCGCAACACCCCACAAGTCTAAAAAAAAGACCTGCATGGGCCACCAATAAAACCTTGTCACGCCCCAGAACCGGAATACTGAGACGGACTAGGCCAGCTACTCCATATGAGGTATATAAACGCCATACGGCGATCGTGGCTGTCAAGAGACTAGGGGGTGCATGCTACAATCAAGTCTCCTATGGTCTCATAGAGCATCTATGTCTTAATCAATCAAAACAAGAAGCAGTAAATAATGAGCATATAAGACAAAGCAGTAAGGTATCCCCGACGCTTCATCAAAATGATTCATGAGCCTAGCTATACAAAATGATAAGCTAGTACCGAGAGTCATAGGTACATAACTATAGTCAGCTGCAGTCTGATTTAATTATAATTATGTAAAAGAAAACTAATGTCTAGAATAGCCGACTAAACAGGTGCCGGTGGCTAAACGCCAAGTACAAAATAGAAGATATCAGAGCGGTAAAGAAGAAACCCACTCATGGTCCCTGGCGCCCATACTCCTGGTGTGTACCATTATTTGGGTAGAAGGCTGGATCCTCTGGCGCTGCTACGAGATCTGGCCAAACAAAACCAACGAAGTCAGGTCCCGAATAGCAAATACCATAAGGGAGCACAAAAGAGAGATAAAACCCAAGCATAATAATAAGACCTAATTCACGAGTTATAGGCTTATACCATATCATCAAGACAATACGACACCCTTACAATCAAACAAGGACAAATTGTGCCAATATTATGCCGAGATAAGATATATCCTATAACCATTGGCAGGTGAAGGGCTTCTGATTGCGACTTCGGTCCATAGCCTATCGCAGCACAATAGCCCAACCCAACAACCAAAAAAGGACATGGGTTGGACCACGCACCACGATAGTCCATGTTCCTTAGTTGCTAACAGAAGAAAATATATCACAAACAAGTCGGCTTACAAGCGGCCAATCATTCCTACGGCTTTCTATGATTTGTCTGGGTTATCCCAGTAATGTAAATTATAGGAATCCTCAGATCGTGTCAACCTAGCAGGGCTAGCCAAACCATTATAAATATATATATATATATATATATATATATATATATGTGTGTGTGTGTAGCACTTCGATTATGCACCGGTCCCCGGTAAGGCCACCGTGCTAAAACATATAACACATAGCACGTAGGAGTCGGATATAGTCATCCGCTATAGGCGAATGAAACCATATCCGTAGTGGCCAACCCGACATGTCAGGACTGGACCTGGGGTGGCTAGTATCGCACGATCTCGAGATTATGTTCCCTTCCAATGCTTCTACCGATTTAAGTTGCTTAGGTTAACCCTATCTTGATTTTGGAATTACATGTCGTGGTCACATGGTCGTCCTCCTATATGTCATACCATAGTACATGTACCCTAAGTATGAATCCACATCGGCTCAAGGAGTTCCAAATCTAGATCCATGCTTAATGTAATGCATCAAACAATAATCAATATACCACGACACTATTACTGACCAATTACCATGACTGTGCTGGAAGGTACACATGTATTGACATATAACACGAATGATTACTTAGCACATAGAGTCAAACCTCAGTGCACTCATTAAATAGCACCGCAGTGCATACTAAAATGTATCTCAATACACACTTAGAATAGGTACCAGCACGTATACAGGTAATCAGGTCAGGAACACGGTCAAGTCAGGAAGTCACACGGACCCCTCGTAACATAAAAGTCACATATGAATTTGGTTAAAGTGAGACTTAAATATTCTTGAATCCAAGACGAAGATCTACAACTTTTATGTTGGGAGTTGGGAGAAATTCTGGCCACAAATTAGCCCAATAGGATATAAAACAGCCAAAATAGGCACTATACGGCACTATGCAAGCCATGCGGCACTATTCATCCATACGGTACTATGCAAGCCTTTAGCACTATGCAAGCCATGTGGCACTATTCATCTTGCGGCACTATTTATCCATGCGGTACTATACAAACCTGTGTTACTATGCAAGCCATACGGCACTATTCATCCATACGGTACTATGCAAGACTGCGGCACTATTCATGCCTGCGACACTATTCATTCCATATGGCACTATTTATCCGTACGGCACTATGTAAGCTTGCGACACTATGCAAGCCTGCGACACTATGCAAGCCTGCGGCACTATACAAGTCATGCGGTACTATGCATGCCTGCGGCACTATGCAAGCCTACGGCACTATGCAAGCCATGCGGCACTATACAAACCTGTGGCACTATGCAAGCCATGCGGTACTATACAAGCCTGCGGCACTATGTAAGCTATACGGCACTATGCAAGCCTACGGTACTATGCAAGCCATGCAGCACTATTCATCCAGCGGCACTATTCATCGTCCCTACCAGAACCAGGACAGATGAACATAGAAGATGTCCAAATATTGTTTTGGGCATAACTTCCTCAAAACAAGTCAAAATCTAACTTTTTAAAGGTCAAAATTGGGTAGAATCAAATTTTCTACAACATAGGACCATTAGTTTTCGAAAACAACCAAGTTTGATAGATCAAAACCATGGCAATCTATAGAACTCTAGTTTTAGAAACTTAGATCTACACAAAACTAGCCTTTAAAATTAAAAGCTCCAAGAACTAAACTTGTAGAGGATGATGAGAAGAATAATATAGACAAATCATATCAAAAAAAATCAAGAAATAAAAAATGCAAGGATCTCTCCATTTGGTGCAAGGTGTACTTGTCTAATGGTTAGTTGGAGGAAAAGAAATGAAATGAAAAGTGTATGAGAAGAGAGAGAAAGGAAGAGAATATATATAGGGGTTAGGTTGACTCAAAGAAAACCTAATCTTAAGCATGCTCTTAACCATATGACTAATGACATGTTAATGCTTCATGCAACAATTAAATAATTAATCAAATTAATTAAATAAAATCCTAACCACAACACGGTCCAGAAATTCTATCATCGAAATAGTGAACCACGCCTACAATCAAACAAGGACAAGAGGTGGCACACTATTCCGCGACGAGATACTGTTCCATGCCATGGCCGGTGCAAATACAGGATACATACAATAAAGATACAGGTGCCAGATACCATATACAGAAAAATTAAAAATTTACGTATTTTGGGAACGGGGAGTGACAGATGGCCCTCGTCTTCAACATGGTATTCTTTACCCCCAACAGCAGTTTGGCTATCTTTAGCTACTAGGTTTTCATCCTCGCCTTTAGTACCAATTGAGTCCTTATCGTCCTCAATTTCAGTATTAGAGTCTTTACCGCTTGGCAGTTCTTCAAAACTCTGAATGGCATCACCGGGGCTCCGGTCACTATCATCCGAGTGATCACCACCTTTAACTTGATCTTCTTTGGCCACTAAATCTTGGGCCAGTATTTGAACGGGAGTGTCATTCAGACCATGATAAGAAGCTGCATCGATCGGGTCCCCTCCAATTGAATCAATACCAAGATCACAATCTAATAACGCTTCTTATTCAAAGTATTTCAAATTTTGAAGTTATTCAAATTTAAAAACTTTGAAGGGGGTCTTGTAGAGGCCTAAAAAGTATACCTAACATTATGTGCCACTCATAGGAAGCACTAACATTTAAATCATCAAGTGGCGCTGGCCATCAGATGGCATCAACCATCAAATGGCGCTGCCTGTCACGTGGCTATCTTTTCGAAGAAGTTGAACAGTTATCATCATGACTGATAGCACGTCAGTCGAGGAAAATATGTTCGAATCCCGAGCGTGTGGCGCTCGAGGAAATTTTGTCAGATATGTCAGATCCGTCATTAATGGCAAACAACTGTTCAGCGCCATCGGCAGTTGGCGCAAGATATGATCATTAGCATCATTGATTAAATAATGAAGCACTAAACAAATAGTTAGCGCCTGGCCCCACTCAACAGATAGCTTCTAGCGCCACTTGATCAAATCTTCCTGAAGCAGTTAGATTACGTGGCACACATGCCACTAATCTCGAAGAACATGAAGGTGACACTGCCCATGACCAAGCGCATATCAATTACAACATGCTACCATCCAAGCAGTTAAACTAATTATTCGTGCCAAAGGAAGGATGGTGTGCCACTGGCTGTCTGCGCCAATCAGAATAACTTCTTAATAGTTATTTCAGAACTCTATAAATAGAGTTTTAAATCACTTGCAAAGCATCACTAATGATCATAATCTTCTGAGCACTTGCTGCAGAATTCTCCAAAGCTTTGTTCTTCGACATCGTATCGTCCAAGGGATAAAGTGATCATCTTCTGATCATATTCTTATAGTTGTACTTTCCCAGAATTCAATTGTACTCTTGTACTCTTCTTTTCTTAGTTTGTATCAAAACTTTTTTTTGTTTTTGCTCGTAGCTCTATACCCTATCTTGGAGAAGGCATTTACTAAACTGAACTTTGTATGTTGAAAATTCAAGACATGTTTTCTTCTTATTACCAGTTGCATTTACTTTATAAAATAAGTTGTATTTAATTTTCACAAGTCGCTTTACTTTACACCAGTTGCCTTTACTTTTCACAGTTGTATCTCTATTTATTCATGTTTTCTCTTGTGTATGGAATTAGGGAAAAGAATAGTTAAATACACGATCAAAGCCTACAGTGTAATATGAGTCGATAGCTTAATTCACATGGCACACCTGTAAATTTTGTCGGATCGGCTATACGCCATATCAGTTGCATTTATTTTTACCGTCCTATTAGCCGATCATGTATTTACTATCTTTTCAGTCGTATTTACTATTCACATGAGCATGTTGCAGTCTATTTTCTTATTGCACTTTTTTTATTACCAGTTTTTCATAAACATTCCTATTTAATAGTTCCATGTTTCAGTATATGTAAATTATATGGTTGTACTTTGCTCCTTTCCTGATTGGATCGTTGCAAGTGAATTAACTGAGGAGGAGTTGCTTTGCAACTCATACTATGGACCTGCCCCTGAGATGCTAGCTCACATCCCAGAGGACGCCCTGCTAAGGAATACCCTATAGCTTAGCTTACATTTAGTATTTGAATTTGGTTTGTAATAAATAGTTAACATTCATTTTGCTTAATTTTTCTCCAGTTACTCTTACTTTGGGAATGTAACTAAAATGATATTATGTACTTATTCTAGTTTATCTTGATATAGATGTTGTAATTATTATGATTCAATATAATATAATTTTGATGATAATTGAAGGTTTAGAACAGCTTACTACGCGGTATCTCATAGCGTAGGCTGGATGTGTCCGACTCGTATCCGAATATTCGGGAGCGAGTTGTGACATGTTTTAAGTGGTGTCCCATGCAGGTATACTTATTAACACTTAGGACATATAGTGTTAATTAGAAAACTTGTTAGATTAAGAAGAATCATCACAACATAGTATCGATAATTATTTTAGTTTTTCTGCCTAGATAGATTACGTATTTGTTTTCTTGCATTCCAAAGAATGACTATTTCGCGAGCTTCTGAGGGTGAGGCTTCTTTTGCTCATCCTGGATTACAAGGGAATGTACAACCTAACCCACCACCTGTCATTCCTGGTGTCCCTGTATCCTTCCATCCACTGACCCTATCATCTACACTCTCCATACTCAACCTACACCTACTCTTCCACCTAAACCAGGCCTTATCCCAGCACAGGCTATTGTTACCTTAGACGGAAGCCAACTCCTTAGTTTATTTCAGGGGTAGAGGCCCACCAGGAGCAGATTGATCCAGCCCCAAGTTGGGACCGTACAAGACTTTATAAAGCTGGGACCAACAGAGTTTGCGGGAATCGAAGGCATCATCTATGCCGATGGCTGGTTATATGCTATGGAGAGGAAGATCAGCGGAGCTAGACTGCCTACCGACCTCAAAGTCGAGGTATTAGGGTTTGTACTGATAGACCTAGCTGCTATCTATTTCAAGAATGAACCAACTTTCACTACGGGGGAAGTCACCCGGGAGCAGTTCAAGACTCTATTCAAGAAGAAGTTCTTCTCTGCTACGACCAGGAAGGCACTGGGACATCAGTTCTGAAACCGAGAGTTGTAGGATCGATGGCACCTCTAGAGGGGGATGAATAGAGTACAGCAAAAAAATATCTCCAATAAAAATTAAGCAGGTAAAGGCAGATATAAACAAATACTTAGGTGTAGTGAAGTAAAGCAGTAAGTAAATTGAGTCAAGAAAGCAATACACAGACACCGAAATTTTATACTAGTTTTTCTCTGAAAGGACTAGTCTAGTCTCGAGAACTCTGCTCGATGTTAAATCCACTATTTGAAATAGAAATTACACCGCATGCTTTACTCCGAAGAATATGCCAACTTCAACACCGTCATAATTTAATCCGAAGCCCATGATCAAACTTCAACACCTGTCTGAAGAAAGCTTTTATACTCCAAGCTTGTACAACTCGAATACTCCTAATCAGAAACCACCGATACTAGAAGAATGGGAGTTTTCTTGTAAATAGGAATATTGAAAGCTCTTTGTAATAGGAAGGCTTTAGAATAGATGAGAAGATGAAGAATGGATAGAGTGATTAGAAATGACAAATTCTACTCTATTTATAGGAATTTTTGAACCAGAGTTTGCAGAACTCGGTTAGGGAAACGGTTATAATTTTGAATGTTTGATATCTAAAGGAGTAGGAATTTGCTGCTGACCAGGAGTAATCCTAGGTGACCGAGTTCGGTCCGAGTTTGACATGAACTCAGCCCGAGTTTGACATGAACTCGGCCCGAGTTCGACTAGTAGGTTTTCTGGAAAATTTTGGTTTAGTAAGGGTTTTGGTTGTTTGGTTTGGTTTGGATCAAAAATAGGTTTGTGTGAGGGTAATCTTCTAAATTGCCAATGATCTTGACTCAAAAATAATCTAAACTCAGTAAATGAAAAATACTTAATAAAGTAGAAAAAATTGCTTGACGATATTGCCTGCGATCTTCTGTAATCGTCTTCTGTCTTTTCATATAAAAGTTGGAGTTTTAAGTCAATTATCGAAATCAGGTTGATCATGGCTACATGAGCCAACAATCTTCCCCATTTTGATAATTTAACAAAACTACGATTGATACTTTATCATTGGTTTGCTTTATTAGGAAGAAGATTGGTGCGGTTCAGAAATAGCTTGTTGTACGAAAGTAGAATTTTCATTTGTACAATAGCTTGCTAATTGACTTCCTCCCCCGCAACAAATGATCAAGTCCTCCGAATGACTTCCTCCCCCGCAACAAATCATATCCTCTGAACATTGTGAAATCTAAAAAAAAATCCTCAAACCAAAATTCTTTAGAGCAATATGTCAACATGTACTATAGAGAAAATAAAAATAAAAGTATCATATTTCTCCCCCGTTTTTCATATAATCAAAATGACAGAACTTGAAAAACGTACTCAGCACAAATAATCAAGTAACAAATAGACTAGTAAGCATAAAGAGAATCTCATAACTAGTAATGCATAAAGTGCTGAAATAGAAAAATCATACATAGAGTGTATGCATATGTCAAACTGAAATACTAAAAATGCTTTAAAGAAGCATATCTCTAATACATTGTAAGCCCACTTCCCAAATTTTTAATTTTATTTGTTTATCATTAATTTTATGGTCATTGTGAGTCGTGCCAAAGCTTGTAGGTGGGATATGACCATATTAAGGTCATATGACCTCTAGATAGCCTATATATGTATTAATTAGCTATTTTATATTTTTCTACAATTTTTGGATATTTTTAGGTATTTAATATTTAAGGTTTTATTATTTTTAAGGACTTTCAGGATTTATTGTAAGGTCATACGGGGGTATTTCTAGACCAAATATTTTTATTTGGGTTCTAAATGACTAAAAATATTTTCTAGAATATTTTAGAAATTTTTTGGATTTGTTTTAGAATTTTTGGAAATTTTTATCTAATTAAAACATATAGAATTTATATTTTATAGGTTTTTGGAATTTACTATAAGGTCACACGATGATATTTTGTGTTAAAATATTTTATTTATATTCTAGACACTTAGAAATATTTTCTAGAATTTTCTAGAATTTTTCTGGATTTTTCTGGATTTTTCTGCAATTTATTTTGATTTATTTGGACTTAAAATAATTTTTAAATAATTTTCTGAATTAAATAAATAAATATCCAGAAATCCACCCGGGGGGGCCCACCTGTCGGCGCCAACTGCTACAGTGACCGTCTCTCTCTCTCTCCTATATATATTATTATATTCGCCCACCCTAATTAAATTCCAGCAGCCTTTTGTGGGAGAACGCATCTAGGGTTTCCGACTTCCCGAAGCGATTGCTGTCAACTCCGACGTGATTTTTGTATGCCATTTTTTTTGTTGGATTCGTATTGAGGTATACTTTTCGAATATCTAATTTATTTTTATAAATTCTGAACCTTAATTTCTGTAAAATTTGTAGAGTGTCGGTTGTCCAAAACTTGACACGTTTCGGTGTTTTCGAGATTTCGGGAGAACCAGAAATCAAAATCACGAACCGTTTAAAGTTTCGGAAAGATAACACAGATCTCTACGACATATAATTTTTCCAGAAATTATTTCTTTTATCTAGTATTTTAGTTATTCTGTTGAACTCAGAATTGATCGGTTGATCATCGTTTTGGTCACGATTAGCCATAACAGCGATATCTTTTGACCAAAACGTGATTTTGCGACACGGTTGATTCCGGCACACTCGTAGTGCTGAAATCTACCAAGGTGCACTTTCAAAATCTAAAGTTCATGATATTTGACCAGATAGTCAATGGTACGCCTCAATTTGCGTGTTATGGTTTCCAAAATTGGAAACATAACTTTTGATGGCCAAACTTGCATGTTTAGATTATATTTAGATTATTATTAGGTTAAATAATGTTTTTAAGTAATTTATTCTAGAATTAACTATTATTAGATTAGTAACCCAACTAGCCACTATTCCATGAATTTAGAACTAGAACATTAGAATTGATTTGTGGTTTTCGTGTACGGTTCGTGGTGCAATATGTGTTATAGGTTGAAAACTTCTAGATTGGCAATCCCCTCATCATCTACTTGTGACTACGGTTTGTGCAAGGATTCAGGCAAGTACAGTATTTTATTTATGTTTTAGTTCATTATAATGTTTTCTCTATCGTTTCCTTGTTTGATATCCCGTTAAGACATTGCTGATATTTTGTTGAGACACGATTGTGACACCATAGTTATTGTATCCTTCTTAGTGTAATATTGATCGTTATTGATTGTTAGAGAGTCGGGAGGGAAAATACTAGTAAGTACGTGAACAAACCTAAATATTTTGATTGTGGATAGCTAAGTCATACACCTCACATATAAGTTAGTCATACTGTATTATTGTGGATAGCCATCGTATGATATACCGTATTAGCCCAGCCGTTCACGTATTAAAAGGTATTTCACACACACACATAATAGTTCCTATTTTTCTTTATCTAGTCCATTATCTTGTTAGTTCACATCTTACCAGTTCATATCTTGTTAGATCACATCTTGCTAGTTTACATTCTGCCAGTTCATATCTCGTTAGTTCATACCTTGCTATTTTTATTTTGCTAGTTCATATCTTGCTAGTGCTAGTTCATATCATGTTAGTTTATCTCTTGCTAGTTCTTTATATACTCTTTGCCATCATAGTTTCTCGTTGTTCTAACTTATTTTGGACTAACAATATTAATTGCAATATGGTTGTACTCTGCTTCTTTCCTGACTGGATCGTTGTTATAGGTGAGGTTGACATGCCTACTCTTGCGCTATAGACCATACGAGGGGGAGATAGAGACTCGAAGGCCAAACCATAGAAGACTAGTTAGTTATGTGGTAGCTTTCTATAAATGTAAAAGTTTACATTCTTCTTCAAATATAAACTTCTATATTTTGTAAAGTTGATTTAGTTGTTGTGAATGAGCAGTTAGTATTTATGAGCACTTTATTTATTGCGGGCTAGACAGCATACTACCGCCGATACCGCGGCATAGGCTGGGCTTGAACACGCACTCGTATCCCGAAAAGTGAGTGTAGGTCGTAACAAGTTTTTATGGTGGCCCATACAGGTCATTTTTGCAAAAGATTACGAACTTGTGGTGGTACTTAAGTTAGTCGTACTACTGCAAGCCTGCGACTAGAAAATTGCTCATTCACAATTAGGATTGATTTAATTTTAGGGAATAACTAGGACTAGGAGTCCCTTATTCAATTTGACCCTTGTATAGTTAAGGTTGCTAATTAGGCCATGTGATTTAGCCAATGATTTATTGAATTTTAAACCCTATTAGATATTTGATACGATGTTAGGATCAAAGGTGGGTAGACTATTCGCTTGGTAAGTTAGGCCTTCATAGAATTCAATTCCTAATTTTGATCATTTGTGCCATTTTATCTTCTGCCTTCTCTAAACCTTGTTTTATTTTCAAAACTATTTTGCGATCATTTTATTTTCAATTCCTAATCTTGGTTCAATTATCTATATGTTAATTCAAGTCATCTTCGATCATTTTGTGATCGTTTTGTTTTCAAAACTGATACTTTTATTCAAGGACAGATACTTATATTTCTTATCATAATCGACTTGTTTGAATTTATAGAAGTTCTTTTGAAATTCTTATGGATATAGTTAAAATAATTTTCGATGACTTACAATGGTAAGGCAGATGCGCACTGTCCCCATTTATTTGAATTATGGAGACTGCGGGTTCACTGCAGCCAGCAGCGCACTGGCGTGGGATGACCCCTAAGTTGAAATAATTTCAAGTAAGCGTAGGTTGTCAAATGTTACTAAAGCTATATCCTAGTTGCATTATTTGATCCTTTGATTTATTATGTCAACATTGGGTAGAGTTGATAAAGTGTTCGATAACATATTATACTTGAGTCACGAAACCAACGGTTCACGGCAGCTCGATGTACACTGGCGAGGCATGGATTCTCGGTTAAATGACTTCGGATATACTTATGATTTTCGAATATCATAGCGATTATATCTTTTATTGGCATACGACTATTAAATTTTTTTTTTCTTTCAAATTTATTTGATGTCTTATTTCTTGTTACCACCTTCTCTATAACTAGTACTTCTTTATTTCTCTCATATTTTTCTATTTTCAAATTGTCATCTTTTAAACCTATTTTGATTTCCTTCCACTATATTTCTAAAACGTATTTAGATTTTGATTCTATATGCCTGATCAATTTCGATCATTCATCACATTATTTTCTTGATTATATTCTTTGTCGTGCTTATTCATATCGATTGGTCATATCAAATTTTAATGATATTCTTGGTTGTGTCTATTTGTATCTTTTAAAATTTCAAGAACAAAATTTTTCTAAGGTGGGTAGATTTGCAAGCCCACTTCCCAAATTTTTAATTTTTTTTAATTTTATTTACTTATGATTTGTTTTATGGTCATTGTGAGTCATGCCAAAGCTTGTAGGTGGGCTATGACCATATTAAGGTCATATGACCTCTAGATAGCCTATATATGTATTATTTAGCTATTTTATATTTTTCTACAATTTTTGGATATTTTTAGGTATTTAATATTTAAGGTTTTATTATTTTTAAGGACTTTCAGGATTTACTGTAAGGTCATACGGGGGTATTTCTGGACCAAATATTTTTATTTGGGCTCTAAATGACTAAACATATTTTCTAGAATATGTTAGAAATTTTCTGGATTTTTTTAGAATTTTTGGAAATTTTTATATAATTAAAACATATAGAATTTATATTTTATAGGTTTTTGGAATTTACTGCGAGGTCACACGATGATATTTTGTGTTAAAATATTTTATTTATATTCTAGAAACTTAGAAATATTTTCTAGAATTTTTTTGGATTTTTTTGCAATTTATTTTGATTTATTTGGACTTAAAATGATTTTTAAATAATTTTCTGAATTAAATAAATAAATACCCAAAAATCCACCCAGGGGGGGCCACCTGTCGGCGCCAACTGCTACAGTGACCGCCTCTCTCTCTCCTATATATATTATTATATTCGCCCACCCTAATTAAATTCCAGCAGCCTTTTGTGGGAGAACTCATCTAGGGTTTCCGACTTCCCGAAGCGATTGCCGTCAACTCCGACGTGATTTTTGCATGCCATTTTTTTTGTTGGATTCGTATTGAGGTATACTTTTTGAATATCTAATTTATTTTTATAAATTCTGAACCTTAATTTCTGTAAAATTCGTAGAGTGTCGATTGTCCGAAACTTGACACGTTTCAGTGTTTTCGAGATTTCGGGAGAACCAGAAATCACAATCATGAACCGTTTAAAGTTTCAGAAAGCTAACACAGAGCTCTACAACATATTTTTTTTCAGAAATTATTTCGTTCATCTAATATTTTAGTTATTCTGTTGAACTCGGAATTGATCGGTTAATCATCGTTTTTGTCACGATTAGCCATAACGGTGATATCTTTTGACCAAAGCGTGATTTTGTGGCACGGTTGATTCCAGCGCACTCGTGGTGCTAAAATCGACCAAGATACACTTTCAAAATCCAGAGTTCACAGTGTTTGACTAGATAGTCAATGGCACGTCTCGATTTGCGTGTTATGGTTTCCAAAATTGGAAACATGACTTTTGATGGCCAAACTTGCATGTTTAGATAATATTTAGATTATTATTAGGTTAAATAATGTTTTTAAGTAATTTATTTCAGAATTAACTATTATTAGATTAGTTAACCCATTAGCCACTTATTCGATGAATTTAGAACTAGAACCTTAGAATTGACTTATAGTTTTCGTGCATGGTTCGTAGTACGATGTATATTATAGGTTGACAGCTTCTAGATCGACGTTCCTCGCATCCTCGACTTGTGACTACGGTTTGTGCAAGGATTCAGGCAAGTACAGTATTGTATTTATGTTTTAGTTCATTATAATATTTTCTCTATCGTTTCCTTATTTGATATCCCATTGAGACATTGCTTGATATTTCATTGAGACACGATTGTGACACCGTAGTTATTGTATCCTTCTTAGTGTATCATTAACCGTTATTGATTGTTAGAGAGTCGGAAGGGGAAATACTCAGTAAGTACGTGAACAAACCCAACTATTTTGATTATGGATAGCTAAGTCATACACCCCACGTATGAGTTAGCCATACCCTATTATTGTGGATAGCCATCGTATGATGTGCCGTATTAGCCCAGTCGTTCACGTATTAAAAGGTATTTCACACACACATAGTTGTTTCTATTGTTCCTATATCTAGTTCCTGTCATGCTAGATCATATCTTACTAGTTTATATCTTGCTAGTTCATACACTACAACAAAAAACCCTTTTAATGACGGCTAAAAACCGTCATTAATGACAAACCATGATGCTTTTTTTCCAAAGCAACCGTTATGAAAACGGGTGTTATAAATGTTTTTTAAAAGCGTCATAAAATAACCGTCAAGAATAGTTTCTATAAAAGCGTTATGAATAGTTAATATATAGTGCACAATTCAGAACAATTTTAAAACGTCATGAATAGATAATATGTATAGGCTCAATGCAGCACATTTATAACACTTTATACTATTCAAATTAGCACATTTATAATGCTCTATACTGCACAGAATATATTACATTCCAAAAATTTAACATTATATATCACCATCTTTATTACATTTCTCAAAATAGAGTACATATCAACATCTTTATTACATTGAATATCCAAATACAGAATGTACCCAAAAAATAGGAATAAATCTCTCTTTGCTATCCAAATACAGAATGTACCCGAGCTGCAGCTTGAAATGCATCCAATTCCTGAAAGTTCTACCCATCTTCAAACTCAGCTTTGCCGATTGAAGAGAAACAAGATCCATCAAACCGGCGTACTAATTCCTCCTTGTAGATAAAAGCTACAGTAGCCAGCTCTCGCCCATTGGCAGCAGGGGATAAGTGGCACAAAATTGCCTTCTTAGAACTACATATATACAGAAAACAAACAAACAACCACCAAAACAAGAAGACAAGAAAGATTCTCTCAGTTTCTGATTAAAAATATTAATAAAACTTAGTACTAATCGTACATTAGAAACAACACTAAAATGTTGAAATTTAAAGCCCAATTACTACAGATCCTGCTTCCCAAGCCGCAACATGTTCTACTAGCAGCTCCACAAATTACACATTAACCAATAGCTAAACTACAAAAATGATGTAAAAATTTGATAATAAATCACCTGGAAGAGCAACACCTGGTACCATAGCTGATGCTGAAGGTGCCATATCGAAGCCACTGATGCGCTTACTGCATTTGAAAAGCAATTATAGACACATCACAACCATCAGACAGATGCAGAGTCAAGCCAACAAATATTAGTAAACTCAACAACAAGAATGATAGTAAAGGAAAAAAAAATGTGTTGCAGAGAGAAATCAAACTAACAACATTAAATTGCAACATTAAATTGTTCTCTATATGCTCTTTGCCATTATTATTTCTCATTGTTCTAACTTATTTTGTGCTAACAACATTAAATTGCAATATGGTTATACTCTGCTCCTTTCCTGACTGGATCATTGTTATAGGTGAGGTTGACGTGCCTACTCTTGCGCTATGGACCATACGAGGGGGAGATAGAGACTCGAAGGCCAAACCATAGAAGACTAGTTAGTTGTGTGATAGTTTTCTATAAATGTAAAAGCTTATATTCTTCTTCAAATGTAAAACTTCTATATTTTATAAAGTTGATTTAGTTGTTGTGAATGAGCAGTTAGTATTTATGAGCACTTTGTTTATTGCGGGCTAGACAGCATACTACCGCCGATACCGTGGCATAGGCTGGGCTTGGACACGCACTCGTATCCGAAAAACGGGTGCGGGTCGTGACACACCTTCATGTAGGTATATCACGTGCCACTAAATTACGTCTTCTTGTACTCTATTTTTATGATACGGCTTTTCGATCAAAAAGGCTAAACTATAACCTTTACCATGGTATCGATATACCTTCTGACTACAGATAAGGACACAACCTCAAAACTTTCGACCCAATATACGATGTGATTCATTAAATGCTTAAACTTTGTGTTTTATCTTGATTGCTTAACCCTTGTTCTTTTATTTCATGCCTTATCTTAATTTACTTAGACGCGCAACACCTTTTACTCTTCATACAAAATTAGCAACCCTTACTTTTCTCATTTTGATTAAATTGCTTCACTCATAGTTCACCTTGATTCCTCCATGGTTTATGCAATTTGTTCATTTAATGATTTCATTGTTCGAAGATGAATTTGATCATGACACCCTTTGGTTGGAAAGAGGTTAGATTAGAAAATCCCTAGAAAAGTAGTGGTAAGGTTGAATGAGATGATTGAATATGCATAAGTAAAATTTTGTGGAAAATCTTATTAGGCGGAGTACATTTTATGAACTAATGAGAGTAGATTTCTTGATCGGCAAATTGGTACATCGTGGAAATCTATTGATTAAGAAATTCATGAGATAATAGATGGGGTGTTTGAAGTTATTAGATTCCAAGAAGGATGTAAATTTTTAAACTCTTGATGATTTAGGAATTTAACTATATGATGATGGTAAATTCAAAGGTCGTAACAAGGCGAGATAAATTCTATTTTCGACTAAATTTGGTGAATAAATTTTTTAAGGTAATTATGCGAGAGGGACTAGCACGAGAGAAAATATGTAGGAAGTAGAGTATTAGAGAAGTATTAAATGAAAAGTTTGGACTTATCAAAGATTTTGCGATATAACTTTATTAAAGTAACCTTGACTATATTTTCGACTAAATTGATTTATTAAGCCTAAAGTTTCATGATGGGTAAAGCTGGAGAGAATATATAAATATGTTGAGAGATGGAGACTGCATATTAAAGTTTTGTGACTTACTAGATTTCTAATTATAAGATATCGCGTATGAAAAATATTTTAAGGTATCAATGGTTTTTGTGAGTTAAATAAACATCATTTGAAGGTCGATATATACATGAGTACGCTTCAAGAATTTATGTAGTGTTTGAGATTATTTTAAGGACAGCTATCAATTCGAATAAAGGAAAGGAAGTACTGCTTTAAGAAAATTGAAGGAAAACGCTAACGTTGAAGAATCTTGGATTATGATGAATATTCTAGTGGGTTACGATTCAAAACTGAGATCGAAGAAGTTATTGTCTATTTATAAGGTTGCATGCATATAAGGAAAAGGTAGCGTTGATTGATTTTAAAACCTTGATAGGCTGTCATGCATTAACTATCTTCTAACCGTTTAAAATATTCATTGAATATCGATTCTTCTCTCGTCCGATGAATTAAATCATGGTTTCTTATGACAAAACTCATTCTAACTCTTCAACCCTATATATCCAAATTTTTCCTAAATTTCGAGGACGAAATTCTTATAAGTTGGGTAAGATGTAAACCCCCTAAATTTTTACTATAAATTTTTTTATTTATTTTCGTATTGATTTTTATTTTGGTATCGTACATCGAGTGCGAATGCGTAAAGGCGTAAATACGAGATATTTGTTCATTCGTATACAAAATATCTTATTATAATTTTTCTTATGAATATAGAATAAATATGTTGTTTCAATACATAGTATAAACAAATATTTTCATATCAAAAGAACATTTCACGATATTTGCCAAAAACTTTATTTTCTTACTTTTATTAAAGACTATTTATTTCTTGTTCAAATATAGATATTAATTTAGAAAACTATATTTTATGTAGATATCTTATTTGCATGCGATGTACAAATTTATTTATTCATATATTTTTGGATTTTCGAAATTAATTATTATCGTTATTTTAGTAATCCAAAATATTTAAATTTTAATTTGATTTATTGTTTAAATAAATTATGGTGATTTAATTTAGAAAATATTTTATTTTAAAATAGCTTTTAAATTAAAGAGGGGATTATCTATATTTAACTTAGATTTAGATTTTATAGAAATAAGGTTTAAATTAGTTTGAATAAATATGGGATTTATCCATTGGGATTTAAACAAATCCTAGTCCTTATCCAACTAGGGTGTCCACCTCCTATATAAGGAGAGCCACTATTGCTTCTTTTTTAGAGAAATTCCACCAAACCAATTCCACAACCAAAAATTCGTGCATCGTGTCCGTGTGTCCCTTCCATCCACTATATTTTTTATTGTACAAATATATTATTCCTTTCTCGTGTCCAACATGCCGGACACAACTTGTCTCCATGTCGCACAGGACACAATGGCAACCCAACCCGACGATACAAACCCAGAACCTTAAACTTGCTACTATCCACGACCACCGTCTCTGTCCACAACACCGCCCTCTAGCCGAAATTGTCGACTCCGTCCTCTGCTTCCCCTCGCCCAGCCGAGAACCAACACTGTACCCGTCTATCGCACTCATCGCCACCACCCCGTCACCATCATTACCCCAATCACCACAACCATCTCGCCCTCAGCCAGGAACAGCATCGCCACTCTTCCACTGTTCCTCCACGACAACCAACCCGGCCAACCCACCGGCAGCAAAGTCCACACCATCGCCACCACCACAACCGCCGTTACCACCATCATCCAGCCAGCACCATCTTCCCGTACGAAACGTTCCCCGACAACCCCACACCGTCGCCTGACCACCGCCCCGCTGTGGCCATCTCCGGCTAGCGGCCGCCCCAAAACCCACAACACCATCACCAACAGCAAAAAAAACAAGGAAAACCGAAACCGCCATGCACCTCCTCCGCAGTGCCCTTTCGGCGTTCGCCTCAACCCGCACCCCCGGATATGGAGCCGCCTCCGCCACCGGGAAGCTCCAGCAACCGCGCATGAACGAACAGAGCTACCCGTTCTCCGTACGGGAGCCGCCGCTGCCTCGACCACAACCACGGCCAGGTCCTCCGCACCTCCGCCGCGTATGGCACAGCGCCATCGCCGGCGCCCGACCCTCGTGCTCCGTCCGCACCCGCCTGACGTCGCGACGTTGCCTGGCGACCTCACGCCGGAGTAGAGGACCCCCAGCGGAGCCCGCCCGCCGCCGGATCCGCCGCATCTACCCTCTGCGGCCTCCCCCAACTGCGCTCTTCTTCCTCCCCGACCGCCGGAGCCGCTCAAGGTGAGCTCCCCCTCCGATAAGCTCTTCCTCTTCTTTCTATCTCTCCCTCTCATTGTGTTCCCATTTGGGGAAAGAGTGCAGTACAGTTTTTATTTATTATTATTATTATTACTATTATTATTATTATTAGTAGTAGTAGTAGTAGTAGTAGTAGTAGTAGTAGTAGTAGTAGTAGTAGTAGTAGTAGTAGTAGTAGTAGTAGTAGTAGTTGTTGTTGTTGTTGTATGTATTAGTCTAGATATTTTGGTATCATGGTGTATATATATATATATGTAAAATATATATCAAATATTTTTATTATAGTAAATGGTTTATATATATATATATATATATATATATATATATATATATATATATATATATTATATATATATATATATATATATATATATATATATAAAATAAAAAAATAATATATATATATATATATATTTTATATATATATATATATATATATATATATATATATATATATATATATATATATATATATATATAATTGTTCAAAATACAGTCTATATTTTTAATAGGGATTCTAACTATAGAGATGTTCTTGTAATACTTTGTCAAAGTTAAACATAGCTTTATTATATAGATTATTTGCTAGATTCCAAAATATATTCTAAAATGTTTTTTTTTTATAAAGTGTAGTTTCCAAAAATATAAAATAAATCCTAAGTATTTCAAATATTTTCTAGAAATTATTTTAACCAATAAAAATATACTTTTTAGCTAAGAAATTTTATTTTGATAAACTTAAGAGTTTTCTTGCCTAAAAATTGATTCTTGAAATTTTCTAATAAAATTAGTCTTCAAAACAATAAGGGAATAATTTCTAAAACTAGTATAAATATTCAGTTACTCCTAAATTCTTCCTATTATCGTCGTTGATCATGAATAATCACATGTTTCTATTTTCTCGCAATTTTGGACCATTACATCAACCATGGCTATTGGACTATTAGGACATGTCAGAGAACACCGCACCACACCAGGCGACACTCCAGGCAAGACACCTTGCCTTTACTATTTATTTAATTGCTCAATATCATGCATGTTTTTACTTATTTCTAGCAAATATAAAATTGCTCTTTCAAAATTGTATGTAGATGCAAATTACTATACTTTAGTTTTCTTGTTGCACTTTGGTCTAGAGTTAAGGGACCACCTTTGTGTGTGTTGCATTCATTGGCCTCGACACTTGTGTGCCACGAAGTCGCGAGTCGCATATAGATACTAAATTATGTGCTGACTGATCATTGGTGCGTGCAGGCCGTGCGTTAGGATATAACTGCAAATAGATTTGTATAGAAGACCTAGCAGTTATTAAGACTAAAACAATGTCATGGAAACGATTCATGTTGTGTGTCGTGGAGACGACGTATGTATAGTATCATAGGGAGGGAGGAGACAGCTATTAGCGTAGGGACTATATTTTATTTTATACACATTTCGGGCTGATAGTGACTCAGATGAGCGCTACTTGCGGCCCAGGGCAGATAGTGTCTCGTATGAGCGCTACATGCTGTCAATCCCCTTTTATTTGTGTGGCTTATCATACATCCCCTGCGTAGAACGTTGTCTCCAAAAGTGCATGGTTTCACATAGAATGGTTAGGGACCTTATCTGTTTACGTTTATGTACTTTCTATTAAGCTATTTATATTTAGTTTATGGCATGATATTGTGTGTCTTGTTACGTCCCTCTGAGGACCTGGTGATTTCTCCAGGTGTGTTTTGTGACTTCCTGCAAGTGCTCTAGCTAAGGCCATGACTTGCGCTCTATTCCGTCGTGATATTGCTTTGGATTGTCATCCCCTTCGCTCGACCAAATCACTTTCTTTGTATATTTCTTTCATATTTAAATTAGTTGGTAGTGGATTTGTCTCCGCCCAACGATTGTATACATGACAAACTCAAGGTTGCTTTTATATTATTATTTTTCTTTGTGGATAAGATTTAGTGTCTTGGCTTTCTACATTTTATAGCTTATGTATACATACGAGCCTTTCATTTACTCGTATGTATATAGCTGGCATGATACGTTTTTAGTCCTTCTATTTTGGGACTGAGGCGTTACACCTACCACCTAACATATCCAACTGATACTTCTTGCCCTGGAGTATACATACCCAATGACATATTATAGGCAATTGGGGTACACATATACGGTTAACTTACACCCTCCCAATCCATTATACGACCCGATAGCTTACATCCTATCCGATACAGTCTTAGCAAAATAGGGCACGATTGAACCTACAATCACCTATAACATGCAGGGGGTATCACAGATTTAAGCTCGATGTGATGGCACACAATGATGCTAAGAATACGCACACGTTGATACCCGATATACACAATCCTCTATTTTATGATCCCAGAACCAAACCTCCTAACTACCACTAATGCCTATTTTAGATTCCTTTTAGGAATTATAACAAACACTAGCCATTGTTGACTCTTACTGAATCCATAAGAGTATAGGAAAGGATTTAAGTATTACCTATTTGGTATCCAAGATGATCGATGCTGAAAAGCTAGTCTCGGCTCGATGCTTCTTCTGTCAACTCCTTCGCAGACCTTCTCAAACTCAAGGGGCGCAGGGGGAGATTTAGGATTTGGTGGAAGGAAACGAGAGCATCTTTTCTCTAATATATATATATATATATATATATATATATATATATATATATATATATATATATATATATATATATATATAATTTTAATCATGTAGAGATAAAAAGGAGGAGATCGAATCAAATTTGATTCGTATCCGGTTTGGCCGTTAGAAGAATTTGAATTATCACATATGCAGTTTCCTCCCTTTTCTAATCTAGTTTGCATAATAACCCTACTATTGGTCTAATTTTAGTGTGTAGTTCATAAATTCCTTTAGTAATTTATTAATATAAATATAATGACAAGAAATAACAATAGTAATAATAATATTATTAATAATGATTTTTGGTTCAAGGGCTCACACATAACAAATATAAAATGCCAACATTTGCCCATATGATTCTCATTCAAAAATAATAAGAAAATATAGTTAATAAAAAAGTGATGCTTTAGTATATAAAACCCTAACAATGATTTGGCTTTGAAATAATATATAGCATGGTTTGTAGTCGAGAGTAGCTAGAAGACTTGACCGTCAAATCAAAGTAAATGTTGGAGACCCATAAGATGACCCAAATGATGTCGCATAAGCAATTACGTCGAGAATGAATATAATATGGTACATGTTGAGGATAAGTCTAGGCGATCGAATATTTGTTTCGAGATTTGACGGAACAGCTTTCGGTTGAAAATGATATAATCGATTTTGATGATTGATCGAACGAATACTCAAATGAGTATGTTGGTCAACGATCGAAATAGAAATTTATGAACAAATCTTAGCAATAAGGATACATGATTGCGGGAATCGTGCTATGCGCAAGAGGGAGCAATAAGATAATGACCTTCGAGTTTTGTCGATAGATTGGATTCATTTACGTTTATCGAACTTATAATAGATGTTGCGAGACGGATAAGTCAGAATTTTGATTTGGGAATTTGGCTAGAAATTTCCTATTCGATATAAATCAAACATAAGATGTGTCGTAGAAGGCCTTTGTGTCAAAGCGATTGTTGCCTTTGAGCACTGTCAATTCGAGTTGAACTCTTGTATCGGATAGATTATTGCCTTCGTGCAACGTCGATTTAAAGTTGTATCGGGAGAACTTTAGTGTGATGTCTGGGTAAGTCACCTAGCGGGGCTAGTCTCGAATGTTGATGCGTAGGCAGTTTAATAAAGGGTAATCGCATCAAAATGGTTATGAAGTGAGGTGTCAGAAATAGTTGAGCAGCGGCTAAGAACACTACGGCACTAGGGACTTATTGCGATCGGATGTGCAACAGTTTGATGCGATGCATAGGTTTGATGGTCAATATAAAATATAAGAAATTGAAAATGGTATTTTTGAATTGCTTCGCGTGCCATAACTTTTATTGGATGATTCATGTATGTATTGAATATGCATATGCGAAAGAGTTGTGGGAACAGACGTTAGGATCAAGTCCAATCGAGAGTACGAGATGGCAAGTGTTCGAGGATTGAAGTTATACCTATTAGATTTGTTCCAATTTTCTACCACTGGGCTTGGCTGAAATACATATAGTTCAGGGACGCCTAAAATATGTGTATGATCCAAACTATGTTCTATGTTGAATTTAAATCGAGCTATAGGGAAGGATTATGGTATGTTAATGAAAGCCTGAACGAATGTTTGAAACAGAACAACGAAAAAGGAATGAGATCGTGAAACGATCAAGAAAAATGCGTGGATTGAGTGTTCGTTTCAGTTCATGGATGAACCTTGCTTTGAGTGGTACATTATGTAAAGCATCGCTCTGCATGGTACATTATACTGAATTTTTGACTCGAAGAGTTAAGTTGACCCGAAGAAGTATCGATGCGAATTAATGCAAGTAGTAAATTGGCCCAAAGAGATGATAAGTTATATTCGAATATGTATTGATTTTAGTTGGTTTCATGTGCAGGGTAGGCCTTTACGCTAAATATTCAAAGGTCGACATTTTCTCTCATTTGCAACAGAGTCCGCAGAAACCAAAGTATCGTCTCGCAAATGAGCACGATATGCCGAATCAGTTGGGTAGTTCATCGGAGCACGAATTGCTGGAATGGCTAAGTTAGAAGAGTTGGTCGTACAACGAAGTTAAGGAATTGAGCCTCTTTGACTCGATAAAACTATATGCGAATTGGCTAAGGTGGAAAGATTCTGATCCTTCTTTTCTACTCTGTCATGCCTAATTAAAATGTACCCTTGTATGCAAAGTTAACAGATCGAATCTACAGGCGTGGCACGAATGAGAGAAATCATAGTACGTGTCGAACACTAAGACAGAACATGAGGCAAAATATGCATCAAGTGTACGAATCGAAATAGAACATTGAATCGGTACATCAACGAGTACATCAAGTATACGAGCCATATAACATCGAATTACTACATCGACAAATTCCTCAGGGCATGAGTCATAGAACATCTATCAAGGCGTGCCTCTGTAAACCACCTAACTTTTTGCAATATTTTTAAATTTATTTAATTAGAATAACTAGGGTATATTCACTATACAGTAATGGATTACTTTTATGAAGTTTTATTCAAATAACTATATATATATATATATATATATATATATATATATATATATATATATATATATATATAATCTACCTATAGAATTTTGTATCCCATATTTTTTTGAATTTTTAAAATAGTATTTTTTATTTATTTTTTGGGTACTTGAAAATAAATTCTCTTTAAAACTTTGTAAAGAATATTTTGATATTTTCTATATTTCAAAACTAGTAAAAAATTAATGGTTTGAAAATACGAATTAGATTTAATAAAAATAATTCTTCTTAAAAAAAATTTGAAATTATAAAGATGTTATCTTATTATTTTAAAAAGATTTGTTTCAAAATTGAATTTGAAGATATTAAAAATATTTAAACGATAAAAAAATTTGCCAAACTATTTTTGAATAAAATTTGGATTTATACAAATATACTTTAAACTAGTATGATAAGTATTGAATATGCTTTAAATTATTTTGATGATATAATTATTTTTAATTGTTATGGTGATCAGTTATTGGATTAAGATTTGATTATTTAGTTTTTAAATTTATTGATTTAAATTAAGGGGTACATTCATCCATTAGAAATTGTAATCCTATTGGAATCATATCTATAATTATTTAAATTATTTTTTAATAGAACTATCCTAATCTTATCTAGATTAGGTAATCCTAATCTTATCTAGATTAGGTAATCTAGATAAGATTATCCATTTTGATTAAATTCTAATCATATCATAATTAACTATTTTTTACCCATTATATATATATATATATATATATATATATATATATATATATATATATATATATATATATATATATATATATATATATATATATTGAACCTATGAAATAAAATCATCTCTAATATTTTTATTCTCCAAATCTCCTTTTTCCGTCCAAAATAGCTCAAAAATTTGTCATAAAATTCAGCCTCATTTTTTAAAAGCTTTAGCAACTTCGCGAAGATGTTGCGACCAACTCCGGACTCCGTTTCACCTCCAGTTTTTTTGTCAGAACCGTATTGAAGTTAGTTTCGATAATCTATCATTTATTTTTAGTAAATTCATAATATATTTTTCTGTAAAATTATTTTAGTTCTAGTTGTCCGAAAATCAATGTGGCGTACTGTTTTCGAGATTTTGGGAGATCTCGAACTCGGTTTCACAATTCGTTTGATGTTTTGGAAAGGTGAAACGAAGATGTATAGAATACAAAAAAATTCAGAAATTAATTTTGAATTTAAATTTTATTTTGGACCCATATAAATATTTAGTTACTACCTAGTGATGGTATATATATATATATATATATATATATATATATATATATATATATATATATATAATATTGGGACTTGGACCCTACATCTATTTTCAAAGTGGGTTAAAAAAATCCTAAATCAATTATTAAGATTATTTTTATCTATTTTAAAATATGGTTTTTAAACTAAAATTATATTTTGACAAATTAGAAGTTTTAGCCCTAAAATAATTTTTCTATATTTTTAAATATGTACCAAAAATATTTTGACAAATAAAATATAGTTCCAAATATAATAAATGTTTTCTAAAATAGCTACATGTAGTATTTATTCAAATTCCCTTCGATCAGCATCTTGACTGTGGCTAATCGTACATTTTTATTTCTTTGCAAATTCGGGCTTCTTCATATCGACCTTGGCTATTCGAACTAATTTGAGCATTGTCTGATCATCGTACAAACTCCAGGCAAGTATAGTTTGCCAACTTTGTACAGTTTATTTATGCATGCTACTTCTATTCGCCTGTCATCGATATATTCATTAGCTTATTTTTCTATACTTCTTATACATGTTCCATGATACATGTTCTTATCTTGTTTCTATACATATGCTTGCATCTCCTCTATTCGTTCATGATACACTTGCAGAAATCTTCGTATCCCTGTACTTGACTTGACTTGACTTGATTATGTGTCCCCATATTACTTTGACTTGACCTTGACTTGATCTGAGTACCTGTACTTGTATTGACTTGACTTGACCTCGACCAATACTAGGATTGGCTACTTGACCACTCTTGACTCGGGAGACCCCCTAAGGGCTATGATAGAGACTTACTATAGATTGGAAGCACCACGCATGACTACTTTCTATAGGACCCGGAGCAACACGTAGGATTACGGTCATTCGATTTACTTGTAGCCATGCTTAGTATTATTTTCTTTATGACATGTCATTATCCATAGAGTTCCTATAATGTGATATACTGTCTTGTTTTAGTATTTATTTCATGTTTTGTTCCTGCCTTCCTGTAACCTCCGTTAACCGAATTCTAGAATTTTTTTGAATTTCTAAAAAATATATATATAATCTTTTCTGAACCTTTAAAATCATGAATTTTAATGTGAAGTATATTTTTCGATCGTAATGTACTATAGGTACTAAGTTCATAATTTTGGGGCATTAGTTTTGTGAAACTATATTGAGTGAGATTTATCCTAAATAAATTTCATGTCCATTTTCTAGAATTTTTATAAGTTATAAATATTTACTTTTATATAAAGAGGAGATTTGTCAAAATATTGTTGCAAATAAATATTATTTTATTACTGTTGATATTTTATTTTAATCCTATATTTTATATTAAAATATGAGTATTATATTTTCCTTCGTATTGGGTTAAGACTAAGACCATGTCAGCCTTAGTTCTAGCCTACCAAGTTTGGACTAGGATCATGGGCTAGTCCATTTTATTTTTAGTCTACCAAGCCTTAGGCTTTGGATTGTGGGCTTGGACCTTGAGTTTAGCTAGTGATCGAGTAATTATAGCTAATCGAAAATTAGCTAGCAATTAGTTAAACTAGTTAAATTATTAGTTAGTGTTAGTCGTTAGTAGTTTCAACTAGTATTCATACATATGTTACAATTACAACATTGCCACTAGGGTTTGTGGATCACCCTACACTATATAATATTGGGGACTCCCAATATTTTATACAACCAAAAAAATTCTACACTATCAGCCACCATTTCTTCTGTAGTAATCCTGACCACCCCACAGCAACACTCCACCATCATCACTCCTCTGCCACCAACGGCATCCGCATCCCACCACTCTGCTCGACCACCCAGTGCCCACCGGACTGTTCCTTCCCATCTCCTTCTCCATGTCCCGTTCACCTCCTGTAACACCTAGCACCGACCACCCAATCTTAGCCATTCCTCGGCCACCTGCCACCACTAGCTCGACTTGACACCTCACCGCTCCTCCATGTCTGTCTCGACCAACCACCAAGCCAGACCCACCAGCAACACCATCACTCTCACCCGGCCCCTAAGAATACCATACTAGCCACCGCCATCACGACCACTAGCCACCACCACTATCTCCTCCATCATCACCGCCCACACCACCATAACCAGTCCACCGCCCTGTCCCTTACACCACCATCACCGCCTCCAGCTACATCATCACCACCACCCATCTCCTCCTCCAGCCTCGCCATAACCACCACCACCCAATGCAACTGCCACCACTGTCACAGCCACGCAACCGCCACCATTACCACCACAGAAACCAAGCACCACCACCATCGTACAGAGAGTGAGGGAGACCTAACCTACCTTCGTCGTGCCATGAGTCATCCCGCACTTCCAGATCTGGCTCGACGAGCCCAGGTATCCAGCCTCCCGCTGACGCCGTCGTGTGGAAGTTGCAGTGCCACCCCCGTAGGAGCCTATGTCTCCTCCCAATATATATATATATATATATATATATATATATATATATATATATATTGGCGCGTTAGTGTAATGGTAAGACCGTTGGCACCAGGGTGTGAGATCGCGAGATCGATCCCCCACGGGAGCGGCTGGGTGGCAGTAGCCACGGCTCCTGGACCAAGTGTTGGCTGGGTGGCTCTATCCCGAGGGAGTCCACGGGAATTTGGTTTTCACTTGGTATTATTGTAAATTTTATTAAATAATTATATGATAAATAATTTTCCAAAAAATATTTTGTAAAAAAAATATGCCATTGGGTTTAAGCCCTCCAGTTTCAAAAAATTGTTTTAAGGTATGAAAATACTATTATGGTTTTCTATCTAATTAATATAGTTTTGAGGGTAATGCCCTTAAATGACCTTCTAGACTTTTATATATATATCTAAAATATTATGATTAATAAAAATCTAGTTTCTAAGTATTATAGATAATTTTCAAAAATAGTTATATGATTTAGTGATGCTTTCACTTCAAATCATAAATCATGAATAATATATTCGTTTTTTATTCCTTGATCATAGATTATTGTCACGACCTGTACCCGCTTTTCGGGATACGAGTGCGTGTCCAAGCTAATCTACGCCGCAGTATCGGCGATAGAACGCTGTCCAGGCCATAATAAAACAAAATGCTCATAAAATAATTATTTTTCTCTAATTCACAACATCTAAATTATTCTACAACATTTCAAAGTTTACATTTAATCCAAGTACAATGTCTCACAGAAAGAAAAAAAAACCACTAATCTATCTAACTAATCTTCTAGGTCGACCTCAACATATCCATGCCTCCCCAATGCTAGGATTAGTCGTGACTAACCTGAAAATGTTGGTTTCCAGTCAGGAATGCAAAGAGTACATTCTAATAGAAGTTCCAACAATTGACAAAATCTATGAAACAGTAAATAATATGGAAATACATGATGGGTGGATAAACAGATAATCATGGTATGAAACATGCGAGTAAAAGTAAGAGAGTGTGGTAATTAAAGACAAGAAGTAATATGAACAAAACTAAACAACTGAAATGGAAACAATAGCAAGACTGCATATAACTAGTGTATTGAAATACCATTTTTGACATGTTAACGGCTAGGGATAATTCGGCACCCCGCACGTGAAGTGTGCACTGCTATCCGACACGAATAGACAAATAGGATATTTTTGGGTATATTTACATGTCTACTAATGTATTTTCCCGCCCGACTAGTACTCATGGATTCAAATAGGTCACGAATAACATGTAAAGAATCCATAACTACTACCTCGTGTAATCATCGTGTCGAGAATCAATAGAAAATCAATGAAGACAATACAACAAACATGAATCATAGAAGTTATTAAATATGAAAACTATTAGAAAATGTACTCGCCTGGGGTCCTTAGATGGTGAAGTAGATGATACCATTGCGTCCAAAATAGTCTGATTGGCTAGGGTAGAACGCTAAACCCACAATATCCAACCACTCAATGAGCCACAAAAGTCAACTCGCACAACAGTCTTCGAATGTTGAAACGAACATCACCAACGTGTTTGGTATAAAAAATGTATAAAAATGCCTACCCGAAAGTCCAATTATGGACACAGGAGAAATCATAATTTTGGGTGAAAACAATGTCCGCCGTTTGACCCGCTTTGTACGGAAAAGTATGACAGTACCTACGATCTCTAAAGTCATCAAAATATATGTCTACGGGTCCGATTTGATGATACGAACCCAACCATATGTCCAAAGTTGGATTCCGATGGGCCGTGCAAAAATTTGCCCTTTGGATCGGGTCGCGGGCTCGCCAAATTGGCGTTCCGGTCGACCTTCTCAGAATCGGACCAAACTTGGCATACAAGACCCAAAAAATGACACGATCCTGTTGGCATAAGTTTCGTCTCGAGATGACAAAGGTGCACAAGGTTATGGTCTAGTTTGCAAAGGGCCCGATACGGGATATCTCGACGGATACGTCTTGATTTCATCACGCACACACAATAAAATCGAATTCTATCGAATCCCTAACATCGAAAACATCCATACGCGTCTTTCGATGCTCATGGTTTATGACCACATTGCCCGATTTGTCAGGATGCACGCCATATCGGGAAATTTCTCTAAAAATTTACTGTTTTAAAAATAATTTTTTTCTGATTTTGGAAATCAATTTTCTCACACAGTTGATGAAATTCGAAACTACAAAATAGGTTCTAAAGTCCTATATGTTGTCTAAAAGACCCTTTAATTAGTTTTCCTAAACTGTCGGTGGATCGGCAATGAATCGCCTTCAAATAGGGGTGTTTGGACTGATTTATGTCCTATTTTTTAATAGGTTTTTCGTCAACTTTAGGGTCAATTTCAACTCAATTTTGGTTCAATTAATTCTAAACTATCCAATAGATTTGAAGAGGTATAGGTTAGGTTCATCCAAGAAGAAACGGCTCGAAGATTGGTCGAGCATGTGCGGAGAAATCTCATGACAAAGTCCCCATGTTGCAACGGCCACCGGTGCTATTGTTGTGCATTTTTGTGCGCTCGGCCGACGCTTCCACGGCCGGACGACCACCGTAGAGGCGCGCGCTGGGTCGCTGGGCTGTCCAGGGGTTGGCGTTTAGGATAAAGGTGGTGTGGCATTAGGGTTGGGTTTGATTCCCCCTCTCTTTCGATATTTTTACTGCCTGCTG